>JAGFZM010000194.1:493057-535474 GCA_017657215.1 Limnothrissa miodon
CACACACACACACACACACACACACACACACACACACACACACACACCACACACACACACACCAACCACACACACACACCACACACACACAGGTACAGGTACGCCACCAGCCCACAGTGTGTCTCTTCAAAGCTGGACATACTTCAACACCTGCAGACACAACCTAGCCAGTACAAGAGTCTTACCTCAGGCCCTCTGTAAGATGCATGGAATCAGGATGACAGGATGGAGCTCTCCCAAAAAACATACACAGACAGATAGAAAGATAGATGGAAAGAAACAAAAAGAAGGGGAGGGAGACAGATAGATTCAAAGATAAATGATGCTTTGTTAGTGTACTTCATACTCTGTATTGCCCTCTGGGATTCCTCACGGCTGTCGGAATGGGGATGCATAGCTTTGGAAAAAGCACCTGCAGACTTTTCCGTGTGCTGTCTCCGAGCCAACTAGCTCAGTGAGCCACACCTGCAGCAAGCTCCTGCAGAGCTCTTTTCTGTGTTTATGGACACGCATTTAGTGGTTATTGGCCTGTAGTTACCTACAGTTTTCTATGTAGTTATCTACAAGTTATCCTTCTTTCTGATATAAAGACATTGTGTAAAGACATTGTGTTCCTTAGGTTAACCTTTATTAGTCATATTTGTGTATGTGTAAAGTTGACCATTTTATTGTATTTGTTGTGTTTGTTTTGATTTGTTTATGTTGACATCTTAGTCCTCTATTAAAGTCTTTTTGCACAGCTGAGTTATTTTTAAGCAGAGCAATAAAATGAAATGCAGTGTTTAGCCTCAGGGGGGGAAGCAGTTCTCAAACCCTGTCCTCTGCTATCATCTCACGAAGCTACATCCGATTCGATCGCTTGAGTCAGCATTTGTCAAAGCAAACACTTGTTTTCTCTCCTTCACTCTTTCATCTCGGCCTCCATTCCCTTATGCTGTTAGATCATATACATTTAGGGATTTTTTTTTTGGTAACAGGATGCAGCTCATGTCGGCTCGTGGCCAAGGCTCACAGCAGTTTATGTGGACATGGGAGGAAGCGGGACTCCCCATAAAACACTTCAGAAGGGGGCCAGGCCCGGCTGAGCTGGAGTTTGGGGTTGGGTCTCAGCCCGGGTCTGGCTGGCTGGTCGGCGCTTGCCTGCAGAGGCAACGGCGGCAGAAACAGCAGCAGCGGCAACAGCCTTAATGTGGATGTGGATGTGGTTTTGTACTCAACAGACGTCTGCGGCCTGCCAGTGATTGCTCCAGAGCCGCAGTGTTAGGAGACAAGGAATGGGGGGGGAGGATTGTGGTGATGTTAGTGTGTGTGTGTGTGTGCGTGTGTGTGTGTGTGTGTGTGCAAGGGGGGTCATTCCATGATTGCCTGGAGAGGATAAGGAAATTTACCAAATGCCGTTTTATCAGCCTCAATGCCTCTGACTTTTGTGGATAGTGGAGTTAATTAGGTTTACAAAAAACGTGGCTTGCCACGGAAATAATGCAGTTGAGACTGAAGCCCTTCCATCAGCTATTAGTCTCTGGTCTTTTGCCTTTTCTTTCCAGTCATTGTAATAGTGTGCAGTTCCAGCTGCAGCCACGCACATTAAGACCGCAGACATATCCTCCCCTCTCCCAGCCCTCTCGGCAAATGAATTCCTGAGACGTTAAAAATGAACTAGTGTGTGTAGATGTGTTTCCTAAACTTTGACCTTGAATGGTTGCCACGGGAGGCCATTCTAGACTGGATGCCGGTACAGTTATGAGGAGCTGTGGCTGTGGGCTAAAACAGCCAGATTTATCACCGCATTGCCTCTCAGATGAGTCATCCTACTGCAGCACTCTGGAGAGGGAGAACAGACTGAGGGCTGTTCGTTTTACGCTCTCTAAATCCCTCCGTAAGCCTGGATGGGAACAAGACTGGAGCTGTGAACAACCCGGTGTGTCTAAAGATCTGCTGCAGAGTGCTGAAAGCTAGAACTGACAGCTGGATGGATGGGTTTCAAAACAAAAAAAAAAGTTCAAGGATGTGCCACGGTCCTGATATTTGCTTGTATCTACACATCAAATGTTTTTTCTCCCTGAGAAAAAGAACCAGGATTTCACAATTTCGTTTTCATCCTTGACTGCATGTTTGGAAGAGTTTTGGCCAGTTCATTCAGTCAGTTAATAGAAAGCATATTTTGTCTTAAAAATACAACAGAGGAAGGATATTACAGTGATTCTGTCAGTTCATGTTTGCAACATGGTATGGTATGTTGTTTACTTAGCTCAGGATCATTAGCAGTTAATCCTTTCCATGCGTGACCCATATTATCACTTTCTGTTTCAGATTGTGATGAAAGTGTTTGTAAGGATCTCCTCCAACATTTTTCAATGGTCATGCCACTTTGAAATAAAAATGTGTGGAAGAACTCCTATCCTGTATGCACATCATGGTGTGTAACAAGTCTATTTTTATAGAAGTGTCCTGGATATGTTTGAGTTTTCTGCAATCTTTTAAGCATGGTGCTATTGAGGGCCTCACTGTTGAGAACCGTCTGTAGGGTTGCCAAAGTTGTAAACATGTCAGTGGAAGATTCCCAAGAAAGACCACATGTTTGAGTACAGGTCAAACGCATTGTTGTTTCACTTCCTTGTTTCTGTCTCTCTCCCCCCCACCCCTGTCTTCCTTTTATGTTTTAGCTACTTTTCGCGTTTGCAAAATGCTCTCAGGAATTCATGTCGCTGTCAGTAGTCTCTTGAGTTGGGCTCAACACGGCTTTATATCTCAATTCCTCTGGACAGACTCAAAAGAAGGGGCTTAGAAAGGATGTCTTCACCAAACTCTACAAATTAACTGCTCTCTGGAGTCCCCTCTCAATGGCTGCACGCATACACACACACACACACACAAAGTTTGACAGCTATGTCTGACATGAATACAGGGTTCAGTCAGAAAGTGACAGGGTGCTTTTGAAGAAGGGTGCAGATGCAGATAGCTTGATACAGATCTCTCTGTGTTAAGATCTCTTTTGGCAGCACAAAATGCAATCTCAAATCTCTGTAATCTCTTTTTTTCTGGAGATTTTTCCTGCCATAATCTTTACTGTGTTTATTTGAAAGAAAAAGCCGGACAAATTGGGAAGTCGACTTTATAAGCAGTATCAGTAACCCATCATGCAGTCTTTGTGGAGGGGAAAAACAACTAACAGTGAATTTGTCATTTGTTAGGGTGCAAAAGGAGACCCAGGACTCTCTCCTGGTCAGGCCTCACCAGGAGACAAGGTAAAGCCCCTCCGACTTATCCCTAAATTCAGCATGTGTCAGCTTCATGCATATATATACATATCTTCCCTGAGCTATGGAACTATGGCTTTCTGTCTCTCTCTCTCTCTCTCTCTCTCTCTCTCTCAGTGAATGCCTTTGTGAGTTTTGTAGCTTTTGCACCTTCTCAGTACCTCTTCCTGTAACTTTGTTTTTTTCCCTTTCCCTTTCACCTTATCCTCAAACATTTTCCAGTGATAAGATTCACCTCTAGATTGTAGATCACAGGGCAGAGGTCAAGCCTTTTTTGGGCCCCCATGAAACCTCCTTTGCCCAGTGATAAACAGTAAAACTTCACTCCCTATTTCCCTCTCCGATTTCTCTTGGCTAACCTGAAACACATTTTTTTGCATGCTAGCGCTGTCATAGTTACTAGTACCTCTGTGCAGATTGTCTGTGTTAGTTGATGTGTGCCCACGACTCTGACGGGTTTTTTCTGCCTCTCGGTTTTGCAGGGAGACAGAGGACGGCAGGGTTTACAGGGCGCACTGGGTTTCCCAGGTCCACCGGTAAGACTATTCCTCCATCTGTCTTCTTCCCTGCCATGCAGGTAACTCAAGCCTTGTTGCTATTTTAAAAGCTGGGGGTTAACTGTGTTGTTAGGGAAGGGTTTCAGATTCAGATCAAGTGTTGGCCATACATGACGTGTGTGGTCTGTCAAAGCATGAAATTGCAGAGACACTGCCTCAGTTTGTGTGCGTGTGTGTGTGTGTGTGTGTGTGTGTGTATGTATCTTTTTGCCTGGTTGCATGCTCAGTAAGGAAAGAATCTGCCTTTCCTGCCTATGCTACTGTTGTCATCGCGCCCCCTCAAAGTCTGTGCGGGTTGGGTTACGACTGTGACAAAAAGAGGACTGTGTCAGAGTGCAAGGCTGCCGTCTGGCCTCTCGGAGGCTCGGTGCCACTGCGGCCCTGGCGAAGGTTCAGGTCAGTGGTACGTCTGCAGCCCTGCGAGAACCTGAGAACTCCCGTGAGGTCAAAGGTCTTCTTTTAGCGGAAAGGACTCTCCACAGGAGGTTATGCTCCTAGTGTCCAAAAGCATCCCATCCATCTTCAAAGACCAACTGGCCTGAAGAGCAGCCCTCTTGGTGTCCGTAAATCATGACTTTTAGATCAATCTAAGTCAGTCTTTTTTGATCATACGACACAAATCACGTTATAACATATTTAGTGACATGTAATAAATGCTGCTTTAGCTTTACCATACAAAAATCACTACTCATGCAACAATAATGAGTATGAACAGTTTCTTAAACACCAACAGATTCCATGTTTTTCTTATCAGTGAATCGTCTTTCCAAGGAAGTCTTCTGAAAAGAGTGTTAATCCCTCTCGAGATATGGCTGAAGATGAATGACTGGAACTTCTATTTAAGCTTCGTGGCTGAGGCACAGTAGAGCAGTGAAACTGGCCTGCACCATCCGTCCCAGGAGGACTGTTGAGAATGTTTGCAGAAACTTAGCCTAATACCCAGAAGATGAACTAGGCCCCATGAGGTATTTTCATAGGAAATGGATGACTTTGGACCAGCCTTCTCTGACCTTTTGCGAGTGAAGTCTTTTTATTGAGCTCCGTAGCAGTTCAGGTGTCGCAACCTAGGAAGCGATTAAATAACACGCTGCCCACAGTTGGCATGCTATTCCCCCTCCATTCAGCACTGTCCTGGATAGACCATCAAAAACCCACACATTTTATACCCCCGAGTCGAGCATTACCTGAGGTCAAAGCTTGAAGCATTGATTGTTCAGGAGACAGATTTGGACCAAAGTGAAGGGCATCTCATTGAAGATTTCATTTAAAATAACGTCATGCACTCTCCATGGTGAATGAAATGGGGTATCTATGAATCATGAACATTGAGAAAGATTATCAAAGTCCCTTGAACAGAATAACTCGCAGCCTACTCGCAACAACTTGAGCCAAGTTTAAGGTGTCTATCACCTGTTTCTGTCTGTTGGAGAGATTTATGTACGACACCTGTACTGTAGATTTTTCTCCTGAAAACATCTTTTGTGTCCTTCTACCCGAGTGTCACCCCAGTGTCATGCTATGTACTGTAGCCTTTGACCCGGGCCTACTATTACTATTACTGAGTGTTGGAGGATTCAGTCCGGTTCCTAAGGTCACTTCAGCAGAGGCTCAATGTCTGGCCTAAACCCTAAGAGGACGTTTGAATCAAAGAGATCAGTCATTTACATTAGATAGAAAGGAATAACTTAAGATTAGCTTGTGTGTACTGATTTAAGATGAGCCAATAGAATCAAGATAATCCCCAGAGCTGAATGTGGATAAAAGCAATGTTGTGGTCAGTGTCAAAGGACTTTTAACAGCATCAAGTTTATTGGTTTCGCCGTTTCGCTTACAGGGTCCAAAAGGGTATCCTGGGCCTCCAGGATTGCAAGGAGATCCGGTATGTAGTTCAAACACTTCACGCATCTCACATCTCTGACATGTGATAGCCTGCACATGGAAACGTGCTAAAAAAACTACAAACAGAAACAGTTCCACTGTCACTTTGTCTCTCTCTCTCTCCCTCTCACTCTCTCTCTCGTTCTCTCTCACTCACTCTTTATCTTTCTGTTTTTACACAGACACTGACACCCAGGCAAACTTACAGCCTTCTTTGTCCATCTTGTCGCTCTGTTAAATCTGTTCAGCATTTTTCAAGCACACAAACTGTTCACCTTTCTGCAAAATTTGGGAGTTGAGGCAAGCACGAGTTTGTGTAGGTTTGAGAGACTTTTTGTATGATTGCTAGACTTTTTAGTGACTGCCTTGTGCATTCTGCAACTTTCCAGCACAAACGAAAACATCCAGATAAGAGTTACCCCTTAGTGTCTAATGACCCCCAAGTCTAGTCGGAAAGTTTAAGTGTCAATGGAGTGCATGTGGAGTGGCCTGTTCCGGAGGTGGAAAACCTTGTTTGTTTCTGTAAGGATTATTCCATTTTAGTATTTCATTTTTCTCAAATCATATATTTTCATAAAGCTTTCGTGATAACACAGTTAATTTCTGAGTGCAGCACAGTCATGCAGAGGTCATTAATTCCCTATAGTGTCTATAAGCATCAAAATACTCACATTGTTCATTTCCCTAATCACACGCTCCTCTCACCTTTTTCACCCCTGAACCAGTTTGCATGCCAGTTTGCATTTTTAACACACATACACACACACACACACACACACACACACACACACACAGACAGCTGTGGATTGCGTATCACTGGTTATGCCACTCCTCCCAGCTGTTGGTTCTTGTCACAATCTCTCATCCCTGTTATTCCTGGTTCATCCCCATTTGGTCCCCACAGGAAATACAAAAGCTTATCAACACTTATATTTAACACTGACACACCAAGCTGGAACTGAGCAATGTGGGGACAGTGGACTGATGGACTTTCTGGAACTTCTGGAACTTTCTCCTCCTGTTCATCTGGGTCCTAGATTACAATGGAAATATAAAAATGTGACATGCTTATTTGTAGCATAAATATGTGAACAACTAAAACTAAGATACTAAGATACTAGTCTAAGATACTAACTAAGACAAAACTAAGATGATACTAAGATAATAGTCCGATTTTAGGCGGCTAAGGTACATGCATTTTAAAAGTTCAATTTTTGTTTGGAGGCAATAGTCTGGTTTTCTCTTAGTGCCTGTAGATATGAGATAGCATTCTAGCTCTCCATTCACAGCGCTTTTTACTGTTTGGTAAAAATGTCACCGGACACAACAGGCTCATCGGCTAGCACTGTAGGGAGATGATAATCAATTGGAAGTGTGTGCTGCAGACAGGCATAGCCAGGCTACTACTAATTACTCTCATTATCTGAATCTGAGAGTATGTTGAGGGGACCTTGTAATTTATGGAATTTAAGGCATTGCCAGTCAAGGTACACACCAGCATACCTGCAGCTTTAATCATCATTTAGCCTCAGCTCTAAGTCAAGGCAAGGTTATTACATATCAGTATTTTGTCCCCTTTATTAGCCAGGTTAAGATGCTCTTGTAATAGCGCTAGATAACAGCACAGCTCATGTTTCGCCGTCCGACCTGGACCAGTGCCAGTGATGAGGAGCTGGAAGGAGACGGCTATTTCAATAAAGAGGCTGTGGACATGGCAGAAGGAAGGGCCTCACGGGTCGGGGGGACAGCAGAGAACAATGCCTGTCTTATTCTCCCCTGGCATAGTTTCTCATCTTTCATGCCCCTCTCTCTCCTCTCCCGCAGGGTTTGCCAGGACTGCCAGGCGAGCCCGGGGCAGCAGGTTACCCTGGCAGGCAGGTGCAGTGACCACAATCCACTTAAAAAAAACTACACTACCCAGAATCCTACCACAACAGTGGCATGTGTGCCACCATAACCCTCTTCTATAAGTGCCAAGAATACACTCTGTACATGGTTTATTTTACAGTAAAGTACACACAACATGTAACTGTTGTGCACTACATTTATCCACAATGACAAAGTTTCTTTCGTTTTTGTTCTCGTATGAAACTATTTGGCACACATTCCATTACGTTTTGACAATTGTACTATGTGACAGTGGGTTCTCCTCCTAAAATCTGTTCGGTTTCAGGGATTGGCTGGACCAGAAGGTAACCCAGGAGCTAAAGGTGTCCGTGTAAGTAGAGCAAAGCTTTTCTGCTTGTTCCCTCCCATGCCGTAAAAACGTGAACTTTTAATTTCCTGAGAGGATTAGACAGTGGCAGGCAGGCAGCTCAGGCTACCATTCCTGCTTGCCGAACAGCTGATCTGAAGTCTGTTCTGCTGTTTCTTGAAAGCTTCATAGCACCACTAGGGGCTGTTTGAGGGCCTGTGTTATGTAACAAAGTGATGGCTGACTTCACTCATGCGGCGCAGACTCCTCAGGAAGAGCTGGCATAAGAGAGAGAAAAAAAAAGACCGAAAAAAATAATGAATGAAAGAGAGAGGAGAGAGAGAGAGAGATGGTGGAGTAGGGTTACAGTGAAAGAAAAGTAGGGTGATTCAAGACAGTACTCAGGAAAGAAGGGAGAGATTGATTGATGGGGGGTGGAAGAGAGGAATAAGTAAATGAGAAGTACAAAATGAAAAGGAGAGAAGAAAGCAAAAAAGAAGAACTTGACTGCAGAGAGAAAACAAAAGGGGAAAAACAGAAAAGATAGCATTGTTGATTGAAAGCTCTCATAGATGAATTTACAGAGGTACAAATAATTGTATTGTTTTCTGCCAGGGGATTTCAGAGACTCACCAAGCTCAGAGAAATATCTCAAAAGGAAGAAATTTACTTGGAAAAGCAGACAGTGGAAGCCAGAGGAAAAGACTAAGCTTTAACGGCCTCCCGTCTATCTTGTTTCATCTTTCACTGACTGGCCATGTGATTTCACTTAACAAGAAGCCAAAACATAGCAGATAACCTGCTGTCTCTTCAGCCTAGACTGCCTTCCTCAGGGTTATGGAAGTGCTGGATGGGTTGGGGGTGTTTACGAGGAAGAGAGAACATAGCCTCATTTCTATGGACCCCTTTTTGAAAACAAACAGTTTGAACATTTCCAAACAGTTTGAAAACAAACTCCCTACTCACCCAAAAACTTAAATTAGGTGATGATGCAATAATTCAGGAGGGCATAACTAAATCATGAAAAATGGTTCAAAAGGTGTCTGTCATGTAAGGGAAAGTGGTCTTTTTTTATTATCATTGAATAACTTCTAACAGATTAATGCAGAAACTCAATGCCAGTGGAGAGTAGAAAGGGACTTGGAAAAGGCAAATGTCACTCTGACCAAAGTGTTGTGGCATTCATTGCCCCTACTTTCCCCTAGCCTGGGCCCGCCCATACTTCCTGTGACGCTACATTAAAAGTATCTGTTTATTTCAAATATCATCCATGCCTGTTTTGAGCATGTGTCTAGCCTCCTGTAACTGGTTATGTCCACTATTTCAGGGATTTATTGGTCCTCCAGGTGTAGCAGGTCCAGTAGGTCTGGAGGGAGAAAGAGTAAGTCATGTGACATTACATCTATGTCTGTGTTTTGCTATTAGGCTATTAACACTGCATGTACAAATGTATTCTCTAAGTTAAAGAAAACATGTCGGTCTCATTCTTTACGGAGGGTGATGTTAACTCTTGGGTGACTATATAACTACTGTATGTTAATTTCTTTTTCATTACCAACAAGCATCTTTGTCCCAAAATGATGAACAAGAAGTGAGCAACCGCATCTAATAATGTCAACTGTCAACTGTGTTGTGTCTTGTCTGTGCAAAAATTCGATTTGTACATGTTCTTGTTGATTTGAGGCTAGACAGGGCCAGTTTACAATGATGTATGAACTGACCTGTCCAGACAATTCATGTCATATTTATACAACCTTTAGCGAGCCAAACTTAAAAATAATCGCATTGCTTAATTCAGGATTTTTTGGCAAAGGCAGCTTTTATGGAGGCTCACAGGATTCCATGTTTTGAAGCAATAAAAATAATTGAACAGATTTTTCCATAATCCCCATGCCAGTGTGGGCAAAATGACTTGTTAGCAGTAAAAATGCTGAATCTAAATGTCAAGTTCTTGCTTAACCAGGTCATTTTATTTCAGTGTGTTTATTTTGTTTTGCAAGATTTGAATAGAATACGTGTGACCAATGAAGTGGTTGAGACTTGGATGGGAATAAAAACCTGTCACTTAGTAATGAAGACTTCTGTTAATTCTGTTTATTTCGAAGGGAATTCCAGGCCCTCCAGGAAAAATGGGTCCAAAGGGAAGGCAGGTAAAGATATATAAACATTTTCATCAGTCTAAACAGCACATTTATTTTCTTTTTATAACATGTTTATTCTTAGTCAGAATTTTCTTTCAATTGGATCTTTAATCCTTGAGCCGTAGAAATAATTCTCTAAAACATAAAGAAGGACGTTCAGCATTATTACATATCCTAAAAACATGAAAGGTTCTTCTAAATCAGTAATGCGTAACCTTCACGTAGCCTGCAGACTTGTAACAAAAGGTGCACATTTTCGCTGTGTGCACACTCAGCAGGTCGAATCTTCATCCAGTAAGTGTGACCTTCAAAAGCACAGCAGAGCTGGTTGGTTGGTTGGTTTGACTCCTGGGGACATTTTTTATTCTAGGTTTCTAGAGCAGCTTTTTTGTTTTTTTTTTTTACTTTTTTTAACTGTGCATTGTAACCGGTGACAGGCACCAGGCATGAGCAGTCTGAGTAGTATTAGCTTTATAAAAACACAAGTGGCAGAAACGTCGGACAGACTGCCAGCTTTCATGGTGCCAACTGGGCTCTCCTCCCAGTGTCACTGAGACCGGCTGCTCTATCAAACATCTCCAGGTCGTTGAAAGCTAAATGGAAGATTCAGGTCATCATGTCAACATTGAACCCTACTATAGATCTACTGTAACTGAGGAAACCAAGTGACTAGAGGACTGATGAACTTTCCAAGTTTGATCATAAGCCTTTTTAGGCCTCATTTAGCCTAGTTTCATAAGTCATTACTATTTTTAGTTGTAGACTTACAATCTATATCTAAGTCAATTCACCATTAATTTACATAAATAACTTTGTATAAATTTGCTAAACTCTATTTACAGTTCATCTACATTTGGATAGTTTTTACTCGATTATTCAGTATCTGGGAAAATTAACTGGGTTGGGTTGTAATGGGTTTTGCGTATGAACTTTTCAATCCATCATGCTCGTACTAGCCAAAAAATAGACTGAAGATACCTAGGGCAGAGGTAACACTCCAAACCCATTTTTCATAGCCTACTTGCTGACAAGCTGTGTGCATGCAGGAACTGAAATATCTGCTCTATTTTTCAGGGGGTTGTTGGTGATGCGGGCGAGAGGGGTCCTCCTGGGCCGGATGGGAACGAGGTAGACACCTAATTACATGGTCTTGCAATCTGTTACGCATAAAAACTTCAAGGGTTGGTGGCCATTTAGTTGATGTAGCTAAATTACATATCCCATGCTTTTCACTTTGGCTTGGTGTGCCCAGACCTGCCCGTATACTGCAAGAGGAAGTGATGACAGCTTTCTCCATGTTTGAGCAACATTGTAAATGGAGAGACGTGTTTAGATTACAAATGTGCTGCAAAATGCCCCCAGTTTTCATAAAAATATGGTTTATTGTATCATCAGTGATGGTGAGGCTGCAAGTGAAGGAAGGGTTAAAGTGTAGAAATGTGTGTATGAAAACATTTTCGCTCATGTCAAGCTGTTTGAATAAACACCAGCTCTCAGTGGCTTTAACAGTGAAGTAGCCATGCTGTTGTAATCTCACCTTACAGTTTTTGCTGAGCATGAGCCACTCAGAGACACACACTTTTTGTCATTTACCATCAAATTTATGTCTCCTTTTCAATTTTTTTATGCAAAATCTTAAAAGTGATTTAGAGCAATCATGTAGGTGAATGATTGTTCACCCTTCTCTGCACAACAGTGTTGTTCCAGTAAGCACCTATTCCACTTCCTTCACTCTATTAGTGTCAGAATCAGTCATATTAAAAGCTCCATAAAACTCAATGGTGTTGAAATGAGAAGCCATATATTAGATAGATAGCTATATGCTTGGCAGAGCTCAGTTGAAGAGAATGTACTCAAAGGTGCTGTTATACGTTACAACAGTATCCAAAGTTGCCATGGTTTTGGGCCCTTTGTTTATTATTTTGGTATTAAATAAGATTTCATGCATGAACATGTTCTTGGTAAATATTTACAAGGTCTTCAGGTAATTTAATAGTAGCTTGTATCATCTTTGTTGTCCTTCCTTCCAATTCATTTTCCAACTGTGTGTATTTTCTTTTTCCAGGGGCCTGTTGGAGCAACTGGTACTGGTGGCTTTCCAGGACTGAGGGTAAGTAAATGGATTGTGTAGTAAGGATTGTGTTTAAAATGTACATGTGTATGTATTAAAATATGTGTCACTTATCATTTGCCTGCTTCATCTTGACGGAATGTCTTCATCTTAAAGTTCATCATTCAACTGTGTGAAATTGAGATTTTAGAAAATCAAATCATACATTTATTATTTCTTTAATGATTCATCTGTTACCTTCTGAGTTTGTTTTCCGATGACATAATGATTGATATTACGGGAGGAAACGTCTATTGCACAGATCGGTGGACATCTTACATGCCAGTCAGCAGTTTTTCCTCTCAAGAGCCACTGGAGTATCCTACTCAGGTCTTTTGTTTTTGATGGCAAGAATATACGGCTCTTTCCTGAGTGCTACCGTAAAGTGCTTAGTTTGGCCAGCGAGCTTCTGCCAAAGGATGGATTACCAATATTTTAGGCTCTCTAAATGCTTGGCGGCCTGTCAGCCCTGAAGGGATCTACAATGAGAAAGAGAGAGGAAAAGAGAGAGAGAGAGATCTGAAGATAAACTGGCGCAGGACGAATTAGAGCTGCCCTGACATTGGGTTCTAAATCCTGCTGCGAATGCAGGGAAAAGAAGGGGATGGAGAAGAAGAGGCACTCGAGGCCTTTCATGGAGATCCAGTGGGAGGAAAGGAGGGGGAAGGAAGAGGGAAAGATGGAAAAAGACTAGACAGACGAGTGGTGCACTGTAGATATATGGAGACACCACAAATGAAAAGTAAACTGCAAGGGAACAGAGAGATTCTGTATGAAAAGTAAAGTCTTAAGAGACTAGAACGGGGTGAGAAATATGCCATCCCAAATTGTGCTTGCACACCTGTGCGCTACATTCAGCCATCCCCTATTACTAATCATTAGGCCCCCCAAAAGGAGGATTGTGTGTCAGAGCCCTTGTTGATGGTCCTGAAACAGTAGTCAGTAAGATTTAAGGAGCTGCTCCTGCTGTTCTTCACCCATGGAATCTGCTGGAGTTTGGGATGGATTTACACGTACCTTTCGCTCTATCCCTTGTGCGTCCACAATAATTCAGAGACTGTTTGGGGCCATCTGTCCATAGAGTGTTACAAACTGCCAAAAGGCTATGGCTTCACTGCCACAGGGCTCCCGAAAAGAGAGGGAAATCCCTGTTCCCAGCTGGACGCGGTTAGTTGGTTCCACTCCATTCCCTAGTGCTGTTTCTCTCCTTATGCTATTCCCTGCCAGTGTCGCAAAAGAGTAGAATATTGATTAACTGGCAAAAAAACAAACAAGTAATATAATATAAATGAATTGTTCTGGGACTGTTTAACAGTTTTACCAGCCAGTCCAATAGAGCTGCCATTTGGACCCAAGTGATCAAATTTAGCCAACTTCTTTCAACACTATTACTGGATTTATTCACAAGCCTTAATGTGCTAAAATGTAGCTCTTGCTTAATGTGCCCTTATTTAGTCAGTTTGCTTTTGTATGCTTCTCAAAAGACAGTTCTCCTCTGTGCCATAGGACCAGGCATGCTGCTCGCTTTGTCCAGTCTGTCTTAGTCTAATGCATTGCAATAGTTTTCTCTGTGAGCATCTTGGCGGGATGGGCTCCAACTCCGATTTGTTGTCCCTCATGACAAGCGGAGCCAGATCTGTCACGGTTTCAATGAAAACCACATGGGACCATTGAAGTAAAAGGAAGGCCGGCGGGGCGTGGATTCGTCATGTCTTCCACACTGTATATTCCACACTGTCTCTCTCCTTCCGTTCCTTGCTAAAACTATTGAAAGGGTGGTATTCAAACAGATTACTGAATTCTTGAGCCAACAGAATCTACTCGACCACAACCAATCTGGCTTTAAGAGCGGCCACTCCACTGAAACAGCTCTACTATCTGTGGTTGAAGCCTTAAAAGAAGCCAGAGCGGAATCAAGGTCATCTGTACTCATCCTGCTTGACCTGTCAGCTGCGTTTGATACGGTAAACCACAGTATTCTATTGTCTATACTGTCAAACATGGGCATCAAGGGTGATGCATACTGCTGGTTCGAATCCTACCTCACTGGGCGACTGTTCAAAGTGTCCTGGCTAGGACACACCTCTGCGCCTTACCACCTTGCTACTGGAGTACCCCAAGGATCTGTGTTGGGCCCCCTTCTTTTCTCCATCTATACCACTTCTTTGGGCCAAATCATCCGCCAGCACGGCTTCTCTTACCACTGCTATGTTGATGATACCCAGCTCTATCTGTCATTCTCACCCGATGACCCAACCATCCAAACGCGAATCTCGGATTGCCTCTCTGACATCTCTGCATGGATGCAAGACCATCATCTCCAGCTGAACCTCTCAAAAACCGAGCTGCTGGTCCTCCCAACTATTCACCACAACATTTGCATCAACTCTGGCTCCTTGTCTCTTGCTCCCTCACGGGTAGCCAGGAACCTAGGTGTTATGATTGATGACCAGCTAACCTTCAATGACCATGTTGCTTCTGTTGCCCGGGCCTGCCGCTTCGCACTATTCAATATCAAAAAGATCAGGCCATACCTAACTCAACAAGCCTCCCAATTGCTGGTTCAAACTATGGTCCTCTCACGCCTTGACTACTGCAATGCCCTTCTGGCAGGACTTCCTGCCTGTGCCGTCAAGCCACTTCAGATGATCCAAAATGCTGCGGCGCGTCTCATCTTCAATCAGCCGAAGAGGACGTATGTCACCCCTCTGCTAATCGAGCTCCACTGGTTGCCTCTGGCGGCTCGCATCAAATTCAAATCACTGATGCTGACTTACAAAGTGCTTAGAGGATCTGCCCCTTTTTATCTAAGCACTCTCATAAAAGCTCAAGCTATCCCCCGACAACTCCGGTCCTCCAATGACTGTCGACTGGCAGTCACGACACCTCGCCCAAGGCAATCCAGACTCTTCTCATGTGTCGTCCCACGCTGGTGGAATGACCTACCAAAAACAATCAGAACAGGGCCATCTCTGGAGGCCTTCAAAAAGCTCTTAAAGACCCAGCTATTCAGAGAACATCTTCTATCCTAGCACTAAAATGAACTGAAGCACTATCCCCTAGCACTATGCTCCTTAAGGTTTCTGCTATGTAGCTTGATTGTTATCCTTGTTTTGTAAGTCGCTTTGGATAAAAGCGTCTGCTAAATGCATAAATGTAAATGTAAATGTAAATATTCCCCATACTCTTAGGAAGCCTTTTAAATGCAAAGTGGATAGGTGGGATACTCCATGCTACAAATTGGTCTCATTTCCAGAGTGCAGGCATCCATGCCAAGGCACTCTTATTCAAACCTCTGGCCCTTGAAAGACCCTGTCTGTTACTTTTACAATGGCATTTAGCCTTATTTATTGATTTAGCTTTAATGCTATGCTCTATAGCATTACGGTGTTTGCATACAACTTACAATATTGGACCCTTGTTGCTAAACTTCTGCTTTGATAGTGGTTTGCATTACATTGCACTGTAATAGTTGCCCAAGCTCATTCATGTTTTTTAATTGGCTTTGCACTTAAGAGGCACTCAGCTTGATATAGGTTCATGAGGATGTCAGTGGATAGGTGATTATGCTTTGTGACCAGTATCAACTTACAACTGTGGTCATTCCCCTGTGTGGTTGACCAAGATGTGGTAAGGGGAACAGCTGGCAGTTAAGACAGGCTTTTTAATGTTGGGATTTTGGGAAGGTTTCCATTTCAGCATGGGCTCCGACTCAAATTTTCATACTGTGACACAGTGGTGACAATACCACAGGCTCTTCTGCCAACAAGTGACTCATTACAGTTTCAGATTTTCAAAGGACACATTGAGGAATATTCTTGCACATGTTTGAACCGTGTGTCACAAACACACATTACAGCCGACAAAGAACTTAAACCATCAGGCTGCAGCTCTCGCGGGTGTTCCTTTTTCGATTTGATTCAGTACGACAATCTCAACTGTGTTGTGTGAAAATGAAACCAAAGTGGTCAGCTATAATCTAAAACAACATAGATTTCCATTGAAGTCTACCACATGGCTGAAGCTTTTCTTTTTTCACAGCGAGGGGTGAGGGGTTGTTGTTCTCCTGATCTTATTTTACCTCCTGATTTAAGGCTGGGGTTTCACACAGAGAAAAGTGACACCTTACCAGTTCACAACAAGGACCAGGACTGCCTTTGAACTTGGAAATGGCCCTTCTATCTTCTAATTTAATCGGCGGCTATCTTCAGTCATCCCTTAGGTTACTCAGTTGCCCGAACCATCTGACACTTGTGTGTGGGTTTTATTTGTCCAAGTTTTCAAAGGCTCATTCGGCATCGGGAAACTGATGCTGGTCGGAAGATGACCTGTGGGAGAGTTACAATGTGTTTTTCATAAGGCTCATCAACATTGGTCTATCCTGAATGGCATAAGCTATGTCCAAAGCCATAAATCCACACACATGCACACACATAGCGATAGAGTCTGCATGCTACAGGATATGTCAAGAGCTAGTGGATTCAGGAGCTGGTGGTTTCATGTTACGGTCTGGCTTCGCTCGCTTCCCCATGGCCTCCCTGTTCCCCGCATGCCGCGGCCTGCTATGAAAGAGTTTTTTTACGAACTGTGTGCGATTAGTCTTTATCCTGCAGTGCCATTAGGCCATTCTCCTCGCCATCAAACAGCGCTCTTACTCAACACCAGATGGACGCAGCTCTTTCAAGCTGCACACCGTTTATGACGCTGCATTAAAAGCCGCTCGCTCTTACGCACACTAGCCCTGACCGTGGGGTATTGATCATTTTGATGGAGGATAACCCCACAGCTGAGAGCGGACCAAAGGAGAGACATCTTCCCATGCTCTCTCCTCTTCATTTAGGTCTTTGCCCTCCAAAAATGAATGTCACGAATGAATGCGAAACACTTGTGTTGAGCTAAGATAAACCCCAGGGGACTCATTAGCCAGTGAAGGCCGTATATATATTTTCCACAGGTGATGTTGTACCATTCAAACCTCAATTGATGATCAACGTTTGACTACCAATATAGTAGTAGTTTGCACAGGGATCTCTTTTTGTCTGACTTTGAATTGAAGCTGGATGCAATATAGCTATGCAATCACATGGAGGACTTAAACTATTAGACTTTAGATTTTCCTAAAGCACTGCATTTCAGAGATGGTATGCTTTAATGTACAGTAGCACGCTATACTGTAGCTTGCCTGTAGCAAAATAAAAACAAATTACTGACTGATTGCTGGCTTCCTACAACAGAAGAAGCACCTGCAATGAACACGTGTTTGACTCATCACATGATTTCAACAGGCCATGGAGGCTATTGATGACGTTTTCCATGCAACAGAAACTTTCCAAATACTTTTAATGAAATCATTCTGTCATTAAATCTGAGCCTCTCAGGGGTTGCTTGTGCCACTGGAGTCTGTCCCTGAGCAACCTACTGTATGTGGCTCTTCCTGAAAGGAGCTCAGGTCAGTGTGTGTGTGTGTGTGTGTGTGTGTGTGTGTGTGTGTCAGGGGGACAAAAGAACTTCACTGGACTCGCCTGATGTGAACAATGTGTCCAACAGATGCACCCACACGCACACTGACGCACATGCTTGTTCATGCAGGAGTCTGGACTTCATATTGCTGGAGTGGTATATTCTCCCGAGGTTGTACATAAACAACAGGCACAATCTGCAGCAGATGCAAATATCAGGGAGTTAGAACTGTGTCCGTGATGACAGCAGTCTTTCCTTCAGACATGAAACAGGTCATTGGTGTGTATGTGGGTCCACATGGGAGTGTGTTTGTGTGTGTGTGTGTGTGTGTGTGTATGTGTGTGTGTGTGTATGTTTGTAATAAGGGTGTGTTATAAGTGTAGGAGAATGCCAATATGAACCTAGGAAAGGTGAAAGGCCCACATCTAATGAAGTCCAGAGAAGTCCAAAAAGGTTGCTATGTATTTAGCTATTATAGGTTATTAATATTGCCCTTTTGGCCTCTGTTTCATTTTCCAAGCACACTGTTACAGCATTACACCAGAGAGCTCCTGGTCCAACTGGAACCACTTAGACATGTAACAGAGCCTTGCGCAAACTGCCACAGGCCTCACATTATATACCTGAGAGGTCCTCGGGGTCTCTGCTGTATTACTTTCTACTCGACATAGGTGGCTGGCTCATGCCCGATTCAAAAAAGAGAGCCTCAGTCAGGGCAGCATGGACACAGATGGCCATTCATCCCATGTCAGACTGGATTAGATTTGATTTATTAGCGCACGCAGGCAGATGATAAGACAAACGCGTGTGATTGTTTGCCAGTGTGGCTTTGATCTTGCAGAGAGATGTTGACACGAAGGAATGGCTGTTTTGGGGTGAGGAACAAAAGTGTGTGACGGCTCAGCCCAGGCCGACGGCTGGCACAAAGGGATTGAAAGTTTCCTCTGAAACATGTCATTTAGTTCTGGCAGGGCATTACAGGTGCTGGAACAAGCAGTTTTCCAGATGAAGGATGTTCCCAGTGGGGCCTTTACTGTAGCTCTGGTCTGTCTGCAGACATGGTGGACTGGCATCTTTATAATGTCTTCACCTGTGTCATAATCACTTCACATCTGTAATAGGCCTGCATTTTTGGTGCAGATTCTGGCCAAGCTGTTGTGTTTATTTATGTTATTATTTATCATGATAATACAATAGCAGTAGTAGTCTACTGTAGTAGTAGTTGTAAAATTAGAAACTTAATGTAATGCTTACTGTACCTTACTCTACAGACCAAAAGTACTGCAAAAGCGTTGACAAACAAGAACATCAGGGAAAGCTTTTGGCAATATTAATGAAATAAGCATTGCTTAAAGCCCTGATACAAATAAGTGACACAAAAATTCTGTAAAAATAAACATGAATTTATGATAATATTGTGTAAACAAATTCCTATTCTCTCTCTCAGGGTGACCCTGGGCCTGAAGGACTTCGCGGACTGCAAGGAATCGAAGGACCCCAGGTAATAGCCAAAATCTATTGCGCTTTCAGTTATTTCAGAGTAGGACACTCATCTCTCAAAATGGCCAACGATCTGGACCTCCTCACTTTGCTTCAGACAAACTCACCACTCCCATCCACCTGACCCTTTTCCCTTCCCTTTTCTCCCATTGGCAGGGCCCGGCTGGAAGGGTGGGGCCACCAGGAATGAAAGGTGATAAGGTGATCTAAATATTTCTATTATTGCAGTGAAACCTGTTGTGAGTTTAGCGTGCTAATGCTGATGTAATTGCACTTTAATGGCAGTGAGAGTTGCCTAGTTGGAAAATGTTTACGTGCATGCAATGGCATGCTAATGCATTGTGTTGAGCAGAGGGGTTATTCTAAGGGGATAATGAATAAGGGGACTGAGCCCTGTTTTATTTGATACTGTATATGGAAAAGAAATACTAGTTTCTAAATGGCTGACAGGTTATTTGTTAATCTCCGCTAACAACCACTAACTGTTCTATGTTAATGTTCCTCTGAATGGTAACTATAGCAATCAAAGTAAACAACAGAATCAACCATTTTCAAACTTCCCATACTCAGTAATATCTCAGCAAATGAACAGGTTGGCTTGTTTTAAAACTGAACCGCTCTTTTCTCTGTCTTGAATACTTGCTAATTGGCAGTATGCATGCGTTTGCAAACAGGTTATTAGCAGGATAACATCATTTAAGGTGTTCCGATATAGAGAATAATGGAGTTGGCGGAAGCAAACAGCACTTTGGCGCTGTGCTGTTATTCGCCCTTACCTTGTCCATTGTTCCCATATGTCAGGACACCTCAAAGGTCGTTATCCCTACCCTATCATGCTCCATGGGTGGGATGCTGCAGTGTGTTGTCTCTATTTTATGATTTTTCTGTGATGCAATTTAGGGGGAACCTGGATTACAAGGCGAGCCAGGAGAAAACGGTTATCAGGGTGACAAGGTAAGGAAACAAGGTCGCAAGGTTAATTATAAGATGGATTATGAGTAATTTCTGTAAGTTGCACACTATTTTGTAATATTCATGTATTGTTTGTAACATTTCTACACTGCACTGCATGGTGATTGATATGTATGTACTAAGGCTAAAGTGCACTGCATGGTGTTGGTATTTGTGGTGAGACACCATGAGTAGATCAGCTCTCAACACATTGTGAGGCCTTTAACCATTCCCAGCCGAGCACCGCTGAGCCATGCCAGTGGGCTCTGCACAGGGCTCCGCACACTGTAGGCACTACAGACTAAACAAGCAATAAACACCCAGAGGTGTCTCTCTCACTATCGAACACACATGTGGTCTGAATGTATCTCTGTGTGTGTGTGTGTGTACAAAAGAGAGAGAGAGAGAAAGTGTGTGTAAAAGAGATGGAGAAAGAAATAAAGAGATTGCCTTCACTGTGTGTTTGATGTTTGGTTTGCAGGGAGCACCAGGCTTGCCAGGACCTCCAGGGCCGAGGGGGAAATCAGGACCGCTTGTACGTCTGCCCTTTTTATTTGGCTCTTATAATTCAGACACACCCCTGCACTGGAGAGGCCAATAAATGGCATAGGCTTTCATGAGGGTTTTTGGCATGGTTTCGCCATTAGTGGATGAGTAGGGCTTATAGTAATTTGTATCACTGAGTCAGCTTTGGTGTGTGTGTGTGTGTGTGTGTGTGTGTGTGTTTGTGTGTGTGTGCACTGATTTAGACAGAAGACCTGACTGGATAGCTTTGGAGAAAGACTCCAGGCTGGTGTGTGCATGCATGTGCATGTGTGTTGTGTTGATGTGTGTGCGTGTTTGTGCTCGCGTCAAGTGTGTTAATTTGTGTGTGTGTGTGTGTGTGTGTGTGTGTGTGTGTGTGGTGGTATAAGGACACGATCAGGATATTCTAATGTGTTGTAGTAGCACAGTAGACACAGCTGGGTGCTGGGCCACGGAGAGGCGTGCAGAGCCTGGTTTTGCTTGTGCTTGTTCTTTGCCATGTTTGTCCTGGTTCAGAACCCCAGCATCCCCCCTAGGGTGGATACTCTATCTTTTGTAGTTGTAGCGCCAGGACTCCTGGCAGTCATTTTAGTAATATCAAGTTAGCATGAGAAGAAAAAGGGGAATGGTGGTGGTGGGGTGGTGGGGGCGGAAACATTACCACCCATAGTGTTCATCCCGACAAATGCTGGCAACTCCCATGTGTAGCAGACTCTCAGCCAAGCTACAGTAGTAATGAGGGCGGCTTTGTAGAACAAGTCCCAGGTTGCCCTAGCTTGTGTATGTGTGTGTTTTCTCTGTCTTTATGTGTGTGTGTGTGTGTCTGTGAAAAGAAAAAGAAAGAGTGTGTGTGTGTGTTTGTGTGTGTGTATGTGTGTGTAATAGTGTTTGGCAGCGGGTTGGTTCTGGTGAAGTGTTACAAGTGTCTCATCTGTTCTCCCTCCTGTCTGTGTGTTGAAAGGGAAGACTGGGAGAGATGGGACTCCCGGGCCCGCCAGGCCCACCTGGACCTGAGGTAAGATGCCCAGAGACGCCACCCACACGGCTAAACACCCACACCTCAACTAAACATGCACGCTTATGGGATCATAATGTGTCACTGAAATGTCAGTGCGTGTCACTTATCTAAACACACACTCACTCTCCCAACGGGGTACACACCGTACTAAAACAAAGGCTCATTCTTCGCAAACATACAGAAACAGATGCTGTTATCCAATTTCCATGCATACACTAACCCACACACCCGCTCATTCACACACACACACAGACACATACACACAGACACACACACACACACACACACACACACATATATACACACACACTCTCTTCATTACGTAAGTGTAAGTGTAAGCTTAGGCATGGCAAGTGGAGGGCCTGAGTGGATTGGCCGGTAATGTAAATCTTATGTTTTGCATTCCACTCACATGGACAAGCTCCTCTGTGTTGATCAAAGTCTTTGCGCTCCCAGAGAGATGTCAGGGAAGGTCATCCATCATTTTGCAGCAGTAAGGATCTGCATCTGTCCCTCTGTAGCAAGATCCACTGTTACGCTGCGCAGGAAAGCACCGCAGAGCACACAGCAACAAGACAAAGTCAACAAAAGACACAATGGCTGTTGCCTAACATGACATTCCTGTGTAGATACTGACTAGTGAAAGTCTGTCAATCTAGAAGAGAACATTTTTCTAACAACTCCAACTCCACTGTTGCAAACTCAGCACTATCCCCTGAAGAAGGAGTAAAACCTTGCAAACCAACCTGAAGTTGTAGGACAAATCTGGTGTTAATCAAGCCATAGGGTACTTGGTTCAGGTCACCGTGAGCTGTAGAAAAGTAACAGCATATTTGATCAATAGACCAAGGGCCATTGCCTGATACATAAAATGCTTTCACATCATTTTTACTTTGTGTAATCTGCAATCTATCTTGTGGGATACATTTGCTTCTTAGTGGGCAGACTTTTAAGAAGTTGCTGCTGCTTGGTTCGTGACATATTTTACATGCTGGAAAGCATGTTTACATGATGTTCAACGTCATCACTTTTAACTCGCAGTCAGTTCCCCGAATGGTCTGTGTACAGTAGCTCAGCACCAATAGAAACCTAAGCCTAGGGGCAGATCATTGATGCATTGTAAGTTGATGAAAAAATTTAGCCGAAGCACTTAGTGGTGCTAGCCTGCATGAATAACCAACAAGACAATAATTAATGTAAATGAATTGAGCATAAGAAAAAAAGAAGCTAAAAGTTACTATGCTCTTTTTGGTTAGTGTTTGTTGACGTTTTGCAATTCTGACTATGTTGTATCACGTTCTCGTTTCCTCTTGCCTATCAACAGCACCAATCTAGACTGGATTTCTCCCTTAACCTTAACTGTTATTTTACACACCCATCAGTTTGAAGTTGCCACCAGACTAGAGAGTTAACACTGTGTTGAGCCACCAGACGTAAGATGAGGTATTTGCCTTATAATTGCCATTTGAAATAACTTCTCATGGTTATGAGGCAAGCCCCCATGTGGGAGTATCATTTAAACATCCTGCTAAGTGCTGACTGATGTTTCAGACTGTGTGTGTATTGGTCCCTGAGACCAATTCTGGGCCACATTTACACTGTTCTGTCACTGGGTTTCATTTTGGCACAGAGTGAGACATGTGGAAGTCAGATGCGCTGTGTTTGTGGCACATTTGCATCAACGCTGTCGAATGCTGTTGATAACAGGCCTGGTTGATGTCAGTGTGGGAAAAAGTGAGGCTTGCAGGACTGATATGGGAGACACACTGTCCACTTTCATTGGGCTGTCTGTGTTGCGACTGTTTGGATGAAGGATAAGATGAGCAATTGATACAGTACACACACACACGCAATGGTTTTCTTTTAAAAATCTTGGTGCAAAAAAAAATCTTTTTAAATAAAAAAAATAAAGCTTGATTTTAATGTACATTGCAGTATCCTATTCACCCTGCTGTATAAGTGAAAAGTTAGTAAGTTGCTAGGTCCTTTGGGGCAATTACTGGATGGGAGTGTTATGACTGTGTGTAGCTGTGTCTGATCTCATTTAGGATGAGGATTTTGGCTGCACTCACAGCATTTGTGCGTTACATAAAAGGAAAAGAAGCTCTGAGATCACTGGGAAAAGCATGCAGACTTCTGTCCAAAGGCAGGAATCTGCTGGGCAACAATACAGCAGTCTGGACAAAAGATGTCTTAAACCCATTTAATTAATGGAATCCTGTTCTTCTGTTGTGACATTGCATTGTCAAAGGCAGCAACTCCAGCAGATGGGGAGTAATTGGTGTCTCCAGAACACCAGTAAATATGAACTCATCGCTCAGAGCACTCTCATACTCACAGACTTTGGGACTCCATTTACCCATATCTGGATACCTAAGAAATACAGAATAATTCATGAGATTGCGCCTTTCTGTCCTTTCAGTTTTTTTTAGATCTCTGATTGGCTTTTTGCTTTAACAGTCTCCCCTGACTGTTTTTGAGCATGTGTGAATAGAAGGAGAGAGATAATATACCAGTTTTCATAAATACCCAGTCCGCGCAAACAAAGTCTGGGTCAGCAGTGGAGTCCTCAGTCTACCCCAATAGAGCTATTTATGGTGTGTTTTATTAAAAGTAATATTTCAAATAATAATCTCAAATCAATTATGTTATAAGTGTAGGATGGTGGGAACAGCAGCAGCCACAGTAATGGAGGTGGTGGTGGTGGTGGTGGGGGTGGTTCTGGCCATCCTTGGCTGAAGTGAGATTTTGGACGGTGCTGGCAGGTGCCTTTGACAGGTCCGGGCCGATGGGGGTCATTAATCACGCCACAGGCATCGGGTTCCCATTACTGACCTGTGTGCGCTTCTCCCCATCCCTGATTTATACACGCTCCCTTACATGTGCCGTAAAAAAAGAGGCGGAGGAATAAAAAGAGTGATCGATGGAAAATAAAGAGTGGCCATGGGTTTCACCTGCACTTTAGCATGGACGTCTCTTTGACATGTTTTGCAGGGGTTACATGCACATGTGCACTTGTTGACCCTTGACCTTCATTGGTTCTGGTTGGGGGATCAAGGCATGGGTCAGGGTATGGTGAAAGACAGGAGAAAGAGGCAGAGTAGGCATCATTTTTTTTGTGGACAGTGATTTATTCCTTGCATTGCACTATGTGATTTTTCAACACAAACCTAAAGCAACCCCCCACCCCCTCACCCCCAAAATCACCTTTATGTCTGACATTTGACAGGGCTTTCCTGGAGACATCGGCATGCCAGGCCCCAATGGACCTCCTGGACCCAAGGTATGGTACAGTACACACACGCTAACACTGACTGCCACCTGCCCTTTTTTTTTTTAAGCAAAGTCCCACATTACTGAACTTGCGCTGAACTTGTGCTGTCAGCCATAGATCACGCATACATACATTAGTCACTGCAGTGCTTTACGACAGGCACTCCCACTCTGTCATTGTCCCACTCTCCCCTATCTAAATGTGGGGCAAACCTCATTCATCAGAGCACTAAGTTGAACGCTAATACCTTTACTGTCCTGGCTGATATATGTCTGTCTCTGTGTGTGTGTGTGTGTGTGTGTGTTTAGGGGATGCTTGGATCCAGGGGACCTCAGGGACCACCAGGGCCAAAAGGAACTGAGGTACAGTATGACAACATTATCCTTCTCCTCTCTGTCTTCATCTTTGTAGAGCTGAGACAAAGGGCTGATTTGCCAGAACACTGCTCTGTTGCCCTCCCCCCTCCAGTGCATTCTTCATCGAAATAAGTGTGTGTGTGTGTGTGTGTGTGTGTGTAGGAACAGAAGAAGCATTGCTCGTATACATACATTATATATCTGCTGCGCTCCACGGAAGGGCATGTTCGCCACATGAAGTCATTCCTCATTAGCGGCGCCTAATAAAAACAAGGCCAGGGGATTTTTTTCCAGAGGTGGAAAAAGGAACGGAAGCGCTTGGCAGCGGTGCACGCGGCATACACCCCTCCATCGGGCTCGGGTTACATTAGGCCTGGCAGCTGAGAGTGGCGGTGCGCCTTGAGGGGGTACCTGCGGAAATGAGGGAGAAAATGAGAAAGAGAGATGGAAAGAGAGAAACAGAGAGAGAGAGGGGGGGGGGGGAGACGGAGGGAGGAGTTGCTGAAGGGTGTTCGTGTTTGAAGTGTCTGTCATTCAGTCTCCACTGGTGTGGGGAGACAACAGTGCCAGCTTTGTGTCTCCATGGTAAAGAGAGCATCTTTCTGCAGTCCGTCAGGGCTGGCTGTGGAGATGCCCTGTGGGGCAGACATACAAAAGTGGTGCCCAAACCCAACCACAGATGGACGGGCATCTGTTTGTGAAATTCCCAGATTTCACCACGGGCTCTCGGAGAGGCACACGAGGAGAATCATTGTATAAAGTCCCAGCTCCTCTGTTGCCTTTTTGCATTTCCTTGTGAGCAGCAGGTTTGCGTGACACTTCACTCCTGGCGAGTGTCTGTGTGTATTCCTGTGCATGTATGTACTGTGTGTGTTTGTGTGTTTGTGCGTGTGTGTGTGTGTGTGTGCGTGTGTTTGTGAATGAAGATGTGTTGCTAATCAAACAGCTTGTTTGGCGCTCCTGTGGAGTGATGGAGCTTGGAAAGCCCCAGCTGTATTTACTAACACCACAGATGCTCCTCTCTCTCTCCCTCCTTTCTGCCCCCTTTCATTTCTTTCTATCCCCACTTTTTTCGTTTTTTTCGCTTTCACCATTTCTCCTTCACGTTCCTCTGTTTTCCAGAACGTTCTATTCCCCCGTGCTATCTGCGGGTACTGGCTTTTAATCGGGTGTGTGTGCTCCTCAGCCTCATGTCCACACTGTGTTTTAATGTGTGATGATGAGTGAGGTGCCTTTCCTGCCCCATGTACAGTGTAATTGGTGTGTTTACTGAAATCTTTCCACTCTGCTCTGTGTGTGCAGGGAGATGAAGGCCCTTTGGGCCCACCTGGCAAACCTGGCCCCATAGTAAGTACCTCCAGACCCCTATATACACTTCACACAAACACACACACATTTTATGCACACACACACTCACTCACACACACGTAAAATTGTGCTCAGGTGTTAGGGAAGCTTAAGCTAAAACTAATTGTAATGTGTAAAGCAAGCTGGACATCCATCAATGCGCTCTGTGTGAATCTGCCATTTTGTTTGTTCCTTTTATTTACCTTGCTTCAATGAGCATTGACGTGTGTGTGTATATGTGTGTGTGTGTGTGTGTGTGTGTGTCTGTGTGTGTGTGTGTTACTCCATAGGGAAGACCTGGGCGGAAAGGCTTCATAGGCGAGCCAGGACCTGAGGGACCAAAGGTAAAAACTCAATCCTCTCATTAAGGTATTCAGTAGAGTCAGCTGGACTTTCATTTTTTGAACTTGATGACATTTAACTTTTCATTTCAAAGTTTCATCAGTTCTTAGAATGGAGGTGGAAATATCAGGAGATACATACTGAATGCCTTGACTACCATGACCCAGATGAATTAGAATCTTCACAGACATATCTCTATCCTGCATCATTTGTTGTGTTTGTGTGTGAGTGTGTTTTGTGTGTCTGTAGAATTTCTCTCTCTCTCTCTCTCTCTCTCTCTCTTTATCTCTCACTCTCTCGCATACACATACACACAATACAGATGCAGACACACAGAGGGTGCAGAGAACTGCTGAGACGCACCCAAGTGGCGCATGAGCTTTCTCCCTGGCTAGCCGTGTGTCATCCATGTAATAACAGGGCTGCAATCCAGACTTGTTCCCGGCATTCCTTTATTGCCTCTAATTAGCCACATACCCACCACATGACAGGTGCCACCACTGCCAAGACACAAGGAACACACACTCGATTAGGCCCAATTACAACCGCTAGGACTTGGGCCTTCACACCCAGAGTGCACTTTAATGCCACGAAAGGAAAAGGAGTTAAGAATTTAAAATGTTAATAGTCATAAATATGTCAAATAGTCAATTTCAAAATTGATTTCTTTTTTGGCTGTGACTGGATGTAATTGTAGGTTTAACAGGGAAATGAATGAATTCAGTGTGTGTGTGTGTGCGCGGTGTGCTTTTTTTATTGTGTGTGATTGCCGAAATGATGTGATATGTTTACCGCACAGTGTGGGTGTCATTTTCACACGCCTGACGCAAACGCTATATTTTTCTTGTTTATGGTGTTTTGATTACAGGGAGAGATTGGAGACCCTGGAAACGTTGGAAAAACTGGACCTCCAGTAAGTTGTCTCCTGGCTTTCCTTGTATTGGTGCAGTGCTGTTATTCTGTGTCAGTGTATAATAACTTTGGATCTCAGCCAGATTCCTACTGGAGAGATGGAAATCCCTTCTTTTTTTGAGTGCAAAATATTTTGGTTTTTATTAGTTACATTCGCAGGACTGTCTGTGCGTTGGTGTGGAAGGGAGGGGTCTGGAAGCACAACTGTGTGTATGTTTGTGTACTGTATTTTCTTCTGTGTGTGTTTGTGTGTATGTGTGTGTGTGTGCGCGCACACTATTATATTTGTGTGTATTTGTGTGTGTGTGTGTGTGTGTGTCTGTGCGCGCATTTGTGGTCTGGCATTGGGCTAGGGGAAAGCATACAACCAGATGACTTAATATCAGCCTCACTTGAAGTCTTGACTGGGCTCTTGACCCAGTTTCAGTCGGACAAGTATTTTCATGAGTACTGCCCTGTCATTAGTCATGAAGCAACTGTTAAACAACTCGAGAGTCAGCATCTACAGAGAAAGAGAGAGAGAGGGAGAGAGCGAGCTCTAGACTCACAGAGTGGGCTGGCTGGCTTGTTTTTATTTACTTGCATGTTTCCACGGTGTAATAAAACATAAAAAAGATCTTTTGCTATTCTTGTCTCTGGCAATGATAGTGTTTTGCCATCGAGTTAACACATCAGGGTTCTGCCGGAAGTAGAGAGGCTGGCTTGTTGGAATTCTGAACATAGTAAAAAAAAGAAAGTTTTTGTGGGGATTACTTTATCTCATCTTAACACAGTCAATTCAGACCTCAAAGCTGAAGGCTTTTGTACCTCAGTTACATTTCGTTCAATAGACACTTGAACGGATCGAGAAAGTCCACAAATGTAACATTGTTGCTGCTGTGGATGCAAAAGCAACGTTGGAGTTGTTTCCTTCTCTAGGCCTCTATCATAATATTTGCATACTGCAGATCAACAGGATTCAGCCAGCTAGGCCTTGTGTGACTGTGTGACTATTGTAGCCCATACAAGCACACACATGTGAAAGATTAAACTGTTACCACAGCCTGTTGGGCACTTTAAAGCATTTGAAGCATATGGGGCCCTTTAATGAACGACATTACATCACTTTCCAAATAAATAAGGAGAGCACTGTCTGAAAGATGCTGTCAGCGTTCCTTGGGTTAGCCACGGGTCAGGATGGGTGCCCACCCCCTCCCCCACCCCTACCCTCGCTTCCCCATCCCCCGGCCTTGTAGGATGTGTGGTTCTCAACAGGTCAGTTCAGAAGCCGTCTTTGAGAATGGTGTCCCCCCACCCACACACCCAAAAAAGGCTCCTTTGATCTCTGCTTTTATTGGTGAGTTTTGTTGTTTCGTATCAGTAATTTAAACCTGGTGGAAATGGTCACTGAGTGCCTCATGTCAGGTGACCCTGTGCTGAAAATGAGAGGATTCTTGGCCACAGTGTGTGCCAGGCTATGGTGCCAGGCCAGTTTACCCCATGCGCTAATCGTGTGTGCAGCCAGACTAAGTGCACCCTGGCACCAAATAAACCAGCGCCCTCCCTGGGTAGAGCTCTTTACTTTTTACAACATGGGAGATTCGATACCCACCTCGTCTGGGGTCCAATAAATTTTACAGGTCTCATGTCATGCGAGTGATGCTCTTAAGCTTGTTCAGCAGTCTCCAACAGATGACTATCCACAGAGGGATGAAGGAGGGCAGAGAGATCAAGTGGGAAAGACACACACACACACACATGCACACATACACACATATATACACAGTCTTACACCCACACGCTCACACATACACCTTTAAAGGTCCACTAAGCAACATTTTTCAGTTAATTAATCCGTTTCATACTGTTTAGGATGCTAACATGAGTCATTACACGGCGAACGAACGGTAGATACAGCACTGTGGCCTACAACGGTAGATACAGCATTTGCAATGTTCAACAGCAGCGGTCCACCTCCAATAGAATGTAGTGCAATAGCCTACAATGCAATATAGCTGTGTTTAGAGGGAGCTCGTGAGAAGAAAAAAACAGAATGTTGCTTAGCCCTGCTAAAAGCACCTGTAATTGTAAGATCTGTGTCTGAGCTTCATGCCGTAGCCTTGATGTCGGGCCGCCTGACAGTGGGGGGAGATCTGCTAGCTGGCGAACACTTAAGGTGTCTCCTGAAGAGGCCCCTGACATGGACATGGACATGGACAAAAGCCCTCAGTTTCCTGTGTATTTCCCGGATACGACACCACCCGTTTTACTAGTGCATGTTCTAATCAAGGGATTTTCTCTGCATGTGGAAAGGATTTTTTTTTTGTAAGAGAGCCCATAGGCACTCTGGGTAACAAAGAGAGCATCTGTTTAGCAAGTCATTGTGCGCTTCAGACTGGACATAAGTGTGCTAACAAGAACCAGTTTTGTTTGAATCCCTAAAGGGGTTTGTCTGCTGATGTACAATGTATGACTGTACAGCACAACAAAATGCAGTGGTTTAAATGATGAGGGTTTATTGGTAAAATTCTTGGAGCCAATTTCCTGTACATGGATTAAGCCTGGCCTGAAAGTAAAGCTATTGCTTAGTGGAAATATTCTTTGAAGTTCCTTTATAGTCCAGTACTGGGATTAAGAAAACTGACCCATAAATTGAACATTAACATAGACAGACAGATACTGCGTCACCGTTGAAAGACGTTTAATGTGGGACTGTACAGCTGATTACTCTTTCTTCCTTTAGTCATGAGATGGTTTGTCATGGTTAGTTTAAATGAAAGGGGGGATGACATCACTTTGTGGTTGTGTGTCTGCTATTCACACCTTTGCACATGTTTCCATGATATCCTGGGAGTTTGCTAGTTGTCCCTGTTGCCATCCGCTTTTACAGGAAAACTTTGGGGGTGTCTCAGAAACAACCCCCAACCACCACCACTCCCACCACCCACCCACCCATTCACCCCTTTTCCCAGTTTAACCCCCCATCCAATCCCCATTCCCCAGCCAGTCCCAATTAATGCTCTCCAGAAGTGTTGTCTAGAAGAACGTCGTTTGACTGTCGTCAGGCCTGTCTGCTTGGGCTATTTCTATTTTTAGACCCGGCACAGATGTGTTTTCTGTCAAACAGATGAAGACAGGCTTCAGAGAAAGGAGGTGCTGGTGTGTGTGTGTGTGTGTGTGTGTGTGTGTGTGTGTGTGCATGTGTGTGAGTGTCTGTGGAGGTTGGTGGGTATAGACAAATGACACGCTATGACAAATGCACACGGCAGTGCAGATGAGCAAAGCGATGTCCAGACATGCATTGTTATTCACAACGACAAGTACTAGTCCTCCTCCTTCCCAGTGTGCACAGCGGCTTCGCTGAAGTCTCGGTCGCAGCCACAGCTTCGCTCTGCGGTGTCTGGCATTCCGTTTTTTTCCCCCAGATGTCAGATCTGGAAGCAATTACCCCCTTTAGATTCATTCCTGTATTTACGTTATCCACTGTTTTCTTCCTTATCTTACCCAGTACACGTTGAAGGTCAGGGAACTGTTGTTTTGGTCTAATGGTCAAATGCCAGTGTGTTTGGGTCAGAGCGGTGGGCCAGGGTGTTCTGCAGAATGTAGGTTAAACATGTAATGTTGTAATGTAAAGCGGCGCGCTTCAAACAAAGAGTCCTTTCTTGCAGCAGTTTTCCGATATGAAGTCAAAATTGGCCCGGGGAGGTTTATTGCTGACGAATGTGGAGCGTCTGTTTCTATATCCCCAAGTTACCTATATGCTCAGTCGGGTTTTACAAGGCCACAGTTTGAAAAAAGTACAAAAGCTCTCTTTTACTGTGAATTAATAAGTCCAGTATTTTTTGGAAAGAACGGGGGATATGCCAATGTTATATATAACCCTAAACGAAAATGTCAGTTGAACAGGGTGTGAAATTGGAATTTTAAAAGAGAGAGGGAGAGAGAGAAAATGAGAAAGAGGGAGAGAGAGTGAGAGCGAGCAAGGAGCGTCTTCTGTGCGTTCACAAGTCTGACCCTGTCAGGCAACCAGAGGGAAGAGTGCAAAAGGTGCTGTGTCTGGCTTTTTGTCTCTTTGAACCAGGGAGGGTCTGTCCCAGATGTTACTCATATTAATATGCCAGATAGCCGTGGCCCAGGAGGGCAGAGTTATCCAGGTGTATCAACATCATTTCTGATGATGGATAAGCACACGGACGGACAAGCGCCTGCCTTCCCATTCGCCAGCGGTGCACAGCAGCCCGTCACGTCTCCTGGGGCTGTCGACACTGTTGGAATGACTGGATTGTCTCATTGCATTCAATTTTTTAGTTTTTAGTCAGGGGGCTTTTATGACACATTATATTGCTACATGGCCAGAACTCCATTAAGGATGCATACTGAAGGACTGTCTTGGACAGTCAGGACTGTCAGGACATTGTTGTTACAATGTACAGTAATCTATGACTTACTTGCATTCCTTGTGTCATCTAGGGGTTGGAAGCAGTGCAAGAACACCCAAGCCTTTTTTTTCCTTTTTAACAAGTCTTAATAATGTATAATGGGTTGTGTCTGGTCGTTTCTCCTTATTAATCCTCTTTTTTTCTTCCCTTCTTTTCTCGTCTCTTCATGTGCAGGGCCCTATCGGCCTTATTGGAGTGGAAGGGGTGATCGGAGTCCCTGGTGAAAAGGTAGAGTGGCTTTTCCTATGCTATTTTCCTGTCAGAGGAGATCACCCAGGGGCAAATGTCTCTTCCATGTACACACACACGTGCACACACTCACATGTACAGTAAAACACAGCCGAACAAGCATGTACACCCTATGTAATTATCTTCTGTTAAACAAGTGCAGTTCACAGACAGAGGCAAGAAAATTAGAGGGAGGGAGGGAGGGAGAGAGAGTAAGTGGGAGAGAGAGAGAGAGAGAGAGAGAGAGAGAGAGAGAGAGAGAGAGAGGGACACAGTGGAAAAATCAAAATGCACAAAGGAACTAGTTTAAAACAGTACTAGTTTGAATGAAAGCATTATCAGTGTCTAAGTTAGGCATAAGTTAGGCATAGAGGCAAGTGAGGCGTTTTTACACAACTGGGACACATGTCAAATCCCCCGGCACCATGCACCTGTGTGTGCTCCATCTCCAGGCCATCCATATGCCGTCCACCTCAACAGGGCATGTCACTCTGGGAGCCATTACATCACCCACTCATGTCCCAGGCGTCCTAGCCCAGCGTTAGCCAGGAAGGGAACCCGGCAGGACAACTTGCCACCACCGTGGCAAAAGGACTGGAAAAACGTTGGCTGGTTTCAATCATGCTGGCAACACTGGAACAGGCCCCCGGATCGGATCAGGCTGAACAAAAGACGGATTATGGGAGTCATTAAACTCAACAGAGCTTCAGTCATGTTTTATTGAAAACAGCGTGAAAGTAATCTATGAAAATATTGTGCACAGACACACATGCTCGCTGCCAGATCCCATCGAGTAAGCACAGCCCCGGCTACTAATCGCTGGCTCTCTCAGGAATAGTGCGCCTGCAGGCCTTAATGGCACATGTCCATGTTAAAAATGACTTGGAAAAATAGGTGACAATAAAGCTCTTCAGTCTTTGTTCCTCTAGCTCTGAATTGCAATTGATAAATGCCTCAGCCCATTCTTTTGTAGTGATATTTTAAATTGGCTATTTGAAGTGCTGGTCTAGAGCCAGCAGACTGTTTGACCTGTGCGTTTGGAAATAGCCAAAACTAATGCCTGGCAGGTCTCTATTGTCCCTTGTTTTTGCGATTGTGGTTTGGTCCTGATTCATCTTACTCCCCTGAGTCAGAATTAAAGTTATCAAACACGGGACAGATTCAATATTATCTCCTGTCAGAGACGACGGTGGTGCCGAGCTTGTAATGCCTGGCAGCAACAGCGGAGGGCGCTAGCCTCAATGGTCCGTGCTAACTCTCCTGCCCCTGCCTTCACCCTGACCTCAAGTCTACCTCCAGTCTCCCTGAGACCCACAGCAGAGCAGTGCACCCATAGCTGCTTCTGATTGTATCTTGTTCACCTGTCATCACCCACTCCACTGTGACAGGCCATGAATTCCTTTCATATTATATATGTACATATATGTGAACTCCAATGCTTTTAATCCAATTATGTAGCATAGGTACGAACTGCTGTTTCCATTACAGAGACCTGCATAACTCCCAAACACACGCGCGCGCATTTACACACACACACACACACACACTCATACATGCACACCTCGTTGAGCGTGGGTATGTACCGTCTTGCACACTCCTGACAGAAGCGCAGTGAAAGGGGATTAAGATAACAGCGCAGTGTGAGTTCACCCACTAAGAGACACGTCCATCTTCTGACGAGAGCTCGGTGGAGGACGGGGGGATTTTGCAGGGCTCGTGCGTCGGGCTGCACATGCCTTCACGGCTAAGGCGTGACATACATTTGGTGGTGTGTGTCTTTGAAGACGGGGGGGGGGGGTGATATATGCTTCCTCCTCCTCCTCCTCCCTCTTCTGTATTTGTGCCAATCCATTAAAGCAACACCAAGACGTTTCAAAATCGCACCCTCTACAGGTTGGAAGTGGAAGCTTGCCATAAGGCAAGTTAACTGTAGTTTTTACTTGAACTACAGATCTAACATTATTTTGAAGGTATTCAAAATTTGGTTCTTTGGTGTTGCTTTAAAAGAGAGTTTATGTGTCATGCTGATGTTAAAGGTGTCTGCCTCTGTGTGTGTGTGTGTGTGTGTGTGTGTGTTTGTCTGTGCGCGTGTGTGTGTGTGCATCTTGCCAGGGTGACCGTGGTCCAGCGGGTCCTTTGGGCCCACCTGGAGAGAAAGGCTCTGTGGTAAGTCCCCCGATCTGCACAAGACAACTTTCACGTTCACATCACCCAGGCCTAGCTGGCTCTGATTCATACACCCCCCCCCCCACACACACACACACACACACACTCACACAGCAGCACAAGGGCTATCAAACTCAAATCAAGCATGACTGTGTACAATAGGTGTTGCACGGATGGGTGGTGTGAGCATGGCGTGCTCAAGCATGTCTTATCACCCAGCGGAACATGATAGAGCTTACATGCCATATAATGCCAGACTTCTGGTTTCTGAAAGAGTAGAATCGTAATAAATGATCAAATGATCCTATATAATGAGAGCCATCAGGACAGCATCCAAGGAAGAGCTACGTTATTGCTGTAACTATCTCTCCCCTTACTTCAGTTTAGTGGTGAATACTGTAGAGTATATACAAACAGCACTCTACACGTTTATTTTGTGTTTTATCTTTTTTTGTCTCAGTCTGGGTGGGCTTTATCCGCTCCCCCGCTATCTCTCATTCTCTCTCTTTCTCTCTCTCTCTCTTTCTTAATCTTTATCTTGCTCTCCCTTCCTTTCCCTTTTGACTTGTTCTTTTTCCAATACACACTCACTCTCTTTTGGCCTCTTGTTTGCCCTTCTTTGACAGACACACAGTTCTCTCTCTCCCCCCCCTCTCTCTCTTCTCTTTCTCTCTATGTTTCTCTCTCTTCCTCCCTCTCTTCGTCTCTCTCTCCCTCTCTCTCTCTCTCTCTTTCTCTCTCTCTCTCTCTCTCTCTCACTCTCTCTCTCTCATAACTGGTCATCAGTCAGCACCCTTGTTTTCTGGTCTCTTGCCCTCCCATAATTGCTCCCATGTTACAGTGAGTGTTCTCTGCCCCATTACTCTTGAGGACAGCTTTGTGGCTTTGGTCGGCTGCCCTGTCCGCACTGGTCCCAGAGGTTTTTCTCCTCCCCTGCCCTCTTCTAATTCAGCCCCACTCCACACACACACACACACATACACACACACACACACACACACACTTATATTTATGGTCCTCATGCCCAGTCCTTCCCCCTGCAGAGTACTAAGAACATCGCTCACCCCCTGGCAGCCTCCAACCAGACATGGGTAACTGCACTGTGGCCACAGAGCAGAACCCCCCTCCCTACACACACACACACACACACACATACACGCACAGACACACACTCAGACACACACAGACGCACATGCAACACACACTCCATCCCTCCCATCAAAAGCCTGTGGCTTTCCTAAGTTTCCACCCCGGGCTTGGCTTTTGTCTGTGAGGCCTGTGCATGTGGTGCTGTTGCCCGGCTCTGATCCCTGACTGCCAGGTGGTGGGATAGTTTTCAGCAGCCCGGGCAAGAGCTGGCTGCCCTGTGAAAAAAGGCCGTGCCCCTGGAGAGGGGGAAGCCCTTTTGCCGTTCCCTGGAACAGTTCAGGGCAGGCTAGTCTCCCTGTTCTGCTGAATTAGCATTGCAACCCTTAATGCGTTTAGTCTGTCATTTATTAGGGACTGACCCACTTCTGCAAATGTTGATTTAGCTGTTGCACAATATTGATTCATTGAATAAGTCTATGGACTCTATTGTTATGCTGTTGTTGCATTGGGCAAGAAAAGACAAACACACTATCCCAACTAATAAAACACGAGTTTCGATACAGCGCAGCATGGACTAGCGCAGTGCTCTTTGTGTCCGTTTTGGACACACGTCGCGTTCTTTCCCCCTGAAGCTTTTCACCACTCCATCCCCAGCGGAGCTCGAGCTGCTCTCGTTCACTCAGGCTTTTGTTTTGTCATGTTTGCCGAGAGCCGAAAACCCAGCGCATGGCCATTGACTCTGTCAGCAGACTCTGTTTGACATTCAGCTCTGGACGTTCACTGGTGAAAATAGGAGGCGGTGTGTGTGTATGTGTGTGTGTGTGTGTGTGTGCGTGTGCGGGGGGTATTATGTTGGGGTTCCACACACAGTTTTCTCATTGTCACAGCAACTTTTAGGTAGTCAGTTGTCTGCAGAATGCATGTATGAGATTTATATCGTCTCCTCAGGGTCCAAGTTGGCCCTTTTTTTAGCTTAACTTTTTAGTGTGTTGAGTTGTTCAGGAGTTCAGGCTGCTGAAGAGAAACATTGCTCCCTTTTGGTGTGTTCACAAGCATTTGACTGCAATGTCATATGAATCATACAGTATGAATTGCCCCCTCGCCTTTTAACCATGTCACCTGTCTTGTGTTTTGTTTTGGTTTCATAGGGGTATCCTGGCTTGCCGGGAGGTCCAGGTGAAGTCGGTCCGCTAGGCCCACTGGTGAGTCCTCAGAGCGCCATTTGAGAGCTAGCAAACACCCCATTCGAGCTTGTACAGGACCCCAAGTACCCAATAACTCAGACAATACATGTTGCTGAACATGGAGATTATAAACATGTGTGGATACAGTACACACACACACACACACACACACACACATCACACCACAAACCAGACACACAGGGTGGATGATACTGTAGGCCTAAGTGCTGAAAATCTGACAAATGGATACGTGGGAAGTTGCTGCATTCCTCGCTGATGTTTGTGGTGAAGTTTCCTGTTGTAGTGCATCTGCATCGACCGGTGATGTGGCAGAGGAAGCCGGCTGTTCTATCAGGGCCATCACTCCTCCGCTGTGACATTAATGATTTTTGCAGACTCTCTTTCTCTCCTTGCCCATCCGTCCCTTTCCTCTCCCCTGACTGTCTCAAATTTTCCTGTCAAAGAGTTGTAAACATTCTGTTATTTTATTGCACACTGTAGTTAGTCTCTCGGTGTCATTTGTTCAACAACTTGGAAATACACCCTTTTTGTCTGATCAGTCCAGATGTGTGTTTTTTGATTGCTTCAACTTTTTTTTTGATAGTTGCCCCTTTCATTTTCATCTGCTTGAGGTTTCTGTAAACATTTCAATCGAACTCTAGGCCTCCTTATTAATGATCAACAGTCCTAAGCCGGGAGGCGACTGAATGTAAACACTGTTTAGTGTTCTGCTGGCTGACGCTGCGCTACTTTCTCCGCTCGCCTGCCTCACTCATTGGCCGTGACAATCACACGCCAACCGCTGCGTCTCCTTGGCTTTGTAATGCTCCTTTTCTATTAGGTTAGATGTTCCACATTTGAGGGCTCGTTTGAGGCAAACGTAACCCCCTTTCCCCACTCTCCCCTTTTTCCTCTCTCTCTCTCTCTGTTTTTAGGGTCCACCAGGTCCGAGAGGAGCAGCGGGGAACCGAGGACCAAAGGGCAGATGGGTAAGAGAACCTCCACCAGCACCAGCTCCAACAAACCCCACCCATGTAGGGCTCTGTCACAGCCTTTTGTGTCACAATAGTGTTGATGGGTAACAGAATGCTATAGTGATAGCCAAGGTAGGGGGGTTCAAGAGTCATTTTTCTTCACACAGTTGTGTTCTGTTTCATATTAGCACAACTGACCCAAAGGTTAGCCCACAAGACCTGTTAAATGTTTGGATGTTTGTGTTTCATAAGCATCATTGGCGGTCAATTCATTTGAGGTTTTTATGGGTAGTTTTATGGGATAGCCTGAACTGGGAGCATCCACAAACAGGGGTATGCTAGTGAGACACCTGGTGGTGGGATAATGTATTGCATGTTGAGCTGGGACAGCGGCCACATTTACACTTGTCATTTAACACAGTTCAGATAATATCCAGATGGGACTTACCAAAATCCATTTCTATTTCATATTTTCAAATTTGCACAAATTCCCATCAAGTCTTCCTAAGTCTAATGGAATAAAAATGGACAACATATGTCACTTACTGTATATCTTTGTTTACTTTTGGGATAGTTTATTTTTACAAGATGAACAAAAAAAGTTTAACTCACACTAAAATGTTTAATATTAATGCATTGCTGAAGTATATGCATTTGTGCACCTGTACATTTGTGTGTGTGTGTGTGTGTGTGTGTGTGTGTGTTTATGTATGTGTAGCAGTGTTAGAGAGACGGGGAAATCGAGAAAAGAAAAGAGAGGAAGTGAGAGAGTGCAGCCGAGAGAGAAACACAGTTAACACCTAGCAGTGGTCCTGAAAGGACATATTTGTCGACATATTTGCAGAGCTAAAGTATATTTATACGTTTACTTTTCTCTGCTGGAAGTGGTGTCTGGCACACAAGTATAGCATTGGCATCGCAGCGGTTCATGAGCTTTTTTTGGGCCGCGGCACCAGAAGTGACGGCACTCTGCTGAATGTACTCTACTGTATGGGGGCTTGTTAAAGAGCCATTGGCCTCTGCCCGCTTCCCGCCCTGTTTCCCTGCTCGGTGCTCGCTTCGCCATGCTGTTTCACAGTACCAAGTACCAAGCTGCCCAGCTGCCCACCTTTCAGCTGTGCTAATGCCTGCGACTGTGGAGAGAGAGAGTAAGAGAGAGCAAGAGAAAGAGCGGGAGTCTGAGAGCGAGCGAGCGAGAGAGAGAGAGAGAGAGAGAGAGAGAGAGAGAGAGAGAGGATCTGGGAGAGAGGCACTGAGGGAAAAAGCCAGGGCAGATTGTTAACATAAAATGCAGAGTGTGCCCAGACACTTTGCACCTGGCTTTTTCTGTGTCTGCACTCCTCTATCTAACTCTCCTCTCGTCTTCCTTGTTCTACCCCTTAAGCTTTACTCGAAGCATTCGGGGAGAGAAACATTTTGTGAGTACAAACTGCTTCCTGACGCACAAAATGCACAAAAATGCTTTTATAGCAAATGCACCATGTACCAGCTCGGCCGCATTCAAGTAAGGAGTCGAACTTGCCAGGGCAGCTGGGGTGTTAGCGGTGTTGAAAAAGAACTAGGAGGTTTTGCAATCATTAGGGAAAGATGTTTGAAGCTTGGTTATAAAGGCACTCAGTGCTTTTGTGCTTTTTGCCTATTCTTTTATATGGCTGTTGGAAGTCTCATTAGGTAGCTAACACATCTTGTTACAAGCCGTTCGCAAATATCTCACTCACCTCACACACACACACGCACACACACACACACACACACACACGCGCACACACACACACACACACACACACACACACAAGCATACATACACACACAAGACCATAATTATGTTGTTTACACGAATCCTCGACGTATACCTTAGAGCTGTGCGGGTTCATTTCCTGGTTGCCGTTAAATGCTTCTGTTAGATGCTTCCCTGAGCCCATGCCAAGAATAACCATGTTGAGACAATGTGCTCTGGAGTTCCTCAGCTAATTAAGGTTCACAGGGTATGTGATGAGCGAGGTGATTGCTACGGAGTTTGTTTGCAAGTCTTAGTGAAGCCAAATACTCAAGATCTAATTGCGGTTCTCAAGTTGTTTTGTTATTGTTTTGTTTTGTTATTTGTTGGTGCCGTGTGCATTAGTGTGTGTGTGTGTGTGTGTGTGTTTCAAAGGTGCTTTTAAGGTTTGTGTTTGTGAGTTTTTTACAGGTGTGCTTGGTGTGTGTATGTGTGTGTGTGTTTGTGTGTGTGTGTGTGTGTGTGTGTGTGTGTTTGTGTATGTGTGCAAGCGTGTGTTTCGTAGGTGTGTTTGATGTTTGTGTGTGTGTGTGTGTGTGTATGTGTGTGTGTGTGTTTGCGCGTGTGTGGTAGTTTGATGCAGCTGTGGTGAGATGTGAGAGCCATTTGCAGTGCAATAAATCACTCTTAATCAGTGATCTCCCCAATTATCCCTGACAATGACAAATTAGATAAGTGGATTACGACAGACACCATCTCATTCTTTTCACCACTCTTATATATTGCCAAGAGACAATGGAACTGCCACCATTGCAACACTTAAATAGGCTGATTGACAAGTAGACATCTGGCAGTTGATGTCATACAAAAGATAATAATTCAGGTTACACTGTATTTTTGTTAATGGACTTTGCAATAACATTTGCAATAACATTGTTTTTTATGACAAATACACAAAGGATTTTCTCAACAACGGTTTAATGACTTTACTGTCTGAGTGCCTGTTTGGACTGATCCAGACTGGCACAGGTTTTACAGCTCATGAATCTCGGTCTTAATGCTTTGACTAGAGAGATAAAGCGCTCAGCGTGTGCTAAGCAACTCACACAAGGCTCGTGTCCAGTCATGACTGTCTGTCTTTGTCTTGAGTAGTTAAGACTCATCATTCACCCATTTGAGTCGCCCTCAACACCCTCAACCAAAACAAGCCTTCCACATTCTTGGAATACACACCTTATCAGCGTCCCGATGCCGTAAACCGTAAACCATTAGCTTCGACACACAATGGCGAATCACTTCTTGGATCATAAAATGTCACTTGTCAAAGCAGTAAAGTCAGTCAGAGGAGAGTTGCTCTGATAACCTCCGGTGCACTTATCTCCCAAGCTGCCACACTGGTGTATGTATAAACACAGCCAGATATGTGAGGAGATTTATAAACTTTAGTTTTAAATTATGGAGGCTGTAAGGCTGCCGTTGTAAGCGCTTATTGCTTACTGTTGGCACTAATGTGACAGCTAACTTGTGAAGCTGATTGGGGACGTATTCCAGTGTGTAAATGTTATTACTTTCTCCGTACTGTAACTTGTTTAAATAAAGTGAAAGGAAAGGATCTAGTGTGAAGGCCCTGAGCTGAATTCATCCTGCAGGATGGAAAACACAGATCTATTTCCACTCGTCGAAAATTAAAAACCCTGGCTTGCTCTGCGCTCGTTAGGATCGCTGAATGAGGCTTTCATGCTTATAATCCAGGGAAATATGTGGATTTGTTGTGCAACGATGGTTATTTTTAAAAGGAACTGCGTTTTGGCTGGGCCATGATTTATCTGCGCCCCACTCCCACTCGTTTTGTTTGGCCTGAGAAAGAGTAAATCTGCTCTCGTTTGCTTTGGCCTCATCAGTCGGGGTTACCCCGTGTGCCGTTTTGCTATGCTATCTCTAGTCGCTCTCCATTCTCTGTGTTAGTCATAGAGCTCCATAATCCTGGAGACTGGGTGGGTAAATGAATGAATGAATGAATGAATGAATGGTTCATGTTTAGATTTGGACTGATGAAGATTGTGTATGTTCTGTTGTGAGACACAGAGAAAAGGAGAGAGAGAGGGAGAGAGAGGCCAATGAAGAAAGGCAGATATTCCTAAATCAGTGGGATCAATAGATATGTGCAAGGTAAAGGAGAAAAAAACCCTGAGTATCTCCTCAGGCTGAGAACCCACTGCTCTGTGGGAATAAAGAAGGCCCTGTGGCCATTCAGTGTTGGGCGGCCCTATAGAGAGGGGAACAAGAGAAAGAGGAGGGAGGGGGAGAAGTGGAGAGATTGCTGTTAAAAAGACTCTGATAAACAGAAAGAAGAGAAAGGGGGGAGGGGTACAGTAGGTGACACAGGACAGTAGATGCCAGACTAAACACCAGAGAGCACATGAAAGACCCCCTGCCTGGAGAAATGCCTATTAGTGAGTGTGAGTGTAGGGGGTTGCTAATGGAATTTTTATGATGCATTGAATGGGACTCGGGTACAGTAAGCTTGACCTGGGGTGGATATTTCCTGTAATGATGTGCATTATTGTATGTGTACTGCAAGCCTGTGTGTGTGTGTTTCCTCTCTCAGTTTTTCTATGGTATTATATTTTTGGATCTGTGTGTATTCTGTAGGTGTGTGTACCTCTGAATACCTTGCTGATATGTGTGTATGTGTGCACGCACTTGCACAGACAAATTGCTGCAGCCTTGACTTTACCTTTACCTGGCATGTGCCTACATGAGTCATTGAAGCAGACAGGGCTAACTGTATATATGTATGTTTGTGTGTGTGTGTGTGT
>JAGFZM010000194.1:535484-548450 GCA_017657215.1 Limnothrissa miodon
GTGTGTGTGTGTGAAAGAGAGAGAGAGAATTATTTTTGGATTTGTGAGTAAGTCTTTGATGTCTGTATGTGTGTTTGTGTTTGTGTTTGTGTGTGTGTGTGTGTGTGCTAGCATCTGCGTGTTTGTATTTGAGTGTGTGTGCATGTGGTCCAGAACGGGTCCATGTGTCTGCGACCGGAGGCTAGTGAAGATGACAGGGGGTTGCATGATCTCAGTGGTGCTTCCCGTCTGATTTATGGCAACAATAATGCGTCATTTAGCGCGCCACTCCTGCGCCAATGCAATCCGCTCCGCTCTGTTCTACGGTCCGACCCCATCCCTCTTCTTTATGCACCCATGCAGGAGCCAAGCATGGACGGAAAAGCTCCGCTCTGATACCTTTTACATATGTCCCTTTATCCTCTCTCAGTCTTATGTTTTTTTCCTCCCCTGTAAAGTTTCACATGAATTAAAAAGGTGAGCCTAAGGCTGTTCTAACCTGACATGTTTAAAAAGTGCATTGACCGTAAAAAGAGCATTGCAGAGGCCTTATTTTTTCGCAGACCCCTTTTTCGAAAGGTCTGTGTCTGATTAAAAAGCTCTCAACTCAATTAAATCGCCTAAAGAACTGGAGAACTGTCAGTCAGTACTACTAGACAAGAACATAGCTTCTCGTTTTGGATGAGTAAGGAACAGGAAAAATCTTTTTCTCTTTTTTGTTTCTCTCTCTCTCTCTGCCTTTTTCTCTCTCCTTTTTCTTTTTATCTTGCCATATTTTTTTGTTCAGAAGTGGTGCTTACTCCTTAGTCTCCCCATAGAGACTGTAGTTTCCATGATTCATGCCGATTTTATTTGGCCGTTGCGTTACAGAGGATACAGGAGCTGGATTCCGGTTACTCTTTTTCCAGTGTATACTACGCACCAATGTGCAGGCTCAGAGGAAAGCGCTGTCCAGAAGCTGTAAAATTCCTCTGCATGTCCAGAAGCTCTCAACATTTTTTGAAGCTGATTGAAGACTTTACGACCTGGAACTGAAGCTCCCGGTTTAACCCTTTTAAAGTTTCACTTGAAAAGTGGAGAAGTAATGTAAAAAGAATAAAGTGAATTGTGTGCGCCCCTTTATAACACATTAGTTACACATTTATAAGAGGCAACGGTATGCTTGTTTATGCACAGGCTCAGAACTCATCCTGCATCACCACCACACGCACACACACACACACACACACACACACACACATACACACACAGACTCCCCACCCGATGTCAGGCAGGCATCTGTAAACATCTGGCTGTGATGCCTTGGTGTTGCTGTGGAAAATGTGACCTCACTCTCAGCTATTCAAGCCCTCGCCGCAACAGTGCGAGATCAAGCTGTCCCATCATTGCTGCGCCATAACCCACCTCCACAGAGCTCATTAATGTTTGTTTGTGTAACTGGCTTGCACAACTCAACATTGTTAATCATGGTACTTTTAACCATCCTTTTTGCGCTGTGTGTTTCTGCAGGGCAAGGCTGGAAGTCCAGGGAAAAGAGGACCACCTGGCAGTGCTGTGAGTACATTGTAAATACGTCCCCATTATATGATAACATTTTCACAAGGTCAGCCTTTCTCAAACTTCTCTGCTTTGGGGCTCAGTGATGTTAGACCTTGGTGCTATATGGGCCTGCAAAGGTCTTCGCTTCAGTGTGTGCCTCTTCAGATAGAGTATGTCCAAAGATAGTAGTACTAGTATTAGTAGTGGTAATAGTGCTAGCAGCAACATTTCCCTAAACACAAAAACACTATGTGTTATATAAAGGTTCTGCCAAACTAAGCCGCAAGAACATTTCTTTTAAGCCACAAGAACATTGCTTTTTGTGGCTGTCCAAAGAGAAGATGTGGTCTCACAATTGTGTGCTGTTTTTATTTTGCTTAGCTAAGGGTAGACATGTTGGGCATTCACAGATGGAAAGATGAACGAATCTTGGCTGGCCAGCATCGTACAAGTTTTAAGAAGCACAAACTTTAGTAATTTTTTGCCCTTTTTGTGTGTGTGTGATTGCATGTGAAGATGATACAGTACTAAGTATCTGAGCTATGTTTGTTTCGTTGCATTTACGCATTTAGTGCATTTACGTGCCACTATACATTAAAATGAATTGAACTTGAGTCATTAGCTTTAATGCTAATTTCTTTAGAAAAATCCCTAATTATGATAGTGGTTATTGATTATGACAGAAGCAAAAGATAGCAGGCAGTCCTGGCAGTAGCCTTTTGGCTTGGTACTGTTCCATGACCCATAAGTGGAGAAAAAGAAGTAATTTATCACCAATTAAAATATAAATACTCATTATTCTCAGTGCGCGTATGGGTGCATGCCCATAATTTGTGTGTGTCACTAGTGTATTTTGCGGTTTGGTGTGTGTGTGTGTGTGTTTGTTTTGAGAGGCCACAACTGTTAGCCTTACACAATTAGCCTTACACTGCTACACTGGGGGCATTGCATAGCCCATGCAGCTAAATCGCTATTTTTACACCATTAACAAAGTTCAGAGTAACTCCACATTTTATTGGTAGACTTCTGAGAGCCCTGACATTTAAAACGAGACAATGAGAATTTTGAAAGTGTACAGGTACTTTATTAAAAATGAAAGCTAATGAAAGCTTTGGCTAAAACGGTGTGAAATGCGGAATGCTGGGGCTGACCGGAGGTCGGTATTGGATATATGTTTGTTCTTGGTAACATCTTTCAGTACAGCCCAGGTCAAAATCACACCGAACTTTCCCTTTAAGGAGCAAACCATCTCCTTGCCCTTTTTAGAGAGTGAACTATCTCCTTGCCCTGTTTAAGGAAGCTATCTCCTTATCCCTTGACTTATGACTATCTCCTTATGCCTTATGACTATCTCCTTATGCCATATGACTATCTCCTTATGACTTATGACTATCTCCTTATGCCTTGCATATGGATCCCACAGATTTGTTGCCCAGAGCTCCTTGGAACTGGAATTAATCAAACCAATCAAAAGGGGGGCAAAAGAAGGCATTCCCCTCTTCTCTCCTTTGCCATCCACTCCTTTTATTTTCTCCTGTCATCTTCTTTCATTTGGTCTTCTCTTCTGTCCTCACACCTCCCCTACCTCTCTTCTCTCCTGTCTTCTCTTCACATCTTGCCTTCTCCTCTCACATCTAACACCATTCTCTCTTCACCTTTCCTTTTCTCTTCTCTCTTCTTGTTTCCTCTCCCCTGTTTCACTCCTCTCCTTTCTTTCAACTTGCAGTGGGGAAAATCTCAACTGTACAGTTGCTCCTGCCTAAACCTTGGCTGGCCTTGATGAAACAACACTCATGCATTGTCTTAAACTCACAGAGATCAAAACAGGCCAGTCCCCAGGCCACGGTGTGTGTTTACCAGCGTAATGAAACAATTAACATAAACACAGATCTTCCAGAAAACTAGCCCAAAGACCTAATTCCATGTTTTTTTCCCTCTTATTCGCTTCTCCCGCCCTCTCTCACTTGCTGTCCACCTTGCATCCTCACTCACCCTCTCAGACATGTCTCCCCAATCATCTCCTGGAGTTGTAGCGCCCTCTAGTGCTAGCATCAGCGACTTGCCAGGTTTGAACTGACGAGTCACATTGAAAGGAATTCAGCTAAGGCCAAGACTCCACTTCAGAGCTTTATATGGGATAATCTCTGCAGCTGCCCTGCGGAACACACTGAAGCAGGGCGGCAAGGCTATGATTACACCATCATTATGTCATCTGATTTCAGATATATGACCTCATTCCATGCTTAGTATAGTCCATTAACCGGCCCATTTATCCACTTGCCTTTATTTTTACTTTTGAAAACTTGTTTGGTTGCGATAGCTATCAGACAGAGGGACAGGATTTATAGTTTGCTTGGAGAAGACAGAGCCGGCTAATTAGACATAATATGTAGGTTTGTGCTGTGATTTATACAGCAACGAGCATCTTCAGGTGGACCATGCAAGAAAGCACAGGTCGATACACCACTTTAAGTAAATCAATTTGTGGTGTGTGTATGTCCTTTTCATTTTTTAACAGGAAACTGTCAGAAAAGAGATAAAGTAGAGAGCATACTGTCGGTGTCTCCCAGAGGACACAACGAACAAAAGGGAGAGACATTCCTCTGTGGGCATTTTTTTTTTTTGCTCCTCTGATCAAATGTATGGTGCAGACAGTCTATCTCTTACTACATATTTTCTGTCCCGTTGAGATGTTCTTCTTGAGATGCATCCGTTTAAGCAAATACAGATAAGGCTAGCCCCAGATATTCTCGGATGGAAATGCAAGCCAGGTTATTAAAGTTCATAATGACTCTCTTCCTGAAGAGGCCCGCTGATGAAAGACAGAGTGAGAGATGACACTAAAGAAAAATAGAGGGAGAGAGAGAGAGCATATAAAAATGCTAACAGCAGGAAGTATGATCATCCTAATCCTTGGTGGGCAGCCAGAAAGTGAAACAGACAGGGGAGGACAGAAAGAGAGAGAGAGAGAGAGAGAGAGAGAGAGAGAGAGAGTAGCTCCAACTGACCTACGCTGTGTCTGCTTTGTTTCCAGCTTGTCCTTTTTTGGAATGGATGGAACCTAAACAGGTGAAAAAAAAGTCTGGGGTCCAGTTAAATTGGAGCTCCTGGTGTTGAGAGATTAGGGCTTTCCATCCCATTAGGCTTGCGCAGCGGAGAGGGGAGCGGAGATAGATCCCTGGAAGCCTTTCAAAGGCTTTATTTGGAATGATATTTAATAGAGGCAGAAAGCATATTAAGAGCATTAGGCTGATAAATCCCTTAAGCTTGCCACAAGGTGTCAAGGGTAGGCCTGCAGGTCTCCCAACAGACCATCTTTTTTTTCTTGCTCTGGATCTGATTGGAGCAATGAGCTGTTATCCAGTGTGAGATTCTGTCCAGTTCAAGCTCTGATTCAGGAACATTTCAGGAACATTTTTTCCTTGGGTTCCTGGAGTTGGCCTTTATTTTAGACTGTCAGTCAAGATGATCCTGAGTCTGGATCTTTAACAAAAACTCTCCCTCGCTCTCTGTGAATATGGGAACACTTTGCTAAAATCCACAATGTGAGCACTATGAATAAATATTGCGGAGCACTGGCAGTCTGCACAGTAAATTTATAGTTCCATTCTGTGAATCCGTTAGATTTATTTCACTACATGATGAAAGAGTGAACCTTCATCATAATGTGTTTTGCTTAATGTCAACCACTAATTGCTCTGCCGTACCCCAGTTCTACCTGGGCTACTGAATGGGAAGGATTGAACAGTCCTCTGTGTCTTCCAGGGTAAACCAGGCGCGGTAGGAAGCACAGGAGACAGAGGAGCCCCAGGCGAACCTGTGAGTATAACATGCCAACACTCAGATGCTACAGTACAGTATACACCTACAATTCATCTGTTTGTGGTCGTATTTGAGATCATAATGAATGGATGCCATGGAGCATGTTTTTTTCTGTTCTCTTTTTATGCCTGAGGCCCATGTTTTATTGTTGCAATATCGTCATAAGTAATGTTAAACACAATGTTCTTGGTGTCTCTGGTATCATCAAAAACACTTGTGTTTGAATGGATGATGTGCTGGTGAACTTGTGGTATTGGAATTACTGTAAAGGCTTTAACAAGGCCCCCTTGAACACTACTAGACAATGCATTCTTAAACAAAAGCTATTCAGGATTTTTTTTTCAGCAATTATGGGCCTTTTCAGCTTTTCAGCTAGAATTTTTACTTCTTTTTAAAAATAGTGATTTTGATGCATCTGACCTAGTACTTTGGTCTAGAGGCCAAACTTAAAAACTCAACTAGCAATGTTATTTATGTAATGTTATATGTGATTTTAAACTAAAAGTTGGACTCATGCCATGGTGAAAAGCGTCACTTTTTCACTTAAAGTATTTATTTGATCATTTACAGTACATGGCATGGCCATATGCCGCTGCTTAAGTATATAGTGGTGTGTAAACAATGACATTGCATACTGTGTGTGTTCTGACTCAACAATTCCTTATGGTCCATCAGGTTCATGCTGTAATCATTTGACCTTTCCCACTATTACTGCAAACCACATCTATTTAGTTTAACTGTCATAAGTATTTACTAGGCCACCACATTTTCTCTCTGTCTCTGCAAAGCATGTTTTCCATCCCCAGGCCTTGAACTGAGTTCCAGGAACTGCTGTGCGCAGAGGGTCATTTTCTGTCTTTTGAAATGGCACCCCTATACCCACCCCACCTCATCCACACACAAACACACATACAGTATGCACTGATACACACACACACACACAACAGGCATGCACACAAAACATAGCTCAAGCTTACCGCACTGTGTCAGACCGAATGAGCAAACTATATGTCTGGCCCATCATGTGTGTTATGAGCCGTGTGTCAACACCTCGGCTGCACAGTTCAACTGCCTGCTGGGCTAATCAGAGTCAGCGTGCTGCCGGCTCACTAGATCTGCTGTCGGGGGGCTGCTTAAACACTGTAATTGTGAGCGGAGTGCTTTGATGCGGAGTGAGTCATTTTTCCATCCTTTGTTACTAGGGGCTGCGTTGGTGCCTCTCGTACACAGACGCAGACATTCAACAGCTCAGTGACCACCAACACACAGATCCATATGGGACAGATCCCCTGTGCTCGTATGAACATGGGAACGATCCCTCCTCATTTATTAGTGGAGCCAAGCCTGACCACAGACGCACGGCAACACACAGCATACCACCCCTACTGTTTTTCCAGCGAGTCGGGGTGTGATCCCAGGCGTTCATATATACACACGCAAACGTGTCCACACACAAGCTATGTAATTACTCGCACATAGACACACACTTACACACAGTGTGGTTTGTAGCAGAATCTTTAGAACTGGTTTGTAATTAATCTTATGGGAAAATATTCCTAAGCTTAAGACATACACACACACACACTCACACACACACACACAAGCATACAAACACAAACAAAAGCTGGTTTATTTTCCAGGTTTCACAATTTCAATGGCTCCAAGAACAGCACAATTTGAACCCCAACGCCTTAGCCGAGTCAGCACATTTCAGAAATGTCCTCTGTCCTTCTTGGTGGGAAGCACTCCCAGTGCTTGTTGAACTGGTCTGTTGTAACAAAGTGTCCATGACATGCAGCTTGCCAATGACATGATGTTCTGTTTGTGGTGCTCACACAGGGACCCAAGGGACCTGCGGGGGATGTTGGACCTGATGGAGAACAAGGCCTAGAGGTGATGAGTCATGAACAATTGTCCTAGTTTCTCCAACTTTACACCAGGACAGGAACATGTATATATACTGTAACAATGGAGCAACACCATTGTCTTACCAGACAGTCTTAGTGCAGTCTTAGTGAAAACAGTCTTGACTCACACACATACGCGCACACACACACACACACACACACACACACACACACACACACACACACACACATTTTTATAAGAAAACATGGCATACTCAGAAATAAGACAGACTGAGGCAATAAGTCTCTGTTTCACTCTGTCTCTCTCTCTCTCTCTCTCTCTCTCTCTCTCTCTCTCTCTCTCTCTCTCTCTCTCACACACACACACACACACACACACAAACATACACACTCACACACTGGGATGGCCCATCTTAAGCGATTTAGGGCAACAGCCAAGGGTCCAAAAAACGGTCAGGTCAGCTAATAATCCCTTTGGTTAGGCCTTTAAGACCTGGGTCAAGCAACTCAGTAAACTTTTGGAAAGGTCATACTATCTGCTTTTACCCTTGGCTAAAACTTTATCACCAACAATAAGATAGATTCTTAAGATAGCTTATTCACCTTCCTTTTTTTTTACCTGCAGGGACCCCCTGGTCCAGAAGGCGAACCCGGTCCTGTCGGAGAACCTGGAATGAAGGTGATTATTCTAGATATCCATGACTAGTAACAGAGATGGTTGATGTTCTAAACGTAAAAGTTATGACCAGTGAACTACAGAGAGATCCTACTGTACAGGTTCATCTGGAATCTACTGATTCTCTTTTGTCTGATAATGTGGTATGACCCAAATTCCATTTCATTTTTTTAATTTCTGCAGTCAAAACTTGGACCAATTAAGGCTATAACGTGTTGGGTTTGCATAAACTACAACCTCATAACATAGTGTAGAACCCGGACTGTTGCTAATTCCTCAGTCTAATTAAGTGACATGCTCTGTCCGGTCTATTGAAACGTGAATGTGTGTGTGAATGTGTGTGTGTATGTGTGTGTGTGTTTGGTATCCCTCTAGGGTGATATTGGGCCGCCAGGACAGGAGGGTGAGCAAGGCCAGCTAGGGATGAGAGTGAGTAAACCCCACCCGCCCCACCCCTCCACACCCCCAGCAGGGCTTATCCTCCACAGGCTTGTGTTTGGGCGAACTCGAGCTGTCTGTATATTTGCTTGGCTGGAGTCTGACGACTGAGGCCTAATCTTGCCCAGAGACAGGCCTGCTGGCTGCGCCCTATTAATATGTTTCAAACACAACTCGAAATCAGGTCTTGTTGCTCTCTTTCTCTCTCTCTCTCTCTCTCTCTCTCTTTCTCTCACACACTCTCTCTCTCCCTCTCTCTTACACTCTCTCTATCTATCTGTCTTTCTCTCTATATATATATATCTATCTCTCACTCTCTGTCTCCCCTGCAGTCTACCAAGACACAGGGGTCCTTTGTGACCCAGCTCACTTCTTTGTTTGTCCAAATTGTTCAAACAGGCTCTTGTTTATATTTCACATTGGGTATTGACACTAATATCTCTGGCCCTAGTGGGGCTATTTTCCCTCTTGGACTATGGGATATTGTGTCCTTGTAATTGTTCAAATTCCAAAAAGGCACCACCACCATCTTGGAAAAAAATGGCTAACTAGTTTAGTCAACAAGAGACCCTTTCAGTCTCTGTGGGGTCTGGCCTTCATCTAACAGCACAGATGAAGATGATTTTGGCATTTAAAACCAAATTACACATAGACACAAAGGCCTACTTGGGATGTCTTCATCCAATGACGGTAGCTTTCTATAGAATTCAGGCATGACTTCATTTCAACAATGTTTATGTTTACATGTGTTGAGGATCATTAGACATGATGAGTTTGTGTTTCTGGTGCAAATGGTAGGTTATGTTCTTGTGACGTGTGTGTGTGTGTGTGTGTGTGTATGTGTGTGTGTGCGTGCGCGTGTTTGTCTTTTAGGGGCCTCCTGGTCCAGTTGGTGAAGATGGTCCCCAGGGGAAAGATGGGCATAAGGTAAACAAATCGGCACTATTTACTGGGGAAGTTAAATTGATCTCCATAATCATTGCAGACTTAAGTGGTTGACTGGTCCTTTTTCTTTGACTCTCACGCCACATTCTGTGGACCAATAGGGTGACACAGGTGACGCAGGGCCGATAGGAGAGGTTGGGGAAAAGGGAGAGGAGGGTGACCCTGGCCCCCCCGGACCACCCGGCGAGCCAGGGAAGAGGGGCTTTCCGGTAAGCCACAGGACTGCATGGAACATAAAGATGTGAAGAGGTTTAAGGAGAAAAAAGACACTCACAAACACTCTCATTTGTCTTCACATGTCTTTTTCTTAGCTCCACCAAATCCTTTGAAAGTGGTGTCTGTTGGGCGCCTTCCATTGCATGCCTCACGTTTTCACGTTGCATTCAATCCCTCATACTCCTACAAGCTTAGCCAGATGATGAACACTGCTTATACATACACGCTGACTGTAAGGGGGATCAGTATTATAGACTCCACTCTCTATGTAAACAAAACTGGTAGAGTCTTCTTCCTAGGATCCGTGTGTGTACTCCTGCAGGAGACACTCCACCTTGTGATGAACCATGTTGCGCTAGGCGTCCATGACTAATGCTAGGCTGACTCTCTTAATTACACTGATGGCCAGTCATTGAGCAGAGGGGGCTTTGTGCCAGCGGTTTTGAGGTATTACAGCTCTCATACTGTACAACTTCTCATAACCAGGGCCCCGAGGGGAAACAAGGACTCCTGGGAAACCGTGGACGGCCTGGAAAAAAGGTACGTCAAAGACCTTCTGATTGCTCAGCAAAACGTTTCCAGACATGGGTTTCGTGATGTGTGAAGAATGCCAAATGAGCTTCCTCTCTAATGCTCCTTTAGACTGGGGGATTTGTCCTGCAGTGTGTGTTTGGCCAGTTGTTGGTCCTCTGTTCGGATTTCATTTGGGTTACTTCCATTCTTTTGCACAATGCTTTGTTCTCACTTTTCATCCATCAGTGTTAAGAGGGCTTTCTTTCCCTAGTGCCTCCTGTAATCCCAGAAGCCTATCAGCAATCCGCACTATTTGATTCTTTAATCCGAGGTGTTGATTTGATTCAGTGTTGTTTGTTTTTTGTTTGTTTTGGTTTGCTACAGGGTGAAACGGGACCTCCAGGTGCCTTGGGAGAGATGGGCGACCACGGAGAGATTGGGCAGGAGGGCAAGACAGGCCCGAAGGGTGCCCGGGGAACACGAGGCCCTCTGGTTAGTTCTGTTCCCAGCTCTTCTCACCCTTTGTGGCCTTTACTGGCTCACAAGTTTTTTAATTTGTAGGGAAGGGAGGTGGGGCTGAAGTAGCATGTCCTTGGATGTAGATAAGGCAATAAAGGGGTGTAGGATGGGCTGGTTTGTGATGTGAGAGGTGCCGTGCTTTGTGAGGTGAAGCAAGGTGATTTGCTGTGTCCCAAGGCCCAGAGCCGCGTGTGAGTCGCTCCCAGTGTGCGAAAGCCGCTTTCTGTGCAGCTTAACTCATTTACAAGGGCTGTGATTCAACAAAGAGGCTTTTCTTCTTGCATGGCTTCAAATAAATGACTCTACTAAGGGATAAACAACTGACTTAGTAATGGGAGTCCTAATGACCTGTGGCGCCCACCCCCTGTCCCCATGCTTTTTTATCCATACTTAATTTTTTCTTTTTATTCTTCACACTAATTCTATTAAGGATGCTTAAGAACACAATAGCTAATCCCTCGTTGTGGCAATTACTTAGAATTTTTTTTTTAAGCCGGTTGTCCAGGGACACACAATCCATTTTTTTGTTGCTTAAGTTTAAGTTGATACTATTTTCAAAGTTAAATACGTTCCTCTCCTCTGTGAAAGGCTGAAATTATGTGGGAACAATAGCAACGGAAACATATTCACTATAATTTGACCATATGTGCAAGTAAGTGTTTTATAACAGGCCTTGACACTTGAGATGGATGTTCTTTCTTTCGGTCCACTAAACAGAGCTAGCGTAGCTGGCATGGAACGCTTGGGGTTATATTTAGAAAAACCCACTCAGGCTGAGATGAACGGGCCAGAACCAAAAACAAACAAGCTGAGTGTTTGTCTGTCTTTTGCATCATCTTCAGGGTCAGCCAGGGATGATGGGACCCATGGGAGAGCCTGGAATAGAAGGATACACAGTAAGCTTTAACACTGGCACACACACACACACACACACACAGACAGACACACACACACACACACACACACACACACACACACACACACACACAAACACACACACACAGACACACACATACACATACACATTAATACAAGCATCCTTCTGTAGGATGCACCCAGTCTAAGCTCAGAATCAACACAATTACAGTTGACAGAAACACATCTATACAAGGATATAACTCTATTTGCAATCTTTTGGCAGACTTCTGCCAAACCTCTTAAGCAAATACAAAACTCAAGTAAAGAGGTGTTTTAATTCATCTTACGCTGTCATTATGTAACCCAATTTATTATCCTGTCCTAAATTTTACTCTTGACTGTGGTAGCCACAAATTGGCTCATAAAGTCAAGCACCAGATGGACTCTATCAGATTTGGGTCTCATAAACTGCAAGATTTCATCCAATCAAGAGCCGGAAGACTGTGGTTTCATAATCTGTCCCTGCACACGTCTTGAGCCAATGTGGATACATAGGAAGTACGCCAAGGTCGGCCTTGCCGCCTCACTCTTCAAACAGTTAGCGTGCAGCGTTGCGGTAGACACTGAAGGATCTGTGGAGGTCTGCAGCCAGGTCACATCAGCCTTCACACAAACAAACAGGACTCTCTTTGTGTCCTTGGCCCACCCTCTTTCCACTTAAACAACCAAGATGTCCGAACAAGAAAAGACAGGCTCTTACACACCCACGCAGGCATAGACGACACACTACCCAATCACACAGACAAACAAACACACCGCCTTCAACACACACACACACACACACACACACACACACACACACAACACACACAACACACACAACACAGCATGCGGCTTAGCTTCAAATACCAGCCATACACCTCAGACCCATCATGTTAACATATCACTCACTAAGTAGGGGATTTACAAGAGCATATAAAGCTCTCATCTTACTTTCTTTTTTTATGAGAACAAATTATTTTCATATGGCTGCAGACAAACACAAGGACAAACACACCAACATATTCACACACACACACACACACACACACATACTCAGCCAAGCACTCAACACCTGTTGTGTTTTATTGTGTTACATAAACAGCAGTGTCACTTGGACAAAAGATGGATTGTTTTTACTTCTCTTTCTTGCCTGCTTTCATTGCACTGGAATTTCTCCTCGTCTTCTCTCATCATCTACGCTCTCTCGCTTTCTGTCTCTCTGTCTCTCTTTCTCTCACTTTTGTCTCCCTCTGTTCGCCCCAGGGTCACACGGGTAAGCCAGGTCCCCCAGGTCCGCCAGGTCCTAAAGGTGAAAAGGTAAATCCATCACGAGAAATAACTTCTTTCTTCGTACACTGATAACGAGTTAAGTAGGGGGGGTTAGACTTGGGCGCACGGCATGCGATCTCATGGTTACCTAACGAAACAGAAAACATTTGGAATCTTAGCTTTATATAAAGGTGTAGGACACCCTGGGGCCAAGTGTTCCAGAGGCACAACATGTCTCTCTGTTACGAAATCCTCCACACACACACATACACACACACACAC
>JAGFZM010000194.1:548460-589830 GCA_017657215.1 Limnothrissa miodon
CACACACACACACACACACACACACACACATGTGTTGCGCTAACATTAGTTTTCGATATTTCCCAGGGTTATCCAGGAGAGGACAGCAAGACTCCAGGAGCACCAGGGCCCTTAGGTGAACCAGTAGGTCTTGCTTTCTTCCCACCTCTCACTCACTCCCTTGCCCAAGCCAGAGCTTGTCGGATAAGCGCCTCACATTGCATGCTGTCAGAGGCGTGCACAGTGATAACATCACGGACGGTTCGAGCCATCCATGCTACCATTCTACCCTCAGCGTTTACTGCTGGGACACTTTCATCTGTGCTTGCCTGTGCTTGTCATTGAATAGTGGGATTAGGAATTAATTAGGACACCTATGATGATTGCGACTGGCAACTGTGAGCTTGACTGAACTCTGAACACAACAGTTAAACAATATGACAAGCTTCCCGTCTGGGAAGAAACCTGTCATTTCTTTTATAAGCAATACGAGCAGCATAATCCTCCCCTAATGCTAAGTCACATTGTGGCCGATGGGGCAAACAGAACAATAGTCCCCTGTGCTCTTCTAATCTTCATTGTGATATTTATCAGCTCACTAACGGTAATACACTGGCCTGGCATTAACTGTGCCCTCCCAGTAAGAGAACTTTTTCAGCGCATTTGCAGAGACTGTCCACATCGCCATTAGTCATTGTTACACCCTGCAGCCCGGTGGGAATTTGTGTCCATCACACACACATTTACTCAGTCACACTTGCCCATTCACTCCCTCTCCCAGCTAACGCAAAGTGCTAAAATGGAAAACATGCACTGTTTTGATATTAAATTCTTTTCCAGCGAAAGTAAATATTGATGTGTAGCAGTTGTTAGCACTCTAAATGTAAAAGATAACAGTGCTCTGTTTTATGGACACACTGCCGGTGGCATATGAACTCTTAACCTGAAACACTCCAGCCTTCCAGAGCTGTCAGCCACAGCTGAAACTCCAGGCCCTTCAGCCGAGCTTTGCCTGAGTTTTCTTTGACTCACACAGTGCAAACAGCATCAAGGGTGCAGGTGCAAAAGCCCTGCTTTTATGTGTTCACCAAATCAGTACCTGTATCCAGTATGGATATGAATGGATATGAATGGGGCTTATACTATTGCATCTCAGGTCTCAGAATGTGGCCGCTCAGTGGAGAAATCGCTGTGGTCAAAAGCTGAGCACAAAACAGGATGGAGGGAAACAGAGGGCAAGAGACAGCAGGAATGGCTTAAAGAAAGCCAGTTATGGTGTGGTGAAGGTGGTGTGCTCTTTTGCCGAGTTAAAGCACAAAGCCAACTAGTGTCTCTCCCCTTAACTGACGCCGGCCCGTGACGTATTTGAGAAGACAGGGGCAGGACGTCAGCTCGAAAACAGAATATCTGCATGCATGTATGTGTGTGTGTGTGTGTGTGTATGTGTGTGATAGTGTGTGTGGTACTGTATACAATGTCCTGTGTGTGTGTGTGTGTGATAGCCTGTGTGTGTGTGTGTGTGTGTGTGTATATATGTGTGTGTGTGTGTGTGTGTGTGTGTGTGTGTGTGTGCCTTATCCATTTCACTGATGTTGTCCATGTTTGGACAGGGATCCCCTGGAGAGCGAGGGGAGCGGGGTGAGCCTGGGGACGATGGATATCAGGTAAAGAAGCCTCATCTGACTTTTCACACAAACCTCTCTCTTCCTTAACACCTGGTCTAGATCAAACACACATACACACACACACACACACACACACACACAATGACTAATAGTGAGAAACAGTAAAAAACCTAGAGAGAGAGAGAAAGAGAATAAGAATAAGAATGAGACATTCAAATAAAAAATAATCGTGAATAATCGCAGCATTGCATAACCACCTCTTTGCTGTTTTTCCTCTGTCCAGTCAGTGAATCAGTCTCATCCCCTGTCATGTAACGGCTCTTGCCCTGCTTTCTAGTGATGCAGCCTGTTTGATGAGATGAAAGCTGAATGGAGCGTGACCTCCCACAGGTTAAACAGAGGTGAATCTCATTTAAACAAGGGCGGGCAGCAAAGAGGAAGTTTAAGTCCTTTTGCAGGCATTCCATTGCCCCCCCACCCCACTGGAAAGCGCTTCAAAGTCCTTCAGAGAAATATTTATTTGCCGCTTATTGAATGTGGTCCAGGAACCTATTAAAAGTCTCTTAACTGGCCACCGTCTGACCAGAGGGCGTTGCTCTCCTGCCGAGTGCTGAATTTATAGGAAACATTTAGTCAAATCCACCTGCAGCTCTACATAATAAAAGCCCCATTTCAAAATCAGCCAGGGAGGACCTTGGTCTCAGCTCACCAGCTTGCTTGCTTATCTGTGTGCTTTGTTTTTGCTATTTGTCTGAATGGTTTGCATGTAGGCTTGTGAAAGCGTGTGGTGTGGACCCTTGTGTGTGCACACACTGGAGAATTGGTATTCAGTTAAGAGACTTTGTGTCTCTTTGTTTGTTTGTGTGTGCACATGTAATGTACGTGCAAGTGTGTGTGCACACTTATGTGTGCATGTGAGTGTGTGTGTGAGTCTTTGTTTGCATGTCTGTATGTGTGTATCTGAACCGCCATGTTCCTCCACAGCTGTGGGCAGTCCCTCTGCTTCCTGCAGGCCCAGCGGCTGTGACTAATTATTCCAAATGTACTAATTCATTTTCCTTCCTTCAGGTTTCTCAGGTTTGCTTTCCCAGTTGGGCCACAAAATGTGCTGAATTGCACCATTATATAATGAAAAATGAACAAACTCTGCCATTTTACCTGACATTTCAGCACATACAGCATTTGATTTAGAAAACTAGATTTTTTATTGAATAAATCATTTACAAAATGCAGTTTGATTGCATCCCAGAAGTGTACGATGCATACCATATTGCTCAAATCCATACAACTAAGAGAACTGCCATAAATGACAAATATGCTCTCTGTATAATTTTTCGCTTCTTGGCTATCTTCTTATAGGGTCATCCTGGTGTTTCTGGGCTTCGTGGAGCCCGTGGACAACAAGGCCTCCCAGTAAGTCCAACCATATAGCCCACCGAAGGCTCGTGACGGGTCATATCCCTCAATAAGCAGTCAATGCAGTTAACATCAAGTATGCTTGACCCACTTTACCTTAAGTGGGTCAGGATGCTGAATGTGTCCATGCATATGATTAGCTTGAAGTGCAGTGCTGTGCTCCAGCTGTCATTAACACCACTCTGCTAATCCTCAAACTTGACGGAAACCAATAACAAAGGTCCTGTGTGTTGGGAGCACACACACTGGCACACAGGCATGCACACACACACACACACACACACACACACACACACACACACTTGTAGGGTTTCCGTTGGGTCAGAGTTGCCCCCTAGATTATGATATTTAATCTGTTTTTGTCTGTCTGCCTATGTGCCTGGTTGAAAGTTTGTCTGAGCTCACTTGTTCTAAGCAGATTAGTTAAGGCGGTTTTTTTTTTCTTTGATGAAGCTAATTTATGGCAGTATCCCCAAGAATGTCACACTCGTATAATTGAAATGGATGTCTTCTTTGCAGGGACAGACCGGAAGCCCTGGAGAACAAGGGCCCAAAGGTGAAAAAGGACCCCAGGTATGTGGGCCTGTGCCTGGGCTCTTGGCTCAAAACCTTGACCTTCCTCCTTAGCCCTGCTATGTGCCAATAGTGGCAAGCAGTCTTAGCCCTTTAAGGCATACCTTCAGTTATAGATGTTTTGTTATGTCTCCCTTTAATGACCTAGGTCTGACTTTGAGCTATGTAGGGCAGTAAACATTGGATTCCACAGAGTTTGTTTTTGCCCTCCAATCACAAAGAAGACAAAATTATCCTTTAAATGAATTAATAACATTTGCAGCATCTTTGTCAGAGAGAGAAAGACAGAGTGAGTGTGTGTGTGTGTGTGTGTGTGTGTGTGTGTGTGTGTGTGTTTGTGTGTGTGAGAAAGAGAGAGAGAGAGAGAGAGTTAGTTTCTCTTGGCCACCCACAATGAGATTAATGAGATTCCTGACATCAAAGTTTTTTTTTTCTTCAAATGTTTTGCCGTTCCCCTGATGATAACCATTTTCTTCAAAGCATGAGATAGTTTTTCCATGCTGTCTTGAAACCAGGCTTAGCTTATAAACTCATAAAGATGCTTACATTTCATATTTAAAAGAATTTTCTATGCTTTCTATTTTGTTTTGTTTTGAAGTTAAAAATATCTTTGGATTGGACCATTTTAGGAGCACTTAGCACTTTTCAAATTGTTTCCAAAACAGTGCTTATGAATGATATATTTGATTGTGTTACACAAACCTGAAACTTATGTAAAGCTCTTGAGCAAAAATATGTCACCAATAAGCATTAAAAAACATACCCCATTTATATTTAAACTGAGTGTCTGAGTTGTTATATAATGTCTATTGAGCAGAGGGGGGAAAACTGGAGCTGGAGCCTGAAAACTGTAAAAAAAAAAAATCTTTTCTTTGGATGGTTTGAGAGGTATCAGATAGAGATTTGAATGTTTGTGACTCGCTCAGACACGTTAGGTGGAGTCCCTGCCAGTCAGGAGCGAGTGAGTATCCTGTGGGGTTGCACAGGCCCACTGCAGATTTATTTGACTTGGCAAGGAGGCTTGAACACATTCTGACAGTTGTCCTCACTTGTCTGGCTCAGATAAAGTCCACTGTGAAATGCCAGCTAAGAAACCAAAACGGCACAGACCTGGTTCTTGCCCAAGTCCCATGAAATGAATGCTAGTCGAAACTCTCCTGCCACTGGTCTTCACCAGTGTCATATTTTTGTGTTTGTTTCAATAAAGTGTAACATTTTTGCTTGTGGATGGCCTTGTATCGGCAAATCATCCAGTCTGAAACACACTGAAGAAAATCTTTTGTAGTCTTGAATAATTAGAAACATTTTTTTAATAGTGAATGTTTTCGATCATTATTTGTGCATTAAAGGGATAAGAATTAGAAACGTGAGGGGCTGGTCAGATGTCCCAATTAAAATCTATTCAGGCTGGCCTTGCTAGCAGCCAAAGCTCCGGTCCGCCTGGTCCACCAGACCATTAAATCTCTGGCTGAAAAGCCAATCAGGGCCTGTCCAAAGTCCTCTTTCTGATATTGTTGTCAGTTGTGTCTGGTTGTCACATTGTGGGCAGGCTAGCATCCAGACCCAGAGGATGTAGACCCGACAGGGTTGAAAGTCTCCCACTTAACCTGAGCCTCCCAGGTCCTGTTTATCCTGCCGAGTTCTTTCACCAGGCTTCTCTTTCCAAGCTGTTCATGCATAACTTTAACCAAAATGCTCACTTTGTCCCCTCTCTCTCTCTCTCTCTCTCTCTCTCTCTCTCTCTCTCTCTCTGTCTCCTACTCTCTCTCTTTGTGTCTTGTTCGCTGTGTATGTTTGTTTGTGTGTGTGTGTGCGTGTGTGCGTGTGTGCGTGTGTGTGTGTGCGTGTGTGTGTGTGTGTGGACTCACAGGGAGCTGAAGGAAAAAAGGGTGCACAAGGTCTGACAGGAAGTCCAGGTGTTGAGGTGAGTAGCCTTTGACCTGTCTTTGAGCTCAATGCATGTCCACCACAAACCTTTCTTCTTTTTTAAAAACGAATAACTAAACACTAAGAACACGTAATGTAAAACTGGCCCTTTGGAAATTTAGATTCAGTCTCTGCATTATCTTCCTGAACTCAGTTTGAATCTGGTGCAGTGCATCATAACCAGGACCATCGTTAAGTATTCCAGACGGTTGGTCATGATGAGTACGGAAGGTAGATTTCTGCTGCAGTGAACTGGGACTCAGCACAGTGGCTTGTGTTTCATAGGGGCCTATGGGGCTTCAAGGACTGAAAGGCCTGGCAGGATACCCAGGACAAGACGGCCCACCAGGACTGCCGGGGTTTGCAGGGTTCCCAGGCATGCCTGGACCAAAGGTATTGTGTGTTTGTTTACATGTGTGTGTGTGTGTGTGCGTGTGTGTGTGAGAGAGAGAGAGAGAGAGAGAGAGAAAGAGAGAGAGAGAGTCTGAATGTGTGTGTATTAGTGAGTGGGCGAGAAGGTGTAAGTGAGCGAGGTGAGACAAATTATATCTGCAGAAACTAGACACAACGACTCAACTCACACACTCAAGCGCACACTAATAGACACACACACACACACACACACAGAGCCACATGTACTGTACCGTACGTGCACACACTCACCACCCACAGGCGCACAATCTTTGGGCGCCTTAATCTGTACTGCAACAGCTGGTTATCCCCATCATCACAGTAAATGAAGGTCAATAGGAGTCAGACCATTATGTAACCCCTTTTTAAAAGTTATCCATAGAAAACCTGTTTCAAGGCATGGTTAGGCAATTGTGCTTCCTTTAAAAGAGTCAGCGAAGAAAATATCCCCAAGACAAAGTCATACGCCATACCAATTAGGCCAAATAGCTGCTGTTCAATCTGCAGAAAGATCCGTTAGAAAGGCAACTTGTACAGTACAGTAAGCAGCTTAGAGAAATAAACCTATGTCAGTACTTCTTGCTTCATCCTGAGTTTCTGCTATAATCCACCTTACAAAGAGCCCGAAGACCTTTGATTTTTCCCAATCCCTGGAGGACTAAATGGCTGCAACTGACGAGGAACATTTCCACTATGTTCCCCTTTATTGCCTGGGTCAGGGGATAACTTTACACTGCGTTGAAAATTGTGGCCTCTCATTTTATGTTTCCGTTTTAGTGTGCAGTCTGTGTGCTACTATAGCCTGTGCCGGTTACACAAGAGCAGAGAGTCTAGGGAAGCACAGGTCAACATCCGTACAGTTAAGAGGAGCACAGAGACACCTTAGCGGTGTGAGGCCAAGCAGGAAACCGACTGATTTTCATGCACACACCCCACAGGGGGAAACTCAAGACCTTGCAAGCTCCCAAGAGTGGGAATCGACCTACTCCAGCGCTATTTGTTTTATTTTCTTTTTTTTTTCATTATTATTATTATTGCTCCTGGCTTCCACGGGAATCGATAGAAGAATGAATAGGGCTGTCTCCCGTTGCAGCCGAGGGTGAAATCTCTGGCCGGCAGGTGTTTGTGTTGGCGCAGAGTGGCCAAGGCAGACAGGGAACCGTCATGGCAACCCCCAAATCAGCCCCTCTAAATAAACAGGAGATGAGGGTTCAAGATAGAAGCCAGCTCCTGTTTCCACTCCAAACAGAACCAATTGCTTTCCGTGCTCGTCTGTCTGGCAAAAACTTTCAGCCACTTTCGCTGTCACTCTTCTCTCCAGCGCTATCCCCTTGGTCTCTGTTACTGGTGTGCTTCTGCATCGTTGACCTCTTGACCTCAGATTACACCATCTAAACATAGAATAGACAGAAAACGAAGATATGCCATACAGTGGTCTGACAACAAATTGGACAGGAACTCACTGAGCTTCGCCTGCAACCAATTTTTGCAGTTTTTTTGGCAGCAGATGGAATGCCCTAACACATTGGCATCTCTCACGAAAAACCTGAAGGACTGTTTGAGGTCTTGACAAATTAAAAAAAAAATACCACAGTCAACCACAAACCTTCATAGCATAGAAACAGTGGGCCGATATTTCCACAACAGCAAGGCCAGGCTGACAGGTAACACTCAATACCAGCTCAATGTGACCATCCCCAGGGGAACAACAGTCTACATGTCTGACCCCTCTGGTTTTCGGTCCCTCTTTTGTTTTCCCGTCTGGATTTTAACATGGTCATGAGTTTGGTGAGTGGCCTGCCAACAGCAGAGCCTCTACGTGCTTCTTCACACCCGCCATCTGCTTTTCCCATACTCAGCTCACCCTTTCATCATCTACTCCTTCCCTCCCCCCCTCTCTCTCTTTCTGTTTTTCTCTCGCTGTTTCTCCATGGAAAAGGAAAGCCAGTATATATTCTTCATAACAGAGTCAAGTGTGTTTGTGGTGACCTTATAAACACGTTGTCAGGGACTATTTTGAGGTTTGATGTTTCATGGTCCAAAGCTTCGCAAGGCTTCACCGTATTCTAAGCAATGTTTGTAACGTTAGAGATCTGAATGATAAAATGAACGTCATCTGCGGTGAAGTGTTTTGCTTATCTCAAGGTAGTTAATGTCCAAGTGTTTGAAAGGTTGCCACACAGGCCCCTGCAGTCTTGTAGAGACCAGTGGCTTGAACAAAGTCAACAGTTCAGACAACAAAGTTCTTAAAGAAATTCTGAATAGTGTACAGTGTTTTATTGACATTTTGTTTGTTTTTCTTTACAGTTGTCATCTGTCATTTTGACCGCAGATATTGTCATTATTACAGTATTCAGTCATTGCTTTGTTAAGAAACACACATAGCTCAATTTTAGTTCAGTTGAACTAATTTTAAGAATTTTCTCCTGGATGATTTTACGAATTTTAATTTTATTTACACATTGAAGTCCTTTCAGTTATTCTAAATTCCACAAGGAATCACCACTGACTTGCTCTTCCTACCATAGGGCCTGCATGGAATTCCAGGTCCAGAGGGACGTGCTGGTCTCCCGGGCCCGAGGGGTGAACTAGGATTTCCAGGGTCAATTGGTGATAAGGGACCTCCAGGCCTAAAGGTAAAGAAGCAGAGGATCCAGGTAGTGACGCAGCATCTCTTGCACTGCTATCGTATGTTCCCATCCGCTCAACATCCCTCTTTTATTTAAGAGGTTCTGGGACTGATACTGTTGAATGATCCAACTTCAAAAAGACTTTAATGTATTTGACCCCCTTAAAACCAAACCATTTGTCCAGATTGTCTACATGAATCAGAGTCCCAGATGGTGTAATGAGAACCATACTCTAGCTAAGATAACTGAATTAAACAAACAAGGCTGGTCAGGGTCTCCTGCTGGACCAACCGCCATTAAATATGTCCGTCTTGAGTCTTTGGGAGGATGATTGGGAGGGACTGAAGTTCATTTGATGGCAGCCACTTTGCTGGACTCTTGACTCCATTGTTTCACAACAGGGTGAGACGGGTCTTCCAGGACAGATGGGGCCTGCCGGAATGAAAGGTCTGGAAGGCAGTGTTGGAGACCAGGGCAGGAAGGGCGACCCGGGGGCTAAAGGACAGGCTGTGAGTATTGCTGCCCATATAACAGCTCATCCACTAGGCAAAAATGTCTACCTCTGTGGTCCTCAATTCTAAAATATTATGTTGGCAATGCAAACCAGAGCCTCCATTAACACATAGTGCATGGCCTCTAAATGTAAGCTTTCACTGCACTGTGCGCTGTTTGGAATTAATGTGTCTGTTGAGTGTAAATCACATGAAAGATTGGTCCTGCTGCGTCCTCGTGATTAGCCGCTAGCTTTAAGTTCACATAAAGTCCCAAGGCTTGTTTACTTGGCGTCAGATGAAGCACCCGTCGCCGACAGCGTGAGAGTGAGTTTGCTGATGCTTGCGCTTGTCGCCTCACAGCTGAATCAGGCCTCTTGTGTTTTCTCTTCCACATCGTCTGCTTTGGTCATTTCATGCAAAAAAAGGGCCCACACAAAGACCCACACATACCCTTTTAGACCTATATAGAGCTATATATAGACAGACAGTTGGGGGAAGGCAAAGCTGCGGTGGATTAGACTGTCAAGAGCCTCTCAGCGCCTTTCCGACACTTGGATCCCAGCGAGGCGAGGACCGGCCGAGATGGCTTATGTAAGAGAGTAGGGGCCGTGGAAGAGGGGGAGGTGTGGGTGGGCTGAAAATGAGGTGCTCCATTTTTCTTACATAACCTGCTGTCGGTGGTGGGCGAACAATGCGAGCGCTGCCAGGAGGTGAAACCGATCTGCCAGGGTGCGGTGCCCGCAGGTCGGATCGCCTCTCTTTTTTGGCGCAGACTGCCTCCGCCGTTCTTGTCCTGTCTCAGCCAATCCCACTGGAGGAGGAAAAATGGAGCTTCTGCAGAAAAGGATGTAGAGAGAGAGAGAGAGAGAGACCCCACTCCAGCCCCCATCCCCAAAATATGCCTGCAGACAGGCAGTACCCAGACAACCACCACAACTTGCCCCACTTTTTGTTTGTGTGTGTGTGTGTGTGTGTGTATGTGTGTGTGTGTGTGGTGGGTGGGTGTTCCTGTGGGCCTTGTCAAAGCCAGACATGAGTCCATGAGCATGTGTAAGGGGAGATGGAGAGACGGGAAGCGGAGGCCGACGTGAAAACGGTTCACACCGCCCTCCTGGACAGGGCTCGTCTGGCTTGAATGACAAATGGAGCGATTGTCAAAGACTGGCTGCTTATTTTCCATTTCCTGCAGGGGGAACCAGGAGACCCAGGTATGCGTGGCCTCCAGGGATTCCCTGGGCCGAAGGTTAGTATACACACCCTTTCTCACCCCATTCTTACCCCTTCACTCTGTTCTCCTCACCAAAAGTTTCACTGTCCTATGATCTCATGAGTTACAACTGTGAATCAAATAAGTTATATAACAAACTCAGAGTCTTTCAGAGTTTCCTATTCGTTTTAAAGGTTTCTTATTTGTTTGTTTGTTTGTTAGGGACCGGATGGAGACTTAGGCTTCAGAGGCGTAGCTGGTCCAAAAGGCCCGATAGGTGTTGTGGTAAGCTTTTCAGGCGAATGAAACAAGATGTTCTCTCTCCATGCTTGGCTCCCGTTTGTGCTGATGTAGAATTATTTTCCACTGTGTAGGGATTCACAGGCCCTGTTGGTCCTGCTGGGTTGATCGGTCCCGTGGGCATGCCAGTAAGACTTTCGCTTTGTTTTTCGTTTTTTCGAGTTTGTCTCTGTGTGTGTGTGTGTGTGTATGTGTGTGTGTGTGTGTGTGTGTGCATGTGTGTGTGTGTGTGTGTGTGTGTGTGTGTGAGCGCATGTATGTGGTTGGTTTCCTTCACTCTGTGTATTCATGAGAGGGGATGTACATAATGGATGTGAGAGAGCAGACAGATTCGCATTCACATTGGACTGGATGTATGCACAGATTGTGAGAGCGACTATGGCAAAAAAGCTACCTGCTGTGCTACAATGAATTAATAGAACTCCCTGTTGTTTGCAAGACAAACAGACTTTTAACAAGGAACTGTTTTAAAAGCGACAGAGTGCCAGAAGCCCTAAGTGTTTCCTTACTGACTGTTCCCCGGGGACATGGGAATAGGGCAGCTCTGTCAAAGTGAGGTCACAATCACCTGCTTTATTTTTACGTGTCTCCAGAAAAAAAACCCCTCAAATTTAAAAAGTCAAATTTAACATTATCCACCCCCCTCTCTTTCTTTTTCTCTCCCACTCCCTCTCCTCCTCTATCAATTTCTGTGTATCTCCATACTAGGGCTATAGAGGTCCAAAGGGAAGCCAAGGGGAAATGGTAAGCACAGAGGACTTGTATGACTTTATTAAATCCAGAGGTGGAAAAACAAGTAAAAATCCAGGTTCAGAAAGTAAAAATCCTGCCATGTTTTCCTTCTAACACAGGTGACTTCAGTGAGTAGCTGATCTACCTGTCTTGAATGTTCATTACCATTAGCTGTGTTAGAAGGAAAACATGGCAGGATTTTTACTTTCTGAACCTGGATTTGTACTCGTTTTTCCACCTCTGCTTAAATCATAAATCAAATGTGTATACAGTATAGGTTCAATTTTGGGATGTATCCTTGTAAGGCATTGGATGATCTATGCCAACAGCCCCACTGTGAGCTAAAAAACACAAAGCCTGAGTGAACCCTGTTGCTGATCATAGACTCTAGGCCCGTAAGGCGCTGATTTAGCCACATTACTCTCCTGAGTTATGCAGGCAGGAAATACACTGTCATAATGTTTGCGCTGTAGATCACGGAGGTAGGTAACTTCATGAGTCAGCGCTTGGCTCTGCCCTAGTCGTGTAAACTGTTTATGAATCCTTCTGAATGGAAATATGTAAGCTTACATACACACACACACACACACACACACACACACACACACACACACAGGCTGGCTTCTATGATAAACCATAACAGTCTGTAATGGAGGCCAGCTGCAGATTGCATCTCCCCAGGGCAGCACTGGTACAGTATCAGCATATAGAAGGTTAATAGTATTTTCAGTATCTGTAAATGTGATCATTCCTCTAGATATTCATATATATATATATATATATATATATATATAGGCCCAAAATAAAGGGTAGTCACAGGAAGCTTCATATAATTTTCTTCAGTTAGGATACCAACATACAAAGTTGCATGTCCCAAATCTCTAGGATGAAACAGAATGTGTTTACTTGCACCATGTAAGCCATCTAAAAGCAGTGAAGTGATGTTGAAAAGAACATCCTATTTAATATTGGCAGAAATCCAAAAGTGGTGCGTAGCCCAGCTCTCTGTTGCATTCTGTGTGCGATCCTCACAGGCAGCCTGTGGGGGCAGTCACGCTCTTTCCTACGGTGCCTGCACTCAGTTACACAAGCTCCTCTGATTTACTATGGCTGCAATGAAAACCCCATACTTACTGGTGCAATTGACTGTAAACAGTTATTACTACTCAGTCTGTCATTCCTCAAACTCATTGTGGTCTGTATGGACCCTTTTTGAATGCTCGGAGAGCCACAACTTGGCCACAGTTTCCCTGTGCAAACACGGTGATGTCCTTTGGAGAGCTACAACAACTGAGTGAAATAATGAAAGCATCCCATGAATCTTTGGCTGTGTCCGATGTGCCGCTGGCTTGTAGCCAGACGGAATTCTTACAGCCTGAGTGGGCCTCAGGCGTAGCCATGGTAACACAAGGCATGTTTCTGTTCCTTTTTCAGGGGCCCCAAGGGCCAAGGGGGAGTCCAGGGCCCAGGGTAAGTGTTTCTCTTTCAGGATGCTTTACTGTACTTATGATAGACAGAGGTCTCAAAACTATGGCTATTTCACTCCAAACACCTAGCTCACATGACCTCAAAGAGTTTTATTTGTTTATATTTATTTGTTTGGTGTACTTCAGCTCAAACCACACACACACACACACACACACACACACACACACAGTATGTTTTTGCATGGTAATACCGCAGCCCTGCTTTTAGACACAAGCGGTTATTTGTATAGGTCCCGAGGAGTGGTGCAAAGGTGAAGTGTGTCTTGTGTGTGTTTTTCTCCATAAAATAATTCAATGGAGTCAATATGCTCAAGATCCCACTGTTTATCAAAATGAATTTCCCTGTTTACCTCTCTCTCTAGGGCCCTCCAGGTGCACCAGGTCCCTCGGTAAGAGCTGTACAGTAATTGCATCAATAATACTGACCTCTTTTTCGTTCCTGCAATCCTTACTATGTTTGTTGCTTAACAGGCCTTGACTTGCACGGTACAGGTTCAGAAGACACATTTCCTATAGAGCTATATCTGCTTTGAGCTGAGGAATGTTGCTAAGTTTACCTATAGTTCTAGATATTGGTTGTAGTCACCATATTATAAGGTAGAGGCAAGCAAGAGAAGATTTGAAACGGGTTGAGCCTAGCCCAGGGCTTCTCAGGTATCTGTAGACAGAAGCAATAGCAACCCTATCAGTTTGATTGAGAGTCAAACTGTAATGCAGCCGTGACCTACTAGAGAGAGCATAACATCGTTCATCACAGCCACAGAGGCAGTGACGGACATTGTAAGCATTGTCAGATTAGCCTAGAAAGTAAGCGCATGGAAAGCAGAGGCCAGAAAAACTCCCTGCAGTTATCGAACACTAGAAATGAGCCACGTGAGGAACGAGACCACACTCTACACTCTCCAATAAACCCCATTAGAAAACATGAAGCGTTAGCATTCTAGTTGGCCCCTGCTGCGTTAGTAGGCTCAACGTGCATCAGCACATCAGAAAAAGATGCGTTGAGGCCACTGTTAACCTAGACCCCTCCCCTCCCCCCCCCATTGAGGTGTTAGGGTATCCAGTCCGTGTGGCCCCTGGCACCTCAGGCAGGTGGTGGTGGCAGTGGGACTGATGTGCCCTGTGTGGTGTTTGTGCGGGGGGTATGTTTGCTCAGTCGCTAGTGAGCGTGGGTTTATTGAAAAATGATTACACAATAAAAACGGATGGAATGTGATGTTTATGTATACAGCGCACATAGTTAAGTGCGTCAGGGTCCATGTCTGTCTTCTGAACCCCCCACCCACCCCCACACCCCCCAACCAACCCCACAGTGAGTGCTTGGGATGGTGTGTTGATTCAGGCTCTTGTTTTCTTTCCTCTTCACTCTCCTCCTGATTTCCCTCGGAACCCCAATGGTCTCTCTCTCTCTCTCGCTGTGCTTCATCCCCTGAAGAAACGTTTGGTTGTTGACACAGCTATGGAGGCACTGATGGACTCCAGTGGTCCCCATCACATGGAGGTAATTTCCCCCGCCACACCCGCCACCCCTGCCTCTCAGTCTGCTCAGTAACTCATCCTCCTCCTCTTTGTTTTTTTTTTTTTTTACTCCTTCTCTCTGTATCTTCCTCCATCATTTGTCTTCCTCCATCTCCCCATCAATCTGTTTCATTTCTCACCCCCTTGTTGCAACGAGACAGAGGAAATTGGGGGAATAGTGCCGATGAAAGCTTTCGTGTCTTTTTGGTGCAAATGCTTGTGTAATGCTTTGACTGGAATGTACTCGCATGCAGACGGACAGAAAAACATCCTGGGAACATTTTTTACTGAACTCACTAAAGCCTATTTGAAATGTGAGAGTCAAGGTCATAAAGATCTAAAATGCCAAATGTAGTGTAGAGTTTTCATAAATTGCTTTGTCTTATTTATAATAATGTCTTAGTGCTTGTGCAAATTATGGCCAATGCATTATATGACTATATATTGGATGGACTGATGGATTATGTTATTTGTTGGTGGTGCTCATTTGTAATATCTTGCATGCTTTTAATTTTTAAATCCTCGCCCTTTCCCACCTACGTCTGCTTCCACCTCCACAGAGCTACCAGAACATAGACATGGTCCAAGCAGATCAGAACTCGGAGATCTATAAGACGCTTCACTACCTCAGCAGCGTCATAGAGAGCATTAAAAAGCCCATTGGCACTCGGGAAAACCCAGCCCGCTTCTGCAGGGACATGCTGGGCTGCCAACAAAAGCTAGCTGACGGTGAGTCTCAGACGGCGCTCACCCACTGTTTACCCACTGAGTTTCCTGTTATTTCACTAATCAAAAAGGAACATGCCCCCCCCCCCCCCCATGTTTTGTGATATCCAAAGAATGTGTCTATTTTCAGGGATAAAGAATTTAGCGAGCAAGCTTGTTGCTTTTAGCTGAAGCATGCCAAGAGATACAAAGGTAGAGAAACCTCTGACAATTCCTACTCTAGTGTTGTAACAGCCTCTTTCCTGCCTCCTATCCACCAGGACCTTTCTGGATCGACCCAAACCTGGGCTGTACATCAGATGCCATCGAGGTGTTTTGCAACTTCACAGCAGGTGGTCAAACATGCATCTACCCAGTTGCACCAAATAAGGTAACAACAACACTTCCAATGCAAAGTAATATAATGTAAAACAAATGTCCTTTGATAAACTGATCTAATAAACCTAGCCTTCATACATCCAATATAAAATGTTGGTATGCACACACATATTGCCAAGGTGAAACTTAATATATCATTATAATCTTGTATTGTATGGATGCTGTCTTTGCATTTCTGTAATGTTTTCTCAAGTAATTACTCTATGCCCTGGTGTGCTTTCAAAAGTAGTTTTATCCTGGTATCCACAGATGACATTTGGCATAGGGAAAGTCCAGATGAAGTTCCTTCACCTGTTGAGCACAGAGGCCATGCAGATCATTACTGTCCACTGCCTGAATGACCCACCACTGGGTTCAACTATGGCATCACAAAGCCAGAGACCACCATTGCAATTCAAGGGCTGGAATGGACAGATTTTCGAGATGGATACTTTACTTGAACCATATGTGCTCTCGGATGAGTGTGAGGTAAGATCAAATAAAGTTCTGGAGGGATACTACAGTATACTAGGAGTTCTCTGTGTGTTAGTTAGGAGTTCCTTTTTCTTTTGCAGTCCAACAATGGCTTTAAGCCCAACATAATATTGCTTGTGGCTATTAGCCTGTAATTGTAACTCAATGCTGACAAACAAACTAAGACTTAAAAATTATTATTATTGGGTTTTTGGGTGATTGGGTGCTTTAGGGTATTTTTTGAATGTTTTTATCTTCTCTTGTCTCCTGTCAGATTCAAGATGGCAGCTGGCACCAGTCGCGCTTCCTTTTTCAGACTCAGGACACCTATCAGCTTCCCATTGTCAACCTCCAGGGGCTTGCAGCTCCGCAACCTGGAGAGCTGCAACACATCGAGGTGGGACCAATCTGCTTTCTTTAAGAGCGAATGCTCTTTCGCCCACTTATTCTCTCTCTCCCTGTCAAGCTAACCAGCCTGTGAACAAAAAAAGAAGAACACCTCAGCTTTATCCATTTAAAATGGCCATCGTTAAGACAAGCAGAGCGCAGTGCAGCTTTCTGTGAAAAGGCCACACCAGTCTCCCTGTGACGGTCCAAAGAAGTAACAGCTTTCATCTGTAGGACTATTAAATCATTCTGAAGAACTCAATAGCAGGATTTGTGTCCATGAAAGGGAGCACAGGACGAAAGTCAATTGCGAACACGTTATCCAGAATATTGTAGTCTCTGTTGTTGTTTTTTGTTTTGTTTGTTGTTTTTGTTGTCCAAGTAGTGGTCCAAGGGTAAGGTGTGTCCACATCAAAAGTGACAGCTGTACCGAGAGCAAGGTTGCCCCACCCCCCCCCCCATCCCCAATCCTCAACTGGCCCAAAACTTCCTCCCTCTTGCTTCCCTACTCCATCTTTCCTGTCTCAAGCCAACCAGGCCCATTTGCCTATGGAGGAATGCAGACTCCACCAGTGGAGCACTGTCTACATAGAACTTCCTAAGAGTGCAATAGCTTGTGCATTATTTGCGGGAATTAAATAAGTGCATTTTTCAATCAAGTCTTTTTTTTTGTTATTATTTGTAAATTTAAATCCGTTGTCCACCCTGGACTCGTACATCTTATCAGATGGTGCTCTACCTCCTGTATGTGTTGCCTTCAAGTGTAGGTGCTTGTGTCAAGATTTTATTCAAAGTTGTATGTACTGGCTACATCAAGATATGTTCTGTTGTACAAGTACTTATTTGAATTTGGTAATTTCTTTCGTACTAAACTTAATTTATATGAACATTGTGTTAATAAATTATGTCACATTGGCCTAATTTACATTGAAATAGGAAGGGGCGCCGAACAGTGGCAATCCTTTCATGGTGCTGCAATAGACACAAATACTTAATCAGCGAGTTAGACATTTTTCCTGTGTATATTTTGACATTATGGTTAATTATTTATATAAAGTTTTTTTTTTTTTTGGTTTGTTTTGGTTTTTTTTTTTTTCTTTCTCTCTCAAATTACTGCACCCCGATAAATTATACTATCTCACAGAGATTTATTTGGTCAGTTACCAATTATTCCAAATAACTATTTATGTTAAATTTGTATTTGTGTATATACACACACATGCAAACACACACACACACACATACACACAAACATGTGACTGTTTATTCCTTATATACGTCCACCCTCCGTTGGTGATTGTTGAAATGTTAACTGGCAGCTTACAATAGCCAGGGCCAGACCACATATTAAATAGGAATCTTCATGTGTTAAATTATATAGCATTGAATGAACTGTAATTAAATAAATACTTTTGAGAAAAAAATGTAAATATAAAATGTGTTGACAATAAATAATGTTTTAATCCAAAAGTAGCAATGTTTGTGGTTATAGTTACGATTTCTTTATTGTTCCATAATTTCTTTTTTGTCCCATTGTACTCTATCACTTAATTCATTTTCTCTCATTTTGTACCTGCACTTTACCACAAACATACCATATCTGAATCTGATGAAAAATTGCCCAGCTAATCACAGTGTTCTGTTTCTTACAGCTGTACACCGCTGCATTGCCATCATTCCCCTGAATAAATCATTTGATTCCAGAACTGTTTGCATTACTATTTAGTTAGTGTTTAGTTAGTGATAAGAACCCCACAAATTATATGCCCAAATGCCAGGGATCTATAACGTGGGGGGAAGCTGTGGGAGATTCAGGAGGTCCACATTGATAGGAGACCCTCAGAACATAATGACAATGTGGGGTCAGTCTTTCATAGGGCTCATTTAGCTGCACCCTTCACAAAGGGTAGATGTCTACTGTATAATCAATAACTGAATCAGAGAGATCAGTGTGTTGACAAAATCAATTGAAACTTGTACAGGCAAGAATCATAACATTTCTGAGAGTTTAGGTAGACTGTAAATGCAAACAACAGACAACATTAATGTTTCCAATGATTGTCCATTATTCAAATAGGAATCATAGTGTATGTGGCATGAATAAATGGTAAATTAGTATTACCAAGTACTACTACTACTACTAGTAGTAGTGTTACTAAAATAAAAAATATATATATAAGATATAAAAGTACCCTATTTAATCTTACCAGTCACAAAAGTGAATATGGAGAAAATCATGTACAATGCCTTACAATTATTAATGAATAGATAAAATACCCAACAAATGTGGCACCCAAAAGGCTGAAAGAAATATGTGAAATATGCACAGTATAGTGTGATTTGTAACATGACAACATGATCTACAAGATGCCGTATCCAGATTTTAAAAAATCAACATATTATCCCCACTGATTATTAAACACATAGTATAAACTTTATGGACATGAGGGATGGGTTGAGATGCAGAGACAACTACAGTACTGATTTTTGGACAAGTTTGAAAGAAATGATACCCATTGGGTGCCCTATGCCAGCAGCATTCGACCATACGTGGGTAAAGACCCTTGGAGATCTGGGTTAAGATTCTGAGCTATATGATCATTTCCAAACCCTATCTCATCCTATTACACACACCCACACAATTGTCTTGTCTTTTTCTGCTGTCCTGTCCAAACAAAGACGTATGCTTCAAAATAAACTATGCTTTCCCCCTATTACCCCTATTCACCACATTTCAAGATGAAAAGTGAGGGGCCTCTAACAGGCCGGCAAGTCAGATGAACAAGGCAAAGCTGCACATGACTGAAAATTAAGGTAAAATTAAATAGCCAGGCCTAATATGGCTAACAATGTTATGTGTGCAAAATACCTCAGACATGACTTATCATCCGTTAAACAAATTATGTTGAGATACAATGTGTTTAAATGTTGCATTGTAGTACTGTAGTATTGATGAGGTGTGTGGGGAGAAGTAGATATGTGTTGAATTTTATAGAATATGTTAGTATTAGTTAAGAAGCAGTATGGTATTATTCTGCATTGTCATTTCTCATTTCCTCGCTTTCACTTTTCCCTCTCTGGCTTTTTCTTTTTATCTTGTAAAAATCTTCAGGGAAAGACAGTGCAATCCATCTCTTTTGCCATTCCTTTTTTTTTTAAATAGTAAATTGCCAATGCCCCTAATGTGCCAGCCTTTCTGAAAAAATATATGTTGCCAGTATCAACTTGCCTATTTGAAGTTTGGAACAGCTGAATGTATGTAAGATGGAATGTGAGATGGTTAGACTGTTTCTTTACAAACATCAAACTACATGAAAAAAAAAAAAAACATTAACAGGTATTTGTGGATATAAAACACACACTTGGTTAAAGACATTCTGCCAGTTGTCATTTGTTGCTATTGTTGCTGTGCTGCTCAGATATTATGTCCTTGATCAAGTGTTCTTGACAGCTCTCCTAAAATACAGCATTCCACCCTCATTCTTGGGTAATTTATCAACATGAAACCTTATCCTTGAATTCTTCTTGAAAGACTGGGGCTCATTGTTGTCTGTGCAAGCACAGAACAGAGTGGGGTGGTTAGTTTAGTTGTGTAGAATGTAGCACGAAGCTGAATTAAAAGTAGCCTAGATCTACCTGTTGCGTTAGATATTCTGATACCAAATAAATAAGATAGTGAAGGGACGGTCCTTTAGCCAGCTATGAAACACGCTGATGCAGCATTACATTTACTGTGAAACAGATTTCTCCAAATTCAACATAGTAATGCCAACAGAAATCAGTCATGATGTAGGCTACTGGGTAGCGTCTCAGAAGCGTGTCAGTGACCATTGCATTCTGAATTTGCTCAATACAGAACTTCAAATTTCCAAACACCAGGGTGCGCTAACAGCTCCATAGCAAACTGCGCTGTCGTAATTGTCAACACGAATCGGATTACGGCAAAAGCAACTCCACGTGCTGTTTCTTGGAAAAAGTGTAAAACCTAGCTGTTGCCATCAAAATACGCGTGTATGTAGAATTGTTACACACATTTTCTTAATTTATTATTTGACATGGAATCTTTAATACTTCCAACAAAAGGTGACATAGATGACCAATGTGAAATGAATGAAAGAGGAAAGAAGCGAAAGATATCTTTGACAAGGTAACGTAAACTTAATGTTAGCCAAGTTAAGAATTAAGCTGTTAACGTTACATTAGGTGACAGACAAAAAGTTTAAGACAACCCTGACCAATACTTACGTATACGACTCGATGAATAAATAGTCGTAACCCGTTTTGTGATATGAGATGAATGTTAATTACCGTTAAGTCACTTGACGGCTTATCTGCTTATCTGGAAGTAACGTTAATGTTACGGCTGCATGCTGACAGCCTTGTACGTGATTTGGGTTAAAACTGTCCTAAATCAATGTCTTAGGTCATAAATCGTTAACTTCCATTTATTTATACTTTCATGTGAAGGTTTCCCACATAACGTTTATAAGTAACGTTATCCCACTGTAAGTGCTTCATGACAATAGTAGGGACTAGAATACAGTAAGCCATTGTTGCCACCATATTGTATGTTTTTGCGTTGAATCTCTCCGCAGATGTGGTATATGTGACAGCGAAGAAGCAAGATACAAATGCCCCGGCTGTATGACGCATTCCTGTAGGTGAGTTTGAAGAGCCAGTCATGGGATTTAATTTGCATGCTGACATGGCCAGATACCTCCTTCTTAAACTTCGCTGTAGTCTTTATGTTCCTAGAAACTACCGTTTGACTTTGATATGAAAATATACTGCCTTGAATATTAGAATTCCATGTTCCTTGAAGTGCCAATTGGCATTAGAGGTAGTATAACTATGCCATAACTATTCCAAAAACTGGTTTTATTTTCAAGTTGGGCAACAGGCCACTTATAAGTCTTTCATAATGTCACTTATCAGGGCCTTTGAATTGTGCCAAAGAACTGTTGGATCATCCAATTCTGGTTCTTTTCCCTCTTTGATTGGCTCAGTCCAAGACTGATTCTATGTTCATTTGATGTTGACTGATTTAAAGACAGTGCGTGCTTGCAACTGTGCTTTCCATGGATGATTGATTTGGTCAAAGGATTTATAGCCCAGCTTAAAAAAAAAAAAAAACCACACACTTCAACAATCCTGCAAGTAACAGCTTTGAACCCTACCCTTCAGTTGTATAATCATAGAAAAATAAAAGAAAAGAACTTTGTATGCCTGACATCTAGGAATCGGTGCTGGTATTCTTAATAGGTGTTTATGTGATTAATATGTGAAAACATCCTTTGTGTAAACAAATGTTGATAGGTTAAAACCACTACCTAGCTTTTTATGTAAAAAAAACAAAAAAAAAAAAAAAATTCAAAATAACTTCATTTTGTAGCCTAGTGTCAACACTTTACTTGTGGAACTATATGAAATAAATACATTTAAGTCTAAAAATGAACTGTAGTAGCTGTATTTTTGACATGGTTTCTTCAGGTTTTTCATAAGGCACAGTAAACAGCCATATGAAACGTTACGATATAAACCCTTCATAATAATAACAAGATTCAAACTCTTGAAATGGTACATATAGTGCCCCAATACACATTATAAATACATTTTGTTGAGCTTCATTGGAACAATGTTAGTATATGGGTATAGCATTTGCGACTTGGAATTGCTACCGTTGAAAGCCACTTTAGTAGTGCTGTATGTCAGAAGGACTGAGGAGGTAGGGTACATTAATCGGGCTAATCACGAAAGGAATTCATAAACACAGGAGAAGGTGACAGGTTCTTGACCACGCTTGGGTCACCACTGACAGCAGTTAGCTATCTATTGGACCTTGTCCAAGCCTAAATCATTCCTCTTCATTACTAAGGCCTACGTTTCATGGACTCGCTGAAAGGAAAATATTTGGCATGACCTCCTTGCAGAACTTATCTCTGAATACTTGTTGCTGAAAAATGTTACTGGAGCCCCTGAACAATGAGAAACGATGACAAAAATGCAGCTACCATGGTTCATTTTTACAGTTTTTTTTTCCTGGAATCTTGTTCCACAGGTGCGCTGTTGATTACATGATAGCTGAAGTAGTTTGGAAACAAGAGAGGGCATGCAAGTATTGTTTTTCTTTTTACCATAGAAACCTTTAGCATTAGCATTCTATTTCTCAAGGTGGTCCATGCAGGTATTGGGCATTGGGATACCTGTAGGACTAATTGCCAAATACACAATGGTGTGTTTGTGACTTTTTCCCCATGAGACACTAGGCAATTTAATAGCAGTTGATTGTTGCCAAAGTATCCATGGATTTTCAACAGCAGAAATGAAATGGAAACTGAAAGCTTGTGGTTAAAATACAGGGTGTCAACACAACTGTGTCACATTCATCAGACGTGCCCCTTTCAGACAGATTGATTAACATCTCAATAGGCTCCAAATGTCTCCAAGTTGACAGACAGTGGAGCTGAGAGCTCGATCTGCCACTCTGGCATGGTTAAAACTCCCTTGCCCATTCAGGTATCTCTCTCTCTCTCTCTCTGACCGTCTCTGACTGTCTCTCTCTGATGGTGTCTTTTGCTGTCTCTGCTTCTCTTCGTCAAAGCTCTGCCTGTATAAATCCCTTTCACCGATGGTGTGCAGTGTTTTCCAGGTCCTATTATGTAACTCTGTTTTCACATTGGCGAAATGAGCTCCCACAGCAAGCGCTTTAATACTCATCAAATTGTGTCGAATAGTGTCCATTAGAGTTGGGTGTTTGGGTTCAGGCCAAACCTGAGGCGTGTGATCTAAACCACTACAACCACATTTCCAAAGAGCTGCTTAGCATTGTATTCTGGAGTTTGTTTTGTTCTAGCCTTGTTGCTTTTGGCCAATGACTCTTGAGTTCAGGTTTGTCGTGGTGTTAGTGTGTGTGGGTGTATTGGGGGGGGGGGGGGGTTTGCTGAGGTTTTGACATGCTCTTTCTGCTTTCCCAGTTTGACATGTGTAAAGAAGCACAAAGTGGAGACAGGATGCAGTGGTGTTAGAGATAAAACTGCTTTTGTGCACCTCTCAGAGTTTGATGAGATCAATCTCCTCAGTGGTAAGGTCACGTGTGTGTGTGAGAGAGTGAGTGTATGCGTGTATCTGTCTGCATTTGTTTACTCAGCAGGTCCCAATTTAATCTTTTCTTCTCCTGGTATCGTTTTTGGAGTTAAAGCTTTGCCACACTGTTGCCCTTTTACCCAGACTACAGGTTTCTGGAGGAGACTGGAAGACTGGCAGATAGCGCCACAAGGGACATCTTAACCCAGCTACCTAAACAAACTCAGAGGGTAAGACTTAACTCAGGAGGCTCAATGTAGTGTTATTGAGTAATTATTGTAAAACAGTATATGTTTGAATGCAACAGAAGGTGGAACAAGATGCTGTTCTTTCCTGCAGATCCAGAAGCTGGTAAAGCAAGCAAGCACAGCTAAAATCAACCTGAAGATCCTCCCTAGAACATTCACCAAGAGAAAAGAAAACTCCACCTTTTACCACAAAAAGTAGGATATATATACAGTACCATACTTATACTGTTATAAAGTTTAAACTAACTTTCATTTAAGACTACCCAAGTGTATAAACTGCAGGTCAAAGGTGTCTTTACAAAACAAATCAATGTAATGAAGTTAAATAATATGATGAAAATGAATAATAATATGACCCTGCCAAACATCGCTCTGGCATTCATGTCTGTGCTGTGGAGTCCAACTTGGATTGCCACATGACCAGCCCATATACTTTTGTGATCTACAGTGTGCATTCCATCAGCATGCATTCCATATGAAGATGGGAATAAAGTTTCTTCAGATGAAGAACGAGATGAGGATCGCTATCATTTTTACATATTGAAATGAGACATCTGTACAAAGCTCATAGGGGATATGCTTACACAGCCCTTTGCTGCCAAGTATGTCAGACTACAACATCTTCTCCCCATCATGTTTTGTTTTGATTGGCTCATGGGTTTGTCTTGCTGTGCTGCTTTGATGGGCCTCATTAACACAACAAAAGCGGCCTGCTGCTCTGCATTTCATGTGACGTGAACAATGTGCTGCCAGACATATCAGATTTTCAGTTGCACTTATCGCAAGCAAGATCTCGGAATGTTCATCCAAATGAACTGAAACATCTTTGAGAAAGGATGCGCAGCCAGTCGAGCGGGCCTGCCACATGGTGTCGCTCTTGCTAAGTTCACAAGACCACGGATGCCTCGGTGTGCAGCATCCTCCTTTTGGCAAGGGACATCCTTTTAGAGTGTCCTTTTAAACCAAAATTGAGGACACTATTAAAAATAGAAATCCAACACCAAGCCTTTTTGCCTTGTGTGTTGCATTAGTAATCGGTAAAGGTCAACAGAGGTCGATATGGCCATTGCACACTGCAGTAAATTTGTCCTCTCGGTGTAAAAAGTCAAAGCAAAAAAACACTCCTTTAGTTACATGCTTAGTGCTTTTTCGTTCTTAGACATCTGAGGAAAATGTTACTGTAAAGTACAAGCACATAGTCCCCAAACTATTTTCATAGGATAATCACTGGAGAATTTTAGTATGCCGTTTACCACAAATAATACAAGTTGTGAAGGTCTCGACCAGCTGCTCAAAAGCCATGACATAAATTTCAGCTTTAAGGGATGTTGCTTGAACACTCCTTGTAGGGTTAATAATGGCACTGACAGCTTGTAACTTTTATGAGTGCATGCTGATTTCTTGCTTGTGGTCTTGCTTGTGCAGCACACCCCACAAAGATAACTTACTGTATGTTTTTGTGGCTGTGTTGTTGCGTTGCCATGGCAACGTTATTCACACTTCCCCAGGGCCCCTTGGCCCACCAGCCCCCCCCAGTGTCCGTACAGAATGTTCACACGTTGGCGTGCCACTGGCCCCATTTTTTTCGCCAACAGTTGTCCTCTTCCTGTTTCCATATCACAGGACTTCCTGACGTGCTGCTGGTGGTCCTGCCCAGCTTGCTCAAGTGACGCACTCCTGAAGGGGACTCCCCTCTGTGATTTGGAAGAATAAATATTTATCCTTAAAATGCATTAGGAAGATTGTGAAGGCAACGGTGGTGGACTGGTGAGCGGTAGTGAAATTCAGTATTAAGACGGCGACATTCTGTCATGTCCAGAATGAAAGAGAAGTGTCAGTCATGGATGCCACAAGTGAATGAGGCCATTGACTTTAAGCCACATCCTCGCTTATGTCACTGATCTGCTTTCGGGACAACCTCTCGGCTCACCTGACATTTCTTGGGGATGTAGCAGATATTGAAAAGAGACCCAAGGTGAACAAGGAGAGTAAAGGACCCCTGTAAAACTGAGTATTGGGGAGTATTGGAGATGTTGAGACTCTGGCCTTTGTGAGAGAGTGAACTCAGTAGCTGATTGAGTAGGTCAGTTTGTAGGTAGGAGTAGGTGAGTCAAGCATGTAACTGGTATTGTGTACAATCATAACGGATGACATCCGTAAATTTGACTTGGTAAATTAAGTTGAATTATGGTGGACACCATATATGCGCATCTTTGAAGGTAATAGTAGCCAGGTAGCATAGATGGATAAAGGTTTACTTACCATATAACTTACCAGTAACAGTCAAGTTGTCAGTGATTTCTGTCAGTGACTGCTGTGACAGAAAGAATGAAAACGCATCAGCTAGATTAAGCCAAGGCTAATGTTTTTTTTGCTATCTTTTCTCTAAACTTGATTGTCATCAGTTGTTATTGTCATCAAAGATTGTCATGAGTGATTTTACTTTGTAAAATGATTCATGTTCTGTAATTGTCTCCACACGTTTCTGAAGAAGAGTTCTCAAATCTAACGAGCGTCTCTTGGTCTTTCTCAACCTCATTCTTGTAACTGATGTCTTGTGGTAGTGGTAGGTTGTCTCTTCATTAATCTACACAATCTATCGGGCAACAGTGCTAGTGGGCTTAAGTCAACAGCATCCCTCCACCATCATGCACACCACCACTGAGAGAGATGGAGGCATGATAAGTTGCTGGAGGACAAAAATGGGGTTTCAGAATGTACCAAGTACATTATATAAAAAGCAGATGTTTTTACTCAAGTGACTGCAGATGGTTAGCGACATACTCATGCTACGCATTTGCACTACCAGAGAGAGAAAGAGGGAGATAATTATTGTCGGCTGGGTCTTAAGGCTTTCGTGCCTGGCTGATGGGTTGGTGTTGGTTGTGGGCTGGAGTGAGTGTGTGTGTGTGCCTGTGTGTGTTTGATTGAGAGATTTTGATTTTATATTTTCAACTTTCTTCACTCTCCTTCTGCCCCTTTTACTTTATTTTCCATAGTGGTTGGTGTCAGGCACAGGGCACACAAAGTATTTAACAAGAAATTATGGCCTCTGTAATTTTAAAGCAACCATAGGGGCACAGATATGTAATAACTGGCACAGCAATTCTCAGGTTCTTCACATGACATGGCAATTTTCTTAGTTTTTCTTGTGCTGAAGTAGGTCGTAGGTCCTGGTGAAAAAGTTATGGTGCTCAAGATCTGATTAGATGAGCCTGTCTGCTAACCCCTGGTTGAATTAAATTATTTAACCTGGGTGATGCATAGGTTGTTGGTTGTAAGTTAAGATGAAATCTTCAGTCTGAAAATGCCATTCATAATTTGTATATTTTCCTTTACTTAAAAAGCCAGCGAGCCAGAGTTCAGCAGTTGCACAATGGTAGTAACAGAATCACTTGTGGCTGCAGACCTGCAGAGGAAATGTCTCTCATCACCAGTTCCTCGATAGTTTGCCATTTTTGTGTTTTCTTCTTGTCTTTCCGAATGATTGGACGTCTTTTGGGGAATAGAAAGGGAACACCGTGTTACCATGCGAGTTTCAAGCAGTTTTTGTAATTTCCCTGCAGATGTGCGATAAAACCGCAACAGGCACCATAAGAATATGACCCTGTGGTCCGACTGTGGGAACACCCAAACAACGCGACTGTGTTTTGTCGTCCCCTCTTTATTTATTTCCCCTCCCTGCTCGGGGTTCAGGATGTGTGGCCGTATTCCCTGTCCAAGATCATTGTACCTCTTCACTTTCACAGCAGGCCGTTGGCTTCCTTGGGGACTGCTCTTTTCTACGTACTATAGCTTTTTGGCCCATCGTTGTGCTTGTCTGTCTCTTGACGCCAAGAATTGCCAGACCAAACCCTGTGCGATGCAGCAATTTGCGCATTAAGTTGGACTCCAGCAAGGAGCAGCCAGCAAATAGTAGGCTTAAGGAACATCTGCCTGTAATTCAGCCTGGTCTCCTAAGAGACCCACTGTCCCTTCTGCTTGGAGCCAGAGGATTTTTCAAAGTGGACCCCCCAACCTTCTGCCAACCCCACCCAGAAACACCTGGATCAGGCTTGTGTGTATGTGTGTGTCGTGTGGCACTGCCACCGCCACTACCATTTCTCTCCTCTCTTGTGGCCATGCAGGTGGTTGGCGAGATGGATGATTAGAAGGACACATGGAAAGCCAATTCTTATGGCTTGCGTGAAGCAGAGCCCGTTTGCCTGCCAGGCCCATGCTCAGGTTTTTTTCATATTCCATATGCGCATCTGTTGTGTTTCGCGTGGCTTATTACTGGTTAGATGACAAAATCTCCACAGGCCTAGTGGATCCATCTGTCAGCAACCCTGTTACTCATGAGTCTCTTGCTACCATGGCAGTGCATAGAGCTCTATTTTTTATGTCCTCCATTTTTGTGGGAGTAAAGCCCATGCTGCTGGAGGAAAAAAACAGACTGAGAAAGTCATCGTCCTGTCATGTCTTCCACCATCGTTGTTTGATATTCCAATCACATTTCTTGCCCCACCGCACCTCTTGGCTCTTTGATCTCAGGCATCTGTGAAGCTGCAAACAACAGCAGCTATCTATGGTCCCCATGTGGGCTGAATACCCCCTCCACACACACTTGTGTTGCACTAATGTATGCGTTCAGGAGCAGCTTAACACATTGCAGAGACCATGGGTGTGTTCCCAAATGCATCCTATTTCCTTTGTCATCCACCACTACAGTTGACGTCATTCTATGGAAAAAAGTGTTTTTCTGAGGTGAGTGCATGCGAGCATGTCACTTGATTTCCAGCCCAGTGATGTGATACTTACCTGCTCATGGTCTTTTTTCATAATGTCCTAGAAACCATACCAACTAAACCAGACAGATTTACAAGTTTGTATGCCTGTGCCATCTACTGTGCCGTGTTGTTCATTGTGTACAAAACCCAACCCAGGGTTCATCTCTGGTTCAGACACATGAGGGTGCAACGTGACTGAGAAGTGAACGCACCCTCTCTTGTATGTGCTACTGTACAAATGCCTGGAGCCTCCTTTGCGTGCAATGATTCAAACAAGGAGTCCCAATGATGCCAGTTCAAAATATCACACAAGGAACATTTTGACATAATCTGCAATGTGTTTGATTTGACGACAAGGATATCGGTTGCTCTCTCTCTTTTTAAGTGGTTATAACATGAGGTCATTGAATTGCCAAGTGTTGTTGTTGGTGGTTTTGTTTTGTCCTCAAGGCCTACAGATCAAGACCAGTTCTTCCGCTGTTTTCCCAAATTAGAACCATGACAGTTGCCTTGTGGAAATCATACCCAGGCAGAACTTTGAATGGCTAACTGACTCTGTAAGCTCAAGGTTTTTGAGCTTTCAAGGAGGGCTGGTACATCTGGCGGCATCACTGAGGGCCATTGGTATCCTCTCACCAATGTAAGTATTATAGCAAGGCTTTGCAGCATCTGCAGAGTATGGACCATGTGAAAAAAGACATTAGTTTCAGCATTCATTGGCTTTACACTCAGAAACATGTAAAGGAATGTGGAATACACTAGATGTCTCCAGGGACCACAGAGCATTTAATAGTGTGTCACTGAAGCCATTCTGTTTTGGTGTGATGCTTTCAAAAATGTCTTGTTGACCCAGCATACCATGTGTTTATTTTTCCAACTCCAAAATGTAACAGAAGGTTCCTGAGACATACCCCAGGTGTAGCCCAAAGTTCTTATTCTTACCCAGGTGTAGCCAAAACTGCTTATTATCTGTTGGTTAAAAATTGTTAAACCTTAACACACCCCAAGTCTTTTCCCTGGTCTCACAGGAGTGAATTCAGGTAGAGAAACATCTGAAACCATGACCATTGACATGACCCTTGGCATGAGGGTATCCAAGTTAGGCACCATAGTTTCTTTCAGGCAGTTCACTGTAGACACTTGCCATGTCACTACAAGACAAGGTAAGCATTAATGTAGTTGTCTTTCCTGTGGATCCATCAAGTTTTCACTTTCTTTGGCCTGGAATTTTTTTTTATTATTTTTTTTAATGGTGCCATCTCCCCTCCAGATCTTGACATTGACTGATGGCGTGTGTGAGGCTGGAATGCGTTATGACCTCCCCCAAAAGAATTCCTACAAGCATCCTCCAGTCAATCCCTTTTTCCATTGGAAAAAATGCTTTCCATTTGCAGTGAACAATGCCCTTACACCTGGCATTCCAGCGTTCCTCCACCCCCTCCTCCTCCTACATGCTCCCCCCACTGCCCTCCTTTCTCCCCCCTCTCCACCACCCCATCGACGCCCTCTGTACTGTGCAGCCCAAGCAAACACTCATAAATTCCTCAACCCTGCAGGGCAACGGAATACCTCCGCACCTGCAAAGGGAATCCCTCACACAGACACTCACACACACCTACGCACGCATGCACACACACACACACACACACATTCTCCACACATCCTTGGCCAACCTACCTTTGCCAGTAACCTGTCTGCCAGTCAGCCTGCATGCCTGCCCACCTCCATGTGGAAACTCATATAACAACCTCCTCTGATTAGGATGTTCTGCCAGCTGTGCATATTTCTGTGTTAGGCCTTCTTCCTTTTCACTCTCCTCTGTATTTCTTCAAAGAGGAGGACTTTGTGGGGTGGATCAGAGAGGGAAAGGGAGAGAAAGAGGAGAACAAAAAATTTCTCCATGGGTTGTGTAACATTGCCATCTGGTACTGAATATTCTCCGCCATTAGAAACAGAACTAGAACTAGATCTTGGCCCATTGTTTGCAGGAGCTTTGGGAATTTCGGGCTAGGCTGGACCTGGTGTATGCTTTTTCTGTCTCCTGTTCAAAGTGCAGCAAGAACCTTTCTACTCTGTGCTCCTGCTGCCTGCTGTAACATTTGATCACTTTGTTGTTGTTTTTTTTTCCACTACCAGCCTTCTTGGCACTGATAAAAGAGGGCAGAAGAGCCAGTAATAAACAACCAAATGAGGACCATAAGTAGCAGCACTGCTGTATTTTTAGCACAAACTTTCTGACTGCAGCCTGCTGGTGGAGCTCAATGAGCAAGACTGCCGCTTCCCCAGCCCATGCCTACCACAGCCTCAAAAGGGGTTTGAAACCAAGTCAAGCACTAATGTCCCTCAGCTGCAGTGTGGCAACCCCGGAGTTCACCGGCTTCGTTCGAACAGGGTCAAGCTGTTCGCAGACCTCTACTAAGCACTAATAAGGTTTCAAGCAGTTGCCCAGAGCTATTACAGGGCTTTGGAGAGCTGTTTGATCTCACAACCTTCACCCTCTGGCTGATGCACTGGCTGATTGAGATTGAGAAGTGTGTGTGTGTGTGTGTGTGTGTGTGAATATATGTGCAATGAGTGTATCTTCATATACATGCATACATCTTTGCATGTGTTTATGTGTGTATGTTTGGAGACGGGTAGCAATGGTGTGGTATTGAGTTGAACCCCACCCGTTTAATTGTCACCACATTCTCCACATGGATGGCTCTCAGTGGTGACCACATGAAATAAAATCCGTACTTTATAGCCTGCTTGAGCTTGGGATTGTCCCGGTGCCAGCAACGTCATGGCACTGAGTTGGATTGCAGCTGGGGCCAAGTTCTGAGCAGATGCCCCTGCTGTAGTATCTACACCCACCGTTCCTTGCTAAGTAAGTCATGACGGGGTGCTGGTTTTTGTTTTGGCGCTATGCATGTTTGTGTGTGCATGTGCATACGCAAGATAGAATGTAATTACTCTTCATATACTGTAGGATCTTGCAATATGCAAATCCCTCCAGATTAGAAAAGGCCGCACCCTGTCTGTCTGTGAGAATACAGTCAGCCTCAGCATTTAATTGTCCCCATATTATTTGTACATGCAATTATGATGGCAGCCAGGCTACAAGTCTTTGATCTGCACTGCACACGTAGAAAGGGAATCCCCAGTGGCACAGTCATCCGTCATAAATCCCAGTCACGCACAAGAGTCCTGCTTGTCAAAATGTACTTCATCATCTCGTACTAATCTCCCAAGGCTCAGCTGCTTCGCTGTGGTCCCTCTACCCCCATCGACATTGTTTATGGCAGAGGGAGCTAGAGTGAGAGAATGTGGATCATTGTGCCCCCCCACCTCTGTCCAAAGGGGGAAGAGGCGGTGATGGGTAGATGTTTTGCATTCGGCAAAGAACACCTAGCAACCCCTAGTAACTTCAGTCTCGGCCAGCACCCCAAAGCCATGCCTCATTCCAAGATTGACTGCCAATTGGAGCCCCACCGTAGAGCCCTCGTCATCGTCGCCTTGACGACTGGGGTCAATTTGCTCCACACATGCATACCCAGCAACATGCACTCACACACTTAAGCCGCCTTCACACTGGCATGCGTATGCAGCTCTGAAATTCGCAACACGACCCCTACTGGATGTCGTGCTACGTCCATAAAACCGTTGGAAGGAGACATAATCATTCGGCAAAGTGTTTTTGGTGGGAAAACTTAAAGTTGTTATTTTTTATTAGCCTACTATTTTGTCTCTCCTGTCATATTTATATAACATCAGAAAATTTAAGAATTACACTATACAAGTTTCGTTATACAAATATAATTTATTATGATATAGTAGGACACTATGAAGGTAGATATGTTCCAAAATGCACGAGTGTGTATATTTGATTTGAACTTGTAGAATATAATGTGAGAATGCGTAGAACAAATATTTGAACTTGTAAATGCCTATTTTCATATACATGCGAGTTAAATTTGCAGTCACGTTGGAAAAAAAACACACAAGTGCGTGAAAAGAAATGTGTGAACTTGCAGATTGAAATTTTCACCTGTGGAAAATATTCACACACACGGACAAAAATATTAATAGATGTATAGATTGATATTTGCATGAATAGAGTGACACGTACATTCATAATGACGGATACAACTACAAATCAACGACTGCAACTTCTCAAATGTGTCCTAGCAGATTCAAATCTGCGCGCCTTGACTTTTGCTACAAATCTTGCGATGAGCATGTCGCAAAACCGATTTGCACTTGTAGAGTGTACTGTGGTTTCCCGTTTGTGGTTTAGCATGCAAATAATATATATATTATATGCATGCTAAATTATTTACGATAGCAGTAATTCCGTTTTGACCTGTAGATGGTGCGATTTTGAAACTCTTTAGAGTTGCTTTAACATACTTTTGGACTTGTGTGTACCAAGATGATTAGTGCTAATTTTTAAAATGTTTTTCTCTTTGAAAAGTTATCGTTTGTGTGTTTAGAAATCAGGTTTGTTTATGCAATCACTATAGCAACGCAAACTTCCAGTGTGAAGGCGGCTTCACACACACACTTCTGATCGTTAGCCAGTATGCACTGGCTGCTGTGCATTGCCAAGGAGACCTCTTTTGGACAGGACTAAAGATAAATTCTGTCGCGATCAGGATGTCTTCTGGATGAAATCTGTGTTTGACCCATAATTTATGCAGCTGTAATGAGTCTCACAGTTGCAATGATTCCAACGTTGTGCTTAAAAAACGATTGACTAAGTGTTTTTCACTTGGCAACATTGATAGGATCTTCTTTGTATCAGTGTTAAAACTGAGCCATTCATTATCCCGCTGTCAGTATCTGAGTAGTGTCAGTAATGGGTTGTGGCAACTTTTAATAAAATAAAGATAATTCTGTGGGTTGTCTGCATGTACTTGCAAAGCAAAAGTGTTAGCTAAATGCTAACATATACATAAACATAGAAGGACCTTTGTGTCAGTCCTATTTGAATTACATTCCCCTCTACTGATGCGGCCTTCTGACCTTTGTCAGGAAATCGACATCAGAGCCAATTTAATAAATTAAAGCCGTCATGTTCTTTACATTGGAAGTCCGGTTGATCTTTTGTCATTTTGTGTTTCCACAGAGAGGGGCTTTTCTACTGGCATTTGAAGTTGCTTTTCCCCCAGAGCAGTGCTGAATATGTCGAGAGGAGGTATTGTTCAGTGATCTAATAAATTAATTAGACTAAAATTGCTTTTTCAAGTCATACATCATTTGAATCCAACTTAGAGGAAACGTTGTCATGTTTGCTCTTTATTGAATTTTCAGAGTTCCAGATAATGTAGCCTTGGAGGAGATCCTTAAGTCTTACATCCACCCCACAGAGTCTGACCCAGTTAAACGGCAAAAGTAAGATCACATTTTCATAGCCTCAAAGCCATCTGGCCACCTTTTTTTAAGAACTAATTGGGCACACTTAAATGCAATAAGTTTATTTCACTCCTCAAATAGAGGCACTTTGTCTTCTGTTCAATGCTGTTTTGTCATATTCTTGTCTGGTATTCTAGTGCTCGAGTGCACTTACTGAGTCTTAACTTGCTGCTGTCGAAGCATGAGCACAATTTGCATCAAAGTAAAACATGTTGTGTGTTACACCCCCATTAAGTGAATGAGGAGAAAGGTAGAAAGAGACAAGCCATCAAAGCACATTTACTTTGGCAAGCTGGCGCACCCCTTGGCTTCTTGAAAGACAGACAGACAAATATATAGCTGAGGGACAGATGTAGCTGTAAGTGAACCGTGGTAAGGTTTGGTCATCCAGATGGCTAAAACAGTGATGTGCTCCTCCAGGCTATTAGTAGAAAGGATCCGAGCAAAACAACATGTCCCATCTCAGCAAGCTGACAGAATGATGAAAATGATTTCATGATGTTGTACTTGTGTGATATTTTCACAAGGATCAATGTTGCAGGATGTCTATTAATCTCTTGGTTGAGCCTCACACCTATAAACTGTGTGTAAGTGTTGGATGTGACACCTCTCAATTTTGAAAAAAGATCATGACGGTGACATAAATGGAATGGTTAACATGTTGTTCGACCCCAAATGTGCACCTCATTCTCATGAGTTGGGAAGGTAAGCCTTGACCTCCCTCAATATGTAGTTCTGCACAGAAAATTAACTTTGGCCCCAGCAAACGTACACAAAGCCTTCACTCATGTTAACCCAGGGCTTCTAATTCAGTGCAGCCAGTGATTTGACAAAGCAGTGTACATGTAGATTAGGGCTGCAGGATGTTAGATCTGTTAGTTAGATGTTAGTTGTTTCTGCCTTGTCACCACATTTAAAACTAATAACAACAACAATAACTAATAAACAACACTAAAAAGGTGATAATAGTATGGATTTAACAATGGTTATTTCGCCACTGTTGGATAAATCATTTGACAGTTTTATTTGAGTGTTTCATCCAGCATCGCAAATGCAGCACAGGCCTGCTCCAAGCATGCTGCATATCTTTTTCCAAGTAGACCATTGAGGAGAGGGTGTGGAGCGCACTGAGCTCACAGCATCTCTTCAGAGTTGCGGTTCCCAACTGAGATGACGATGAAAGCACCATCGTAGACCTTTTGACATGGGCTGTAATCCAGCATTAGTCTTCCCTATATCCTCAGCATGAAAGCCATTTGAAAAGTCTGGAGACCTCCAAGTCATTCTGCTCAGCCCAGATGTCATTGAATCTTTCTGTCCACCCCCCATGCTTCTTTGCCGTCCTGCCCTGAGGGTATATCAACAACCATCAGCAGATTCTCCAAGGGTAGGATTCATTAGAACTTTGTGTGTCTGCCAGAAGAATCGGTCGTCTTCATGAGGCTTTTTGCCATTGTAACATAACCAGTCGCGTCAGCCGTGTCCTCATTGTCGTCCTTTCTGCTACCTTTAATTGACCCAGTTAGAAGACAAGCCTGTCAAAGCCACCCTAATAGTGGACACTATGGATTTTTCCCCCTTTATCTCCAAGTAATCAAATTTGTATATAGTATACCTGAGTAAGCCCTAGTCTAGCCTCTAAATCAAATTTTGCACCCCATGTCATGATAGGAATGCAAAAAAAATGGGGGTACAGATATAGAGTGTATGGTAAATTCATTAGGCTGAACACCCCGCTCCAGTCTAAATTATCACTTACTATTATTTTTACAAATTGCGTAACACGGGGAGGGGGAGTATTAACACAGCCATATTTTAATTAGCTGTTGGCTTACAGAAAATGGTTCTCTTTTACCTTCCTGCCATACGTTGTACCCTCCTCTCTTTGAGCCAGGACTGCAAAGTGCGTTTGGAGTGGCAAGAAAAATGTGGTTAGTCTTACAGACATTTACTGGTGCTTGTGGTTTGCTGCTTTGGTCAAACAATGAATCACGCCAAATAAAACCCTTTTGCCGTCTGCACACGTCTGAAGCGGATGTAGCAATCGACAGAGTCGAAAAACTGGGCCCACAGGCGTGTCGAGAACATAAATCATATTCCAGTGTCTTTTTTTTTTTCCTTTCCTCAGACTCTTTCCTTGCCTCAGGCTTCTTATTCATGTTTCTTTACACAGCAGTGACTACTTCAGTCATCTCGTGACGCCCACACGTTCTGCCCTATTTTGCCACGGCTTCTTCTGCTCAAGTTCTGTTCCGTTTAAATAATCAGAAAGTAATGTGGCAGTATGTAACACTTTGGCAGTTACAAGCCAGCGCGCCTGTCATCTTTGGTAACAGTGTTCCTGGTGACATGAAGCCTGGTCGACCTATGCAGCACCGTAACTGAGTGAGCAGCAGAACAAGTGCTTTTAGACCTCAAATACGTTTTCCCATAAAGCCATGCATACAAACTCAACTCAGCAAAACCCCTATTTGCGCTACAAGCTCAAAGACAGACGTGGTAATAATTTGTCCTGATAATTTTTTGCTTTAGTTGGCCTTAAGTCTTTTAGAGAAAGAATAGCTATACACTTACCATAGACCTGTTGTCAGTTTATTAATTAACTTAGATAACGCATAAATAACTATTTATTCAACTTCACCTAAATTATCCTTGATTAATTCACCCTACTTCTGAGCCCATTCACATCCACTGTAGGAACTCTTGTGTTACTGCCCTGTCACACAAGAACAGACTTTTACATTTAGTCTTTTTTTCCAGTGACTCACCCCCCCCCCCCCCCCCCCCCCCCCACGGGCATTTGCTTAGTCTAACTTCAAGTGGTGGCTTTACAAGACAAGAGTTGTTGTTTATGTGTGCATTGCAACAGGGTTCATCTTGTCTCGTCCAACAGACAGTGTTTTCTCAGGAGGGTTTTGTACATTCTCACCAATCTCCTTTCAACATCATTTATCAAAATAAAGCCGTTTTACCCATTAGGTCACTATTATGTAAAGAAACCATTGTGTCTTGGAAGTGTCTGCTATCTCTGTTCACTCCATGTCATCCTGTTTGGGTTAGCACCAGCAGTCTTGTCTAGACACAAGATTGTGTGAATTTTTCTCTCTTTGTCTTCTTTTTGTATGCACTCTGCTTAACTAACAATAAAGGTGTTGAATAAGGGTGAATTTGTCTTACAGGTTAAAGCTCTATGCTTACACCCCAGCAGATCATATAAGAGTCTTCTTGAAGGCAGAAGAAAACAAGCCTAACTTGCTAAGGTAATGCGATATATTTTATTTTATATATTCGCACTGAAATAGGATTGTAACATTTTTTGACACTGTTTTTGGTTGCCAGTGTTGTGTTCCCAAGTTGTTCCCAACTAATTAAACCAATTCTTTCAAGCATGCATTCTGTGATGAGGGGCATGTTAAAAAGAATCATTATTGGACCCCATTGACTGGTGGCACTATGAGATCTACGTTGAAATCCACTCAAGAGACTCGTGGCCGTACAAAGACATGTACGTCACTGCCGTGTTTTACCCTGCCTATCCGATCCTGACTAATTTATCTTGCTTGTATGAAATAGGCATAATTGCTTCATGAGGACGACATCACTCCTCGTAAATTCCTTTTAAGTTATGTAGTGAGAACAAGGTTTTTTTTTTTTCCTGCTTTTTCACTGCACCTCTTTGACTGGATTTATCCCAATCTTTTGTTGTTCTTATCCACCCGGATGCCAGTGATTGTGTAAGATCGAAAGTGTTAGAACTTGTGTTGAGGAGAGAAAGCCTGCCACCTGACTGCTGATGCTACCTTACTTTTATTACAAAAATTAGGAGGAGAGTCAATGAAAAGAAACATGGTGTCCCTTAAAGGCCCACTATGCAACATTTTTCATTTAATTAATCCGTTTCATACTGTTTATGATGCTAAAGTTAGTCATTACACGGCGAACGAACGGTGTAGAATGCGCCACCGTGGCCAATAGCAGTAGATACAGCACTTGCAATGTTCAGCAGCGCGGCCCGCCTCCAATAGAATGCAGTGCAATGCAATGCAATACAGCGGTCTTTAGAGGGAGCTTGTGAGAGAGAAAAACAGAATGTTGCTTAGCCCCGGTTTAACGTGTACCATACATTTTACATACATAACAAATATTAAAGTAATTACCCGGAGTGAATCAACTCATAGTCCTGGTGTTTCAAGTTGCAAAGTGCTGTTGATTGGTATGGAAATGGCAACATAAATAGTGTAACAGCAGCCAACGCTAATTGATGAGGCCATGGAAGTTGTGTTTTCTTATGTCTCCATCTTTTAACGCAAATTCAGTATACAAATTTACAAATACAATTGCTCTACAATACAATTCTTATACCTACTGACAACACTCAGCAGTCATTTTTGTCTTTAATTTCACATATGTTGACACATAACAGAGTTTTCCACATTCTGACAGAACTTATTTTTTTGACAGACTTTAAGAGATTTTGCATTAGATAGCCCATCAGATTACATGCTAGCTAACTGTTGCAGCTTGGTTCCTGCTGGGGCACTCAGCAGCCGTTAATGGAAAGATACCGTATATCTTACTTGATTTATCCTGTCACTCCTGGCATTTTTATAACAAAGTCCAAAGTTGCTAATAGACCTGTTCATGTGATTGTGAATTTTGAAAGAATTATGTTTAAACTTCAGTGATGCCACTAATGCACCTAACAGATTCTAGTTTCAACTTTTAACTGCGCTCTGATTCAGTTGTAATTAGATGAACTGCAACTTTCTTTACATGAAAAAAATATGGTTAACATTCACAAAATACTACCTGTGTAAAGATTGTATAAAAATTATATCTACTGGGACCAGAAAATAACTATTTGCTCACATTTAGAATTTCTCAGATGATGTGTCTCATGAAAGTGTACTGGAATGTGAAGGACTTTGCCAGACTATACTCATGTGCTCATGTGTTTTCCAGATTGAACTATGCTCTTTCCTTAATCTGAACAAGTTACTGCAAATAGGGCCAGGGCAGTGGCAGGGCAATGGCCTCCTTTTTAAATGGGTGCACTTAAGCATCACCTGAGTTTATACTGGCCCTCATGGACTCAGGCACTGCAGGGTGAGTGTTCACAGTTATCTTTGTGTTTTTGTCACCCGTGTGACCGTAGTGATGTTAAGATGTTAAGCATTAATTAAGCGCTCATTAATCAGTTTTAGTCACTGCCTTTTAGTGTCTGCCTTTCCATAATACTAGCAGAAGGTTGATAAAAGCACACTTGTCAGTTTACCTGGGAGTGCACTGGCAAAACTTGGTTGGTTTAGTGAGTGTGAAGAAGTCAATGCCACACCTCCTGGCCCCTTTAATGGCACATCTATCTGTCAACACTTCATGTGACTCCCCCAAAACACTCAGCACTACTGTCAGGAAGTGGCACGCACACGCTGGGAACCCAAGAAGTTTTCTCTTCCTTCCCTCCCTCTTCCTCCTTTTCACCCTTCCTCTACTTGCCATATTAAATGATCATACAGGTGGAGGTTGGTTGTCACAGCATATGCAATAATACTGCAGTGTGCAGGATAAGAAATGTTAGTGAGGTGTCAGCCTGGTTAATGAAAGGTGACCGTAATAAGACACTCTCCCTGAGGGTAGCGTGTTAGCCTTGTGCGCTTGGGCGGCAGGGCTTTAATCACTTGCCCCTCTTTACCCGTCCTGGGCACTTTGCGCCGACACGGTAATGGATTCCAGTGTGTCCGGGCTGAGAAAAAAAACTTGTGCCAACTCATTTCTATCGAAGGTGTTTTGTTATGGATCGAGTTTGTCTTTAATATGCCTTGCAGTGTGACCCAAGGCCTTTGCAGGATTACCTCACATCATGAGACATGGTTACATAAGCTTCAAAGAGCCATGGTGTGGGGATGGCACGCAATGGACCTGTCCCAAGATGCTAGATGGGTACTAAAAGAGTTTGCAGTGAGGTTTGTCAACTTTCCATTGGGAGAAATGTGAGATCTTTGATATATTTTGGAAGATCCATCAGATCGTGTTGTCATCTTTGGCACATACTCTCCTTGCACTGACAAAAATTGAACTGTGCATGATTTTTCAACGAATATACCTTTTTTTTTTTTTTTTCGAAGAGGCTAGACTTTATGCAACCATACATTATGTAACCATGCTCAAGAACTGTCAAAGATTTTGCTCTACTCTGATAATGGGATTGGATAATGGCTTTTGCTTATCTCTGGTCTTTTTTGAGTGTTTTGAGACATTTGAAACTGTGCAGATAAAAATCTGCTTTTCAAGGTTATTTGGGGTCAACCCTTAAAACGTTTTAGACTCTCAGACATGGAATGAATGAGGTCCAAATTTATAGTTGGACCAGAACTGCAGAGGTTGTGCCATGTTGACTCTTCATTTGGAGGTGTGCAGAAATGTAGGTCTTGCAAAGAAAAAAAAAATTCAGCCACTATACTAAACATAGCTGCCCTGACCAGTAAACATCCTCTTACGGGAAACCTGGAGCAAAAGCACAAGAGGGCCTTTGGTGGCTAGTTTGTTTATTTTGTAATTTATTCCTCTCCTCACCCCGTCCTTTCGCTCTGGATATTTCAAGTCTGTGAAACAGCTACCAAACTTTTGTGAAGTTGACTGTGAATGACCAGGAACTTGTGTGACTTAACAATTTTCAAAATGACCATGGGTAAATGGGGGGGAGGGGTGGGGGTGGGGGGCGGGCGGTAGTGTCTGAAAAAATCACAGCGCAAAGGTTCTAGCTTAACTCTTGCAGACAGTGGTGCATACCTGTGGTCCAGCCTGGCTTGCATACCACCCCACCTCCCTCAATTCCTCTATTTATTCCAAACTTTTCCAAAGGGATTTGCATACCTGAACCCTGAACACAGTGTCAACCTGAGAAAAGGCTGCATCCTTGAATCACGGTGACCATGACTAACAGTTTCTGTCAACAGCACTTCTCAAAACATGTGCAGATATAGCCTTGTTATTATCAGAGAAAGGGAGAGAGACTACAGAAGAGAAATGGCTAGGTTCACAGCATCCCATCTTGGAAGATAACATATGTTGCATTCACCATTCAGTAGAACACTATATACAGACCAGATGTGTGCAGTTCTGCAGCTGCCAGAGTTAAGACAGACTTGAGACATTCAGCAAATGGTTGCTGGCTGATCTGCCTTGGTGCCTTGCTCAGATGGACATTATCTTATTAGTAATGCAGATAAACACAGATGAAAGGCCCAAGCCCTCGTCTTTGTTTCTTCCTCACCCTCTCTCTCTCAAACTTTGCCAGTGTTTAGTTAGTCTCTATTATTTCCTGCCTTTCACTAGCTTGTTAGGGACTCAAATTTTGACACACTCCTTTTTTCACACTTGGCACTGTGGGAAGTGTGCATGGGTCACGTTTTGTGGAAGTTTACCTCACCTCTTGGCCATTGAAAGGTTTTGCCAGTATGCCAATGAGCTGATGCACTTGGCCGTGTGTGTGTGTGTGTAGGGGTGGGCGATATGGCCTAAAATTTATATTGCGGTATAAATTCAACCATATACGGTAGACGATATATATTGTGGTATTCTTTGGTATGTACATTTCAAAATAACCGTTTCTGAATAGGGACTATTATGCA
>JAGFZM010000194.1:591644-615278 GCA_017657215.1 Limnothrissa miodon
TTGGTGTGGTGTGCTGTGCTGGGCCCCAGCCTCGTGTTAATGAGCCATGTTTTCACACTGACCTCACTCCCAGCCTGTGTGAACACGAATGAGGGGGCTGGGGCTTGGTGAGTGAAGCCGAAGCAGAAGCAAGATAGCTGCTATAACCCTTACCACCCCACCCCCTCCATCACCTCTCCTCATCAGTCCTTCCTTCACAGTTTCTTGACCAATTCTAACCCGGTTCTCCTCCTTTCTCCAGGAGAAATATGGAAACCTTGTGTAACTGCCACTCCCTCAGTAAGTGCCTCTGCTTGGCCTAAAGTTGATGGAACCCTAAACAAGAACCCCCGTAATGCCGGAGTCCCGGAGAAGAGAGTTAAGCTCAGCAAAGAAGAGCTGGAGGATGGCGAGATCTTGACTGATGGTGAGGAGGAGGAAGAGAAGATTGAAGATGACAAAGGCGATGCTGCCATTAGGCTAGGCAGGGAGAAACTTCAGGGAAATGATGATGGTGGTGAAGATGATGTTCATGAAGAAAGTGAGGTTGATGTTAGACAAATTGACAGTGAAGAGAGGACTGGTTGTGTGAACCGGAATGAGATCACAGTCGAAGGCAGTCCTGCTGAAAAGTCAACCACAGTGGACAGTTGTCATAGTGATGAGAGTGAAGATTGAGGTAGTTTATCCTAAGTTTGTCACAGAGAAATAAAATAAGTCTATAGGAATTTGATGCAGAAGAAAAATGAACAGTCATTGACTTCTTTCACATCACATAAACCACTGATATTGAGTAGTCATTGATACTGCAGTAATGCTAATTCAGTCCAATGGAATACATCAGTGATCCCCTGAATACAATGCAAGTTGTAATCAATGCTTAATGTGTTTTTCTATGTCAAATATTATGTTTTTTTTGCCATCTGTTCTTGTGACACTGTGACAATGTGACACTGCACTTTGAGCAATTAATGTTTTTATTGTATGTGTGAAGGTCCATTCAATGTCTATTTCCTCATTACTGTTGTGATGAATAATGATTAGCTTGGACCAAAAAGTTCACAAAAAAGCTTCATTTTATTGTCTCCATGGTCATCAGAATTGTACTCGGATGTCTACATTCTTTCACTTGCTTAGACATGAACTAAGATTGACCCAAACTTTCCGAGTGAACGTTTGCCATGTTGTGTTAAAGCCATTTCCTGCTGACCAAGAGAAGTTAGAATCATAAATAAATTTTTGATGCTGTACTCCCCCTGCAGCGTTGGGTTGTGTCTGTGTTGCATATGTTACCATTCAATCAGGCCCCTCTGTCATAAACATAACATAAACCGACCATATGCAGCTAAACCTGGGAGGATTGAACACGCTGTGGTGCATAAAGTCAGTGCTCGCTCTGGAGAGCAATTCTCTGTGAAGGTGTAATGGCTGTGTTCTCTGTTGCATAAACGCCAACGAGCCAGGGCCATAATAAAGCGGGAGGAGTCTCCGAGGGACCATGGCCGCGCCGCTGACACCTCTGTTGTGTGTGCGCTTGCCTGCTCACGCTGTTGTTTTAACCCTCGCAGACCCCAGCTGTTGCCACGGCTTTTATGTCTCCACTCCGATGACGTCTTTTTCCGAGCCCCCGCACAGTGGGGAGCAGGTGACCTCACATCCCTGCAGGCCTCTCGCTCCCATAGCGTCCTCTCGTCCCTTTCTCCACCCCGCCCCACTCCACTCCACTCCTGACTGCTCACCATCCCCTTCCTCTCTCTTCTTCTCTATGTAAAATCCATTTTCTTTGCATTTTTTACCTAATAAGTCAGCCTTCTCCTTCTGCCTAAAGAAATCCCTGCCTTGTGTTCACTTCTTAACTAAAGTTCTGATGCTTGTGTTTTGCATTTCCAAGGCCCTGCTCATAAAAAAAGTTCAGTGCTGCAGCCAATTTCTGCACAAAATACATCAGTCTGCTTCTACCTGTTGAAACTGGGAATGCATGCGCCAGCTCTTGAGAGTTATATTACCTTGCGTAAGAAACCTAAACGTGAAGCTGGAACATCGCTGCCCTTCCCTGAGCTCTTATGTAATTTATTTATTCCCCCCTCACAAATATCCCCTCTTAACCGCCATCATCTTTATTTATTTTCCCTTAACTCAAGCCGCCGCCTTTCGTAGAAGTTTGCTTTCTATCAACAGCGAACCTCCAGCAGTCGAGGATAAGGGTTCGGCTGCTTCTGTTTCTGCTGTTGCATTGCAGTGCACTGCATTGCAAGCAGTCCAAGCTTCAAGTGTTTGTGTGCTACAGCCCACTCCCACTGCAGGACGCCCATAACATGCCAGGGTTGTTTACTGTCTGCACATGGGCAAGTGTCATGGTACACATGAAACAAAGTTGTAAAAATAAGGTGCTGTACGTAAACACGCGCCTTCCCTTCCCCCTACCTATCATTCTGCCTGTCTCTCTTTGCCTCCTGGTCCAGAGACAGTGCTTCTGCCCTCTTGGCATTTGTAAATGGGAAAAAATTGCTTGATTCTAGTAGCTGTGAACTGATGATAGTTTTTCCATTGAATAAGAAACCGTCTGTGCATCTCTCTGCCTTCATTTTATCAGGCTCTCCTGGCAAACATATTACCTACACTGAGAATAATCCAGCAGAACCTTTTTACGTGGATAAGTCACACTTTTTGTTTTTCAATACTTAACGGCTATTCATAATCTCCCATGTGCGCTAAAGTGCACGCTGTTGTCAGACCGACCACCGTATTTACTCAATTTTGGGAGAGCTTGAATACTTATTATAAAGTGCATTTTTCTTTTTGTTTTTGCTTGTTGTGCGTGTTTTTGTTTTAGTAGCAGCATTTTCTGAATTCTCATTGTTATTAGAACTGATTCCTGCAGTGGATATAAAGGCATACTTTGTGTTCTGGTTTTTGGCAAGAAATTCGGCCCATTGTGAAGCTCACTGGAATCACTCAGCTCTCCTGGTGAACTGTTCCTGATATTTCAGAACATGTCTTTCATTTGTGTCACAGTCAGGGTTTTATGGGTTTTTTTTTTTTGGTTCACAGCTTTGTGCGTAATCGGTCCTTAATGACCCAGGCTAAGGGGGCCGAAAGTGCCCCTCATGGTGTTTCTGTGTCAGGAACGCTTGTGTATAAATGCAGGAGCAGCATCTGCAGTAACAGGTGCCGTGACATGCAGACACCCCTTGTCTCTGGGGAGAGGCTTGGCTTTGTTGCTTATGTTCTCCAGGTGTTGAGATCACGGATTGCTTCCAACATGGACACCATTCACTTTCTTGTGTCTGTGTTTGTTTAGAAGTAGTCTTGTAGTAAAGTGGTGTGTGTTTACTTTTGCCCTAATGCCATAGAGGTAATCTGCGTCAGCGTTCCGCTAAAAGAGACACTGGAGCATTTAAAATCTCTCCAATCTGGATGACTTATTTTTCAACTAGCAGATCCTTTGTTGCATCTTGGCAACTTTAACTTATTCACCTCATTTGTTTGTGCTGGTCTCCTTGAGAGATTGTGATTGTGCATCTTATTGAAAATACATGTTTTTTTTTTTTTTATTTTAAAAAAAGGATGGAAAATGAGTCACATTCAGTTATCTTAAAAGACCTTAATTGTGTTTTTAAGCCAAGTGCACATATGTACATATACTGTATGTACATACACATATTTTCTAACTGAGATTAAATTGACGTGTAGGGTAGCGGGGTGGTGTGATCTTAATCTTAAAGGATGACTGTGCACACAGTTTGTGGAAGTTGAAATGCTTCAGTCTTCCTAAAGTGGCCTAGAGGGTTTGAGCCCGGAAAAAGCTGCAACTGAGGGAGAGTGAGCTGACTGCTCATGGAAAAGAAACAGGACTTTGTGTGTGTGTCAGTGTAGGACCAATGATGTGCAGTTTATGTACACTGGTCTTGTCGGACACAGAAGTGCAAAAGAGACAAAGAACAGGCCAACTACGTCATTATGACAGGATGCTGTAAGCTTCTTGTTCCATCTGTCATGCCTAACTCAAAGTAAATAAGAGGTACTTCTGTGACTAATGCCTCACCCACAGCACTGGGGTGTAGAATATTCGAGGGATCAATTGACTTTGTTCTCATTCACAGTTTAGTGGATCGCATTCACTTGGGATGCCATTGGCCTCTTCACATATATCTTCAGATGGCGCAAGGCGTTAACCAAGTCGTTACAGCTGGTGCCTGTCCACTCTGTGCAAGTACATGATGTTTGATGACACTTTTTTCCCCACCACATCATATTCTGGGATCATTGTTCCCCCCTTGAACTGGAGAAGCTGCTGGCTCTGGAACCTTCTTGGTGCTTGGCCACAGGCTCACATCAGACGTTCCAGTTTCCCATCAATGCGCTGCTTGTTTAAGCAAATAAACACAATCCAGCCCTCGCCTTTTCCCCAGCGGGAGAGTCCGAGTGACCAGCCCTGAGGCCTCCGAACTAACGAACAGTCTAATTTTCCTTAAGCCAGCCTCATCAATTATTCTTACGTAAGGAGCTGGAGTAGGGAGACGTGGGGTGTTTTCTGCGGGAGGTTGCGTCATTGCTTATATCTCTCAAGCTGTGTGCCGTGCCGGGTGACGTTATAGTGAAGTGTTCTAGTGTTCTGCCTCGCTAATTGACTTCTGCTACCCAGGGCCTTGCGACTCGGAGAGCCCCACACCCTCCTCCGCTGCACTTGGATGAAATGTGCGTCCTCTACCATCTTCTTGTCGATTGGTTGCTCGTGGTTTGTTGTCTATCGATATTGTTGTTTTTCTTAGTGTATTCAGGGAGCAGAAAGCTAGCCGATCAAGGGGATATGCCTACGATTTAAGATAAAAATGAAATTGTGTTAAAATCCTGCAACTTCTCATAGAGAGCACCTTTAAGTTCAACATAGTGGTAATGTTGATGCAGATGTGCGCTCTGTATGATAGGAGTCCTCTCGGAAGGAAAAGGGCCCAGTGTCTGTTCCCATGGCATTATGAAACAATCCTGAATGAAAGGTCTGGTATAAAGACAGAAGGTAGAGGTGCTATCTCTTTGCCCCTTCACCCACATACATTACAATGGCTTTGCCAGGTCTTAAAATGGCAAACCAGCCTTACTGGGGCCGTCAAGGCACCAACACAGGGAACAGTTAAAAAGCTCCCCACTCCCCTCTTTTTCTTTTTTTTCCACTCTCGTCTTTTTTAATCTGTCTCTCCACTGTCTCTTTTATTTTCATTTCACAGCTCTCATTAAATAACCTTGCTGTACCATCTGGATAAGGAGTAGAGAGGCAATATTGTTAGGCTCCTTGGGAGAAGATGAAACAGGAAGGCATTTATATCTCTAATAAACTTGGCAAGTCATTAAGAGTGTTGTGTAACAGCTCAATCTAAATCTTCATTGTGCTCAAGCTTTTGTCTGTGAGCCTGTGGGTCTTTAGTAATCCACCAGATGGCTCCCTTTCTAGAAAGTAGCACTCATCCTATTTATTAACAGCACTGAACGCCTGTTGACAGAGAGCAAGAAAGAAAGGGCCCTCCTCCCTTTTCTGCTGGGTTCCCAAAAACACTTGGTATTAACCTGGTGTTCTGGGCTCGGAGGCTGTAAAAGAGCTGACATCAGTTCACGGACCGCTTCCAACATACTGTAATGGCCACTTTTTACCCAGTTATGTTCAGAGGTACTCAGCATTACGTATCTTTCAGTAAAGCCTGAATGTTAATTTCTTTGTCAACACACAATTTTAATGCAATTATGTGATGGTCATGAATGTTGTGTAGTGCAATAAATAGAAACAATTTGGGATGTGTTGTTGTCAGATATATTTTTATAGCTTTGCACAGCATGAAAATACTCATGAAGACCTCCATCAACATACTGTACCTATATTGTGACAACCCTCAGCCCTAAATAGTATTCATAGAGGTGAACATCTACCATATATGCAGAGAATAGAATATAAATGTTTTTTTTCATGACTTTTGCACAATAGTTGTGGATTTCCGTCTTAGCATAGCCAAACAACATAAAAGGCATCTACTACTAGCTCTAGTTATAAACCTGTAGTAATGTAGTTGTTCTAGTATTGCATTGTATTTTTCTTTTGCTCTTCTGTTATGGGCCAGTGCTGCTTGAGAGCTATGTGGTGGATCACTGTTGTTGTGTATTTTTAGAGGGAACTCCAACCAAAGTGAACATGTTGCTCCGAAATATTTTCCAACATCTGCTGACCATCAGGGTGTCTGCTTTCTGAGCCACTATGGCATTCCTGATCCATTCCTTTTCACCTGGATCAAAACCTTTCTGCATATATATCACTTTTCTCCCCAAAGTGAAGCTGATGTTGACTGTGCTCAGGGGAGCAGGGACTCGGCAGTCCAGTAAAGGATGGCTGTAGGTTTTCCTGGAAGAGTAGACATCTTTGGGCCAACCCCACACCTTCATTATGTTCCGTATATCACTTAGCTTCTCTTTCCTACTTTATCTGATTCACACTCATACATAGATGCAGACATGCCCCTTCTGCATTGACATAGATTCTGACTAGAAAACATATGTGAGTGATAGAGGAAACATCAGATTGCATTCCAAGGACTCATTTCAATCGGAATTACTGTCCCCATTAGCTATCTTAGTCTTAATTCTCGTGTGCCTGTGAACAAGCCTCTCAAGGCCCAAGAGGCTACAATAGCTGGAAGAGGAGAAAAAAATGGCACAGTAGAAACAGTTCTCTTAGCAAGCCTTACCAGTCCCATTTGGAAAAGCACTCAAGATTCTTGGCATAGCTCCAAAGCTGATTGCCATTGTTGAGCTTTTGATCATTTTGTTAATAGAATTAGTTGAGTATGTGGCTTAGGCTTGTCCTCAATGTTAGCCACCCTTTGAGAGTCCACAATGACATTCCATTCCACACAAACCCTCTTTTCCGGAAGCTCTCTGTTATATAATATGACTGACCTATCCAGGCCTCTCATTCCAATTGTTCCCATTCTGTGTCTTTCATTACTCCCAAAGAAGACAAACCATGTTAATTCACATAGTTTAAGACTTGGTGTTTGAATTGGAGTTGAGTGTCATGAAAAGATAATTTTCGTTGAAATATGAATTGCTAAAAAGTGGCAAGAAGACATCAAGAGGAAAGTCCAGTTTTCATAAATAAATCATTTTATTTGTTACATATAAAATTAAATCATTTTACAATTTATTCCAGTATGACAATATCCAAATAAAGTAGCTACATTTTCTGATAAATAATAATAATAAAACATTCATTCAATATTTAACATGTCTCATTTGATGTACTAATGGAGTTGGAATTCAATAGCTGCCATACAATGTGAACATGATGGTTCACACTTGGAAGGAATGTCCCCACAGACTTGTTGAACAAGTAAGCAGTGGTGTCTTTTTCTGGGATAAAACTCACAATTTACTAATTTAAGTTACATATGTGCATATATATAAACGTAGATATATACACACACAAGTCTACAGGCTGAGTCGCATCTTGCATTTATGAATCAAAATATACACAGCAAATTGATATCAACTACATTGTACATGTTTCGTTAATTACAAGTTGCTCCATAACGAAGCTACTAAATAATGCTCCCATAAATGAAGCAATACTTTCAAGTTGAAAGCTATCACGCTGACTGAGTTGCAGCAAACAGTGCACTTCTTCAAAGTCCCCCTGTGGCAAGTCTATAGTTCCATGGAAATCCATTTACAGGAAATAGCAGTGAGTTGGTGGGTGGGCAGGCAACAAACTGTATGTTGACCTGTCACTGACTGGCTTTTATGACGTAACTGCAGATGCTTGTGTCATGTTCTTGAGTTTGTCTGCTTTCTTCTTCTCTAGTAATGGTCATTCTCTGTAGGAACTTAGTCTCTGAACTTGTGGATGTCATTGAAGAGTCTGTAGAAGGGATAGGATGCCTCATTGGAATTGGGACAGTTGAAGGTGCACTTGCAGGTCTCGATCATCATGACATTCTTGTTGAAGGTCTCGCCATCCTCACAACGGAACTTGACCCGGATGGTGCGGGTCTGCTGGGGGCTGCAGCAGCGGCCATCCACACAGGATCCGCAGTACTTGGGACGGTACTTCTTGAGGCTGGAGCAACCAGCATAGGTGAACTTTACTGCCTGGGAGGATTTCTTTGTCCTGTTGCACTTCTTTCCTTTCTGTTTACAGAGAACAATAGGCAAAGAAATGTTAGTCAAGAAAATAGTGAACAAACCTTTTGATGTCCATTTGTGTAAAATGGACCATTTTACAGATCATATTACTTATGGAGTTCATATTTACCTTAAGACTGGAGTATGAAGACTGTGTGCATGGACGAACTTCACAGATGCGACTCTCTTTGACCAGCTTGCATTCACTGTTGTCATTGGTCACTCTAGTTGAAATGCCGGTCCCACATGTCTTGGAGCATTGTGACCAAGCAGTGGTCTGAACGATGCACTTCTGACTCTCAAAGATGTGTGTCTGAGCAGGAGGGCTGAATGCTGTAATTGAATGATAAAGCTATTTAGCCATCTCATTTTCAGTCAAGTAATTCATGAAAAAACTAGTTTGCTGCGCTAAGTTGACTTACCGGGAAGGGATTTGAGTCCACCCTTGAAGATAGTGATGAGTTCATTCCTGTTGGTGAGATCACTCTCAGACTCGTCAGTGGTGCTGTCCTTGCCAAAGATCTTGTCCATTGGACTCATTTCTTTGTCGTCATCACAGACCCACTCTTCACAGCACTGTCCTGGCACCTTCACCAGCCTGGGATTGGCACATCCCAAGTTGGGCAGGGACAGCTCCTGTGGACACAGTGGGATGCAGCCCACTGCACCGTCGATGCATGTGCATTGGTGCTTGCAGTTGGGTTGAAAGCTTTCACCATTTTGGTAAATCCTGCTATTGTACTCACAAGGTCTTCCCTCAGATTTTGCTATTAAAAGAAACAGAAAAGGAGAACAAGAGGCTGTTATTGGTACTGTTTCTGGTTGACAATGCTTCACATTTTTTAATTAATAGGATCCTGTAAAAAGCTAAATTCACTTTTCAGCCTGCTGCTTTTCCAAAGACTTCTTTCCTTAAGTTTTCCCTTCCCCCCTCTCTCTCTCTCTTAGGCAGACAAAGTAAAGTAAAACTATGGACTATCCGCACAATACCACAGATTCCTAAGAGCCCACCCCCCATCCTACATGTGCTTCTCATTCAGGCTTTTTTATTGCAATAATGAGAAACATACCTCGGCAGATGCCTCTGATTGCCCCGAAGCTGGCCCCGTAGTTGCACTCGAGCCCCTTGGTGTGGTCGCATGGTTCCGTTATGCTGCAGTCTTCGTTGAGCTGTTTGGCGCAGACCTTGCAACACCCACAGCCGTCTGAGACGAGGCTGACTCCTGGTGCGCACTTTGGCAACTCCAACGTGCACTCCAGCGGGCATTCCGATGGACAGGACAGTGAGAGGACCTGAACGAATAGGCAACCCTAATTTAACGACATGCCTTCAAGCCACTATAACCCTTAGCCTACACATATGTCAACTTCACATTATCTGTTTCGAGATTATGTTTATAAGGTTTAGCATTAACTATATTCTATCCAACATTGATTATATCCAAAGTGACTGATTCTATTGTAAATCGAGAGCCTTTAAGACTAGTAACGTTTTACATTTAAACGTTGTGGAAAGTAACTTACCACGTTGAAGCTCCCAATGAGGATCAAAGCAATAGAGAGTACGAACATCTTGGCTATGTTTCCAAGTGTGGTAGTATAGTCAAAAGGAGGAAAGCTTCGCTTATTCCCTCGTTTTAGGACTGTAGTCTCCGTTGATGTTGGTTACTGAGTACGTCAGTAATGAGTCTTAGATTGCGGCAGCGTTTGTTTTCTTGTCTCTGTAAGAGAAGCCGATGTATAACTCAGGCTGTGGTAGCAGCAGTCTGCAGAATGAGAGTTCCTCCCTACTTTTATACCTTAGTGAAAGCTGACGTCGTTGTTGGCTTACTGCTGAACTGTTCCAAAACTATGCGTGGAATGTTTCTTGGCGCGTTTTCCATCCAAGCTAAGCACCACCCTGTCTAACTTTTTTCTTAAATGAATTTTCCCTTCTCTCAGAACACATTATCTTCTTTGGTTTATATTCTTTAGTCCTCTATTTTATTCGTCTTTCTTAGCTTTTATTGATTTAGACAACTCAACACTTCATTCACTTCACTGCAAGTCATTGCAACCGACAATAACCTACGTTTACAGGACGATTTACGCATCTTCAGATCTATCTTTAAACTATTTTGTGTGTTATCGATTTGATAGCTTATGGACTGCAGTTGAAATGTATGACTGTCGAAATGTATTTTTATTATGTCCTAGAAACTTAACCACAGTAATGTTAATCTAATGCCAAAATGAACTAACGGTATAATTTCATGTAAACATAGCGACACATGTGTCCGTGAAGCATCCATTCATTGCGTCAGTGAGCTATTAAAGACAATTGCTGCCTGCTTTGAAGTCACCTACCACATGACAGTCTCTAAAATTAGGATGTATGTCATACATTGAGTAGCCTAGTCCATATCCTGAATAGAATGGATTCTTTAGCAATTCTACAAACGTATTTTGGCAAGAGATGCTCATTGACATGCGTTATTTGTTTTCCTATTGGATATAATGGGTGGGTTACCTGTGTTTCTGAATATGTAATGTACATCTGAATAACGATTGAAATCCCGAGTAAAGTTTACTGCTTCTATTTTTGGCTCGCCATGCTCCTTTATTCTCTCGCGCTAAGCAATTCCAGATGGAAAGCAGACTCCAGACGTAACAATATTGCCATATTTGGTATGGCAGTAGCCTGCATTATTAACATATTTCTACCTCAGTTAGCCAACCGCAAAGCATTCCTGACAGCTTAAAGGGTTGTTAAATATGTTCTCCATACAGGAAATTCCTGTGCGTTCCATTGGGTTAATTTACTTTTCACGCAATCTGTCCATCACTTTAACAAAAAAAATCCGATCCTGTGTCCATGTAAGATTTTGGTTGGGGAGAAAATTGCAAGGTAGTTTAGTCTAGTAACATTCCATCGAAGTAACATTCCATCGATATTCGAAATCCAGAGATTAAGATTTTGAAATCAGGATTCAACAACGCAAACCAAACGTGATTCAATAACGTAGCGTTTACCAAGGTAGCCTATCATTATTGTGAATAACTGAACGCATAGTACGGACAACTTAGTGGCATTTATGTTATGTCTGATTTCTTGGATTCTGACAGGCATGCGTGAAAGGATTTGATGTCTTCTGTAGGTTTGGTTTGTGAGATTAGAAGACAGTTTCAGGTAACCAGCGGTGGACGGAGATGCCTTCGGAGGGACTATTGTCTGGTAAGTTCATTTTTCCACGAAATAGCTAGTTAATGTGAAGGTTAAAACTGTACGCTGAGCTATGGTCCGCAGAGCCGGTTGTTACCTTGATATGGATTAAACTTTACATTCATTCTTTTTGACAAGGAGGTATGTTTCTTTCAAAGATTACTGTCACTCCACCTGTTGACAGTGAGTTAGAAAATATTGTTGATGCGCTTATGTACAGCCTCGTAGGATGTGAATTCAATAATTTTCTACTTCCAAATCAAGACACTAGATGGTGTTATGCTGTGGATAACATTGGCATAACATTATTTTAACACTATATGTACATATTTTTCATATGTGGACAGTTAAAATATTGGTTTATCAACTGAATGAAAGAATTGTCTATAACTATTGTGTTTTGAGATATTAGTTCTGTGGCAGAGTTTGGCCTGAGACATTGTTTTGGGCTCTGGCTCACCAGTATGTTTTTAGGTGTGTGGGTGGGTATGTGCACCAGCGATTTTTTTTAATGGGGGAGGAGGGGTTCTTGTATTGTCATTGTTAATAGGGACGTAGTATGATAGGTCCATCTCATATACAATCAAGAAACTGTAATTAAATGATCACATTGTGGTTTTCATTCCACACAGTATTTGTGTTTTGGTTTGAAGTGCAGTGTCAGTACAGATGTAATTGCTTTGTTCTGTAATGACATCTGTTTTCAAGTATGTCACTCCAAGTCCTTTCTGTGCAAAAGAAGACTGTTTTAGGAAACAGTGGTGTCATTGTATTCAATGCCCTGGTGGAATAAGTTCCTAGTTTTCTGTACAATAATTGCACATTAGGAAATGTTACAAACACTGGACTTGTGTTTCTATGTTGTAATGGAAACAATAACATTTTTCATTGGAACTTCCACCCTTTCTTGTCAGAACAAAATCGATGACTTTTTGATAAATACACAAGTGTCACATAACACATTTGGTTCTTCAAAAAAAGATGCAGGTCTATTATACAGTCAACGTATAATGTGGCTATTCTGTGGTGGTACTTATAAAGACCACCCCTGTATTAGGAGGAAACACTGAAATAAGCACAATGATGAGCTGCTCCATTTGCCTTAATAGGGAACCAAACAAAAACTGAGTTATACACAAAACATGCGGGACGGTCTTAAGACATGTTTTGGTACTAATTGTGAAGCCTTTTCTCTGCAATTGGTCTGTTTGGTTATAGGCCTACAAATGCATTTTAAACTACATACTGTATGTCTGTTGAATCTGCTAGAGATGACATGAAATAGGCTAGACTGATGTGGATAGTAGACCAGTATGTGCAAGACCCAGGCTAATGATTTTAGGTGATTCCATCCATTTTGAGCTTTGTCAGGTACCATTAGGCCTTAACTATAAGGAGGACATTATAAATTGATGCTGAGTGTCCATTGTATTATTAGTCACTTTAGGTACAGCAGTTGTGGGTGAAAGACACTCAGCAGTTCTATCAAGTATGTTTTCCATTAATATCAGTCTGCCAGTCTTTCTCTTTCTCTCTCTCTCTCTCTCTCTCTCTTACACACAACATTTTTAAGCTAATGCAGATTCTAATTCTGATTAGATCACAAGTGCACAAGTACAAGTAATGACGTAAATGAGCTAGCCTGTCCAAAAAGAAGTTTCCTCTCATCTGTGTAGCAAGATGGTTATAGCTCTGGGGGAAAAGAAATGACTGGGGGAGAAATTTCAGAAAAAGCTGACCATGCAACCTCTTGTGTAACTCACAAAGACTAAATACCAGATATTACATACCAAAGAGGTCATTCCATTTTAACTGGGTAGACAGAGTTATGAGTGGAAAAAGTGAAGTTCAAATGAGTTTTAATATACTATTACATGGAGGAGAGATGTCTTAGAAATACATTGAGGAAGATAGAAAGGCACCATGTCAATGCTACAGTAGGTGACAAGGAAATCCATGCAACGAAGTATCAGTAGGTAGTAAAACTTGGTAGTAAAACTTGAGTTTTTTCATGTACTGTGTGGATGGAGCCTATAGCTTTTGGTGCTCAACATTTTCACTAAATAAGATGAATTGGACTATTTACATAAATCATATTATATGTTATATAAAAAAATTTTTTAATAAAATTTTAAAGCAACACGCCACCGATTTTCAATATTGAAATATGTTCTTCCCCGAACTTAGATGAGTTGATAGATACCCGTCTCGTTTCTGCGCGTGCACGCAATCGCTTTGGGGCGCGATGCTACTTTGTTAGCATTTAGCTTAGCCCAGGCCTTTCAGTTCATCCAAACAGCCTTGGAGTTAGAAACGACGAAACGCATCCACGTCTTTCCTATTTACAGGCGGGTACCCAAATAGTTATCTAAGGCGGTTGTGGTGACAGAAAATGAAACGAAGCAATTTTCTAAGCAGATGACAAAGAGAACTATGTATGGCGGAGAAACACTCGGGAACCCTTTGCTGTCAGCGCAGTAATATCCACACTGCTGAAAACTCGTTTCCCTCAAGGATGTTACTGCGCTAATGGCAAAGGGCTCCCAAGTGTTTCTCCGCCATGCATAGTTCTCTTTGTTATCTGCTTAGAAAATTGTTTCGTTTCATTTTCTGTCACCACAACCGCCTTACATAACTATTTGGGTACCCGCCTGTAAATAGGAAAGACTGGGTGCGTTTGGTTGTTTCTAACTCCAAGGCTGTTTGGATGAACTGAAAGAACTGGGTTAAGCTAAATGCCAACAAAGTAGCATCGCGCGCCAGAGTGATTGCATGCACGCACAGAGACGAAACAGGTATGTATCAACTCGTCTAAGTTAGGGGAAGAACATATTTTATTATTGAAATACGTTGGCGTGTTGCTTTAATAAGTATGGAAAAAACATAGCAAGACTTTTTATATCTATGGCTTTAGTTGTAACAATCTGCAAAATCAGTGTTCATGAAGTCCCATTTAATTTGTTTGTAACATAAAAATGTGTCTCCTGAGGAACATATCCTTTGCTTAATTCCAATATTTCTCCACAAGAAAGCCAGTCACTTTCTGAGGCAGACAACAATCTGGATGGGAATGGAAACAGATACACTTAGGGAGAAGGGGCGGAGTGGAAAAGATGTGTGTGGGTCTCTTGGTATGTGGACACCAGTCAGAATAATTGAGTGGATCTGGAACAAGAAAAGGCAAATTTTGGTCTCAGGGCATGAAAATATGCGCCCTGGGATGTCTAAGGGAAACATTCCATTCTAAACTGTCTTCCTTCCATACCACTGTGGTTCCCATTGCCTTATATAAAGCCTGTTCTACCTATTGCATGTTTTGTTTTGTTTTGGTTAAGCAGAAGAGTAGGCCTTTGCACATCCTAAACCGTAGCATCATTTCAATTAAACACTATAATTATTAGGATAAATATGAATATTGCATATTAATTAATGTTTAAATTGTTTATTGACAAATTTGTTTGCCGTCTTAAAGTAGTCCAAAGAAGGGAGATCATATCTATATTCTACTGTAAATAAATAAATGAGGTTAATGAATGAATGCAGTAGGCTCAATTAAACCTAATAGATAAACCCTTAGTTCAGGATGCAATCACTGAATTTTAAGTTTGAGTAGTAAACTGTGTCTTCACTGCTGGAGTGCAGTCGATTTAAAACTACATTCATTCGATACTGTGTGTTGGAAACAAGTATGCATGGATAAACTTCTTGGCACGCAGACTCATTTTAAGCTTGTTACTCTGTAATATCGCAGCTTACTTTGAAAACGGAATGTCTCGCAGTAAAAGTTTGTTACTTATCTTTAAGTGTAAATTGTAACTTGTCAGGTTATGCGGTTCAGTGGGAATTGATATAGCCGTACACGTGATGGTTTGTTGCTACGCGTCATCAGAGCGCTGCTACTCGCTTGCAAATCTGCCGAAGTGAGGGTGTCAGTTTGCAAAATCAAAAGAAAGCTAGACAAAACAAACAAATAGAACAACAAATTACTCAGTCGGTTACAGCAGCATCCAGCGGCAAATTCAGTTCTGTTGATTTAAATTTGAGCGCTATATTTAAACGCCGTCTTAAGCAAACATGGCTGGTTTGATGGCAGGCTTTGGTAACTTCACTCACGCCGTTGTTCGAGCAATTCCTGCATCTTTCGCGAAAGAAGCTCTAAGGACAAATAAGTTCGATGTCGACCTTTTGAAAGCTCAGCGCGAACATGAACTCTATGTAGAGGTTCTTAAACACAAATTGGGTCTTGAAGTGGTCGAACTACCCGCTGACGAGAGCTTGCCAGACTGTGTGTTTGTGGAGGATGCTGCCGTCGTTTGTGGTGACACCGCGCTGATTACCAGACCAGGAGCTGAATCCAGAAGGAAAGAGGTAAATCTTTGTACGGTTTCAGCGTGCAGGTGCATTTTGGCGAATTGTCATTTCTACAGTTATTCCTAGGTTACAGAACGGAGTCGCTCGACTTTGTCTGATATGGCACAGGTTACGTCCTCAATAACTGTCAAGCTTATCTTCTTGTCTAAAGTAAGTACAACAGCCATTGTAGTTATTGTTAAATGAGGAGGCTACATTATCCATATAAAGGAAATTGCAATCTAGGCAACGCCCTTTGAGAGTGCCAGATATGGTCACTCTTGGGAAAACGCACCATTGTCCATTGACTGCTTCACTTCATGGATCCAGAACTGTCCAAACAAATGTCGTAAACCGATGCTATTCCTGATATTTTGGCGTATCCATTTTTGAATTGTCAGTAGCGCAGACAATTATTTTTAGACTAACAGGCAGTGTTATTCTCCTAAAAACAAAACCACCACTCTAAGCACACTTCAATTAGTGAATTGGACGAGTCCGCTATACGAGTAAGAACCTCTAGTCAGTGCTTTAGCATGACCGGAGGTTGACAGCTTTGCACTTTTATCAGTAGACGGCTAAAGTAAAATCATTTTTGTACAGGCTTATTTCTGTTGTGACTGAATGTGTATGGTAATTGACTAGTAAGGCAAACAAATAATGTAACCATGGCAAATTTCTATTAATGTACATTACTGTGCAGGTTCACTGATGTGTCTAATGACTTCATATAAGGATCAGTGTTGTTATGAGAGACTCGTCTAGTCAAATCACATATAAACTTAGGCTACTAGTTGAAACTCAGTGGGAAATCATTCAGATCTTCTTGTGGGGACACATCAACTGAAGCAGGGAACCAGCCTGAGTTGGGTTTTAAAATATCTGTTTAGCCAAGCATTTTTCTAGGTAGGTTAAACAGACATTCCTGACTACATTTGAAAAACATTGAGAAGTCAGACATCTCCGGCGGAGTAATTTGGTGAAGCTTCACAAGCAGACTGCCTAATTGCCTGTGCTGGTGTGTTTTGTTCCCAGAGGTGTGTGTGTTTGTCTGTGTGTGCGTGTGTATTTGTGTGATAAGCTCCACCTATGTGAGTGACTCTATGGATAAGCAAATTCTCATCGGTCTTCCAGTTCATCAACAACATAAACGATGTTGCCACTGACAACCTCTACAGACAGACTTGAAACGTTAGAATAGTGAAAAGAGTGAGACTTTGTGTCCAGGATTATTTGTGAAGAAGTTTTGTTTACCTTCTATTACACACTCACAGAATATCATATTTGTCCTGGAGTACACTGGTCAATTACAATTTCTGACCTATTTTTTAGTCTGGAAATATCCGTAGGCACATTGTTTTGGCCTTTCAGCATGGTGTAGAGGAAAATGTAGGTCAGTAATGGTTAGCACTACAACTACATCATAACCAGTATCTGTGAATACAGTGTGATGCTCTACTCACAAATACGGGTACAGCACAACTAATCTGGAAACATTTCTGACATGATTTCGCTGCTGTTGTTTTTTTCGAAGCCATTTGTATTTTGGTTAAATCAATAATTGGTGCAGGTGTGCAGAACTGCATCTAATCCTTCCATGTAATTCCCAATTAAGAGAGCTTTGCTGCCAAGGTACTTTTCCTCTCTCACTTTTAAAGCTTAGACTAAGATGATTACTGTACTGCTGTACTTCAAGTCTATTTGGAAAACAAAGAACTGGAGTGGGTCTAAAGACTGTTGGGCATAATCATGCCAATATTGATTAGAGCCCCCGACATAACCTTGAGTCCATCTGTTGGTTTTGCATTATTAATTGATTTAGGGAGAATATTTGACAGCTAAAATGGGTTCTACAGGGATATAGACTGGCTGTGCATGTGGACCTGTCTGTTTCATTCTGTAGTTGTATGGTACAGCGCTCACTAGGTTTATTCAGTACAGCTTCTGTGTCTGAAATGGTAATGGTTTATTCCCCATTAACATAAAATGAAGTGGCTGCTATGAAATGAGTCTAGCAGCAGTCCAACCAAACTTATTGGTTTGATATCGCATGTATCAGTATATGTGTAAGTGTGGGTCTAACTTTACCTTATTGTCAACATTGGCACAGTGCCTTGTGATTGTGCTCCCAATTCCTTTGTGTGCTGCAATTGATTACCGGATCGGATGATCGGATCTTAACATTACCTCTTTCAGAAACACTGTAAATGCATTATATGTATTTCATGCAATATGAATTATCCAAACAGTAGTACTAGTAGTAACTTGTAATCATTTACAACATTTCATTTTGTAGTCCAAATAATAATAATCCAAATCAAAAACAGATACCAACTACCTTACATGAACTGCAACTGCCTACCCTTGAAGAGTTTGAATGTGTTGAGTTACATTTTACACTATGTGTGTAATAGGTTTTTAGGCCTGGTAAAGGCAGCGAAGGACTTTGGACTCACCAGACTTGATTGTTAGTCTTGAACAACTTGCCAAAGCCAGACACGACTGGACTTTGACTTGTGCTCTGTTTATATGTTGCCTGAGAACAACAGTGAAGTGCTTCCTCAGAAAAACGCTGGCTTATGTATTTTACTGCCCTGGATGACTATATTGGTCTATGAGAATTGGCATTGTCCTCACAGGCTAATTTGGCAGATTTTATTCCTGAACTTTGAAGTCATTCCCAGTTTCAAGGTTCACGCTCTGTTTTCGTAAACATATTTCCCCACCACACTGGTGAAACTAGCGAGGCTGAGTGGGACAATGATAGAGGGCATGGAAATGGCGGGTCAGACAGTGCAGGTTGTTAATTAGACATTCAGTTTAAATGGAGGTGAACATTTTCTAAAGGAACAATAACACCTTAACTGGTATTATATACCTCAACGAATTGTTAATAACTGACGTTGGCAGCAGCCATCTGAATTACATTTTATGACTTTTATGTGGAAACAATCCACTGAGATGCATGGTGCTGAACTGTGTGAATCATTGTATAGATTTGTGGCAACACCATAAATAGTGCAGAAGAGTGTCATACCATGTACTTATGTGGTACATAATGAGGTTTTATGTGGTCACGGATGCCTCTACAACACATCTAGCGGGAAACGGCTTTTGAGTATTGCCTGTTACACATACTATTAGAAAGTATTTGGAGAATTCCGGGTACATGTACATGGTATTACATGTTATTACAGTTTGTTAAACTGCATTCTTAGAGTTTGTTACACTTGCCATCATTGTTGATTTTGATGCATTGCAGCAATGGACACACTGCAGCAATTTTCAAACTTTGGGAAATACTTGTGTGAACATAAGCATATTATTTATCTGCTTCATAAAGCACACTGAGCTCATTACAAATAATTGCTAGCTGTCAGGAAGAGTGGAGGTTTCGAACAGAAGTTTGTAGAGATGTTTATATCTCACACAAAGAGGTCCTTTTGCTGGCATCTTTCCAAGTTAGAGCCATTAATGTGTGTCTGATCCATTAGCCATGTCAGGAACAATTAAGATGGATTTCTGCTTGGGAGACTTTATTGATTGTTTTTGATGGGCTTCGGCCCTAAGAGTAGATTAAAGCCTGTGTGCAATGGACTCTTTTTGGACTGACTGATCAAAAGGCGACAGTTGAGTGGCCATGTGTGCATGAGATGTGTGAGAAATAAATTTCAATTATCAGCTTTTTTTTTAAAGGCAAAAGACTTAAAACGGTGGAGCAATTAATTCAGTTCTTGCTTTTGCTGATAGTTTCACCTCACTAAAGTTGATCCCCTTCTCTCTTCTGCTGTGATCTTATCTATGTCATCCCATATAGGCCTACATTGACAAGAATTTTGGCAGACCTCGCTCTCTTGAGAATGGAGGATGTTTATCGGGTGGCTGACAAGGTCCACTGGGCATCACCACATTTGCTTCTGATGAGTTCTTCCCTGAAAGCAGCACTCTCTGATCAGTCTGTTTCTTTCGCCCCACTCATACAGTAGTCACACACTGAATAAAGCACAGCAAGATTTAATCATAATATGAACCTCATTGGGGTGATGCAATTCTCAGCCCTCAACTACCAGCGCACGCACACACACACACACACACACACACACACATACATTCTGAAGGCTTCTCTGCATCACAATCTCAATCAGCATTCTCTAATCATTTCAGTTAGCAAGCTGGAGAGAAGAGCACTTGGGATATCAGGGCTGAGAGGCTGCTGTCTTTTCATTTCAATTAGTATGCAATTATGCTGTAAACCAATTGCAACACCCCAAGATGTTTGTGCTCCCTGAAAGTCACTGGCTTAATTTTATGGTTTTGTTACCTGCCTGTGTTTAATTTAAGGAATGCATGTGTCTTGTGCACCTTTATTAGTTCAAATTGTAATTAGTTATAAAAGAGTGTTATTCATTTGGAGAATGCAGAACAAAGTAAAATTACATCAAAACAGTTTTTTTAATTAGCTTCTCATTTTTATTTATATAGTTGTTCTTATGGCTCTCTCTCACAGAGGAGAATAATGATTTTCCCTTTAGTGCATTTTTGTTCTGATTGTGCCATATGGTTCATTCATTCAGCCTCCACATTATGTCAGGCAGGGGAAAGCAGTCAGAGCCATAAAATTCACAACGTGTGAAACACTTGCTCTCCAAAATCAGCAACCTGCAGCAGATGGATCTTCTTAAAAATTCAGACGCTTTTCTGCTCAGTATAAACACGCTTCTCCGCTGCCGTCTGCCCGCTCCCCGCTACCTTAACATAAACCAGACAGTGGCGGGCTTTGTTATGGCCAGACACCACACAGATGCGGGTGCTCTGTCTTGGTTTTGTAAGACTTCCTGGGAGGAAGCAGGTCGGTTTCCGTACGGGGGGCTTTGACATCCGTGTGCAAAATGGTGATCTCGAACCGCTCCACTCTGGGGTCATCTTAGTTTTCCGACTGTCTGTGTCAGATTCCTGCACTTTAACCTGCTGTCCCAGCACAAGAACCTCCAACCTTGATTTTCTTTTTTACACCAGACAACACAGAGCCCAGTGTCTGGCCTGTGTTTTGTAAAAGCTTGTTTGCGTTTGGGTATGACTGTGTGTATGTATGTTTGTGTGTGTGTGTGAAAGCATGTGATGGACATAGTGCACCCCTTTTAAACCACAGAGTTGTGTTGATAACTTTGTCAGACATGTGTTGTGAACTTGCCCCGGCTCTTTTTCTCTCTTTCATCCAATCTCTCTCTTCCATTCCCCTCACTTATTACATTCATACAATCAATATGTAAAAAAAAAAAAAAACTAAACAAAAAAATGTTTTTATCCAGAGTGACTTACATTTGTTATCTCTTAGTTCATCAATTATTTCAATATGTGGTTATGGTAGCCGAGAACTTTCCAGGCTACGGCCATGCTAGCCAGGTTCCTTTACCTGGTTCAACCCAACTCGCTGACAGTAAACCAGTATTGTTTTTTTGCTCCTGCCAGTCCAGTTTTGCCCCCATAGACACAGGAAGGCCACAGGGGGACATAGTGTCTGCTGGTGCTGCCTGAGGCTCTTGGAGGGCCAGACTGGAGGTTTTATTTCAGGACAGGATGTCTGGGGTGGGGTCAGGAAGGTTACTGTAGTTTGGGTCACGTCTGCCCCTGTACGTGCCACCTTGACAGCACGAGCAGAAGAGCCGGACCGCTTGACCCAGATATAGACTGGAGCACCTCCAGCTCCCGCTGTGATCCAAGCACCTCTTGCCCTCAAAAGCAAACACCTGCACTCAGTGTGTCTGCTCAATGTTCAAGGTGTATTTACTGTGCTGAGGAAATGTGCCAAGAGTCACACTATAAGGCTATACTATGCAAAATCTTCAGATTACACACATACATACAGGTTGGAAGTAGAGGTGTTGCATCGCGATGCAGACGTGGACGATTCTGCATCGATGCAGTGAAAGAACATAATTGATTATTTCACAGTGACAAAAATAAGTTTAAAAAAATTGTCCCAGCTGTGTCATGGGCTGTGAATGTCTAATTGCATTCGTGGAATGCATCGAGTTATCGAATTGAATCGTTGACATGATAATCGTAATCGAATCGTGAGACCAGTGAAGATTCACACGTCTAGTTGGAAGGCTTACTTCTTTATCTTAGCATCCACCTTCCCGTTACTGAGGAAACAATCACAGCCAGAATTTCAAGCTTCATATTCCTATCACAGAGTCTCATCTGTGTTCAGTCTTCAGGCCCCCATCAATGATCAAGGTAAAAATGCAAGAAGGAGCAAGCCATCTTGGTTTGTTAAATGCCAAAATAGCATTTAAAAAAAATGCATCTTCTCTTCATTTAATAAATGAGGTTTGACATAAACCCGACAATCTGTAGGCATAGGAATGGGAGTCCATGTTCATGCTTGCAGTCATCTAATGGTCTTGCTTCTCTTCTTTTCTCTTGCATGAGCGATTTGGTTATGTTGTGCTGTTGTAATTGATGGGAAACAGTAAAAGCCAATTCCTCAGCCCCAGTATTGACGCAGAAATTTTTCAAGCCACTGAGCATTGATGGATTCATGAGAGCTCCTAGTAGCCACTCTGACAGTCATAGCTGTGTGTGTGTGTGTGTGTCAGTGTGTTCTGTGTGTTGGTGGATGTGTCTGTGTAAGTGTGTTTTTGTGTGCTGGCTGGCTAGTCTCTTGCTCCATCAAGCCCCTGGCAGAAGCGCCGCTGCCACTGCTGCCATGGCAATGCCACTTCTCATCGCCGCTTAGTCTAGCGCCAGGCTGCCAGCGGGCACGGTGACAGTGGCGCTACCGTCAGCTCACAGTCTGCCCAGTGTGGCGTGCAGCACGGCTGACTTCCAGTGCTGTGCCTCCTCAGTAGAGATGGCACATACAGCTGAAAGGAGGCTCAGGAGTACAGACTATGATTCACGGATCTAGTGTTTTCAGTTTGTGCTAATATTTGGGCTCATAATTGTGCTGACATTGCTTTGTTGAGCAACAATTCTGCATCAGAAATGTTGCAATGTTCAGTATTTGGATATGCCAGCCTTTTTGTCCCCCGTTGATTTGCTTATCTAAGACAGAATATTCCCCGTGTTTACCCATCTGCTAAATCAAGCTTTCCTGGCATCTTACTTCCAGCCATCAACTTCCAGTATCTGATAATAAATATTAATGTAAGTAATGTCTGAGGAATGATAATCTGGAACAACGCAATGCAATCTTGACCAAAATGTCCTAGACTCTAGACAGTCTAGACTAAATCAGCAACCCCCCCCCCTCCCCCCTTTCCCCAAGCAATGCTTCAGGACGTCTTTGCATAACTTTGCAGTGTCTGACCCAGATGCATCACACATGTATTGCAAACATCAGATTGGCTAATTTTCTTATTTTTATTGTTATATTTATTTTTCCCCTTTCCTTCCATAAGCGACATTTGTTTAGATGGAAATTTCAGGCCATTGTGTGAACACACATCACTCTGTGTCCTCCGCCTCTGTGCAAACACCTAATAAACTTCCCCTCACCCCTTAGGGGTCACACGACTTCCAGCAGGCAGCTTTTTCTGTGTGTGCTCGCTAAGGCACGGCAAACGTGAACGCGGTCATGGGTCACCATCTATCTTGAGTTCAATGCTCTGTCATCTTCAGCATCCACCACAGATTATTGAATGTGTGTCTATATCAATATAGTTGAGCAGAGGAAGCAGGCACTCACCACATTGTCAGCTGTTATATTAGACACTGCCACTCTCTGTGTGTGTGTGTAAGTGTGTGTGTGTGTGTGTGTGCATGCCATGCGTCCAGCACACCACATGTGTCATGCTGGCCACAATCAGTCTCTCTCTCTCTCTCTCTCTCTCTCTCTCTCTCTCTGCAGTATTGTATTAGACTACCGAAATAGCAGCTCACTGGGCCTGTGATCAGGCCAAATCCATTCCTGGGTAGCTGCTGCACTTGTGAGC
>JAGFZM010000194.1:620593-655498 GCA_017657215.1 Limnothrissa miodon
TTTGTGTGTAAGAGAGCGACTGACTTCCTGCTCTTTGACCCTGGCACATCCAGTAAGAAGCCTCAGACCTCTGTCTGTTTCCTCTTGGCTAATCTGTGGTGCACCAGAGCTTTGTCCAGTCATAACAGCTCTGGCCCCCATGCTCCTGGACCATGACACTAGCCTGTCAGCAGCTGAGAGAGAAAAGGCCAGAAGCACTCGCTTTACTAATCTGCCTAATTGTCTGAACCAAGGCACAACACAGCCAGGTTCTCCTGCCACAAGCCAGTCAGAGATACACTCTCATGCTTAGAAGTGCTTAAAAGTCATGTTCTGAGAGGATTTGTTTGTGTGACCTTACTTTTATGTTTCCGATCTCAAGGTGAACTAAAAATTAGCCTCTATTTTAATAATATGAAACACAATCTATAATCCTGAGAGAATCAATAGCATGTGAATTGGGAAAACTTACTCTGATATCAGTCTAACTTTCCATATAACCCACCCGAGTCTCACTGGGTTTAAGCAACAGTAAATGGCTGCCTCCGGGAGATAGATTAGTCAGAATGGTCAGATGATGGGAATTCATGTACTGTACTATATACAGCACTGGCTCTGAATGGGCCAATGGCGCTAAAAGTGGTCAGCATTGAATAAACAGCCATTGGTGTGATAGGAAATTTGGCCTACATACTTACCGTAAATTTTTATCAGTCTTAATTTAGCAAGTGTAACATGGAATGACCAGAACAGAGATAACCCTCAAACACAGCCCAGCACTCCTTGCTTCTCGAGAAATGAAGAAAAAAGAAAAACAACCTTTTAACCTTTTTGCTCTGTTTTCACGAAGCCATGTGGATACAGTATGTTGGGAGAATTAATGTGAACATTCAAAGGAAGGCCTGCTGTTCTTGCTAGAGAGGATCAAAACATCCGTATGTTGTTCAGAGCAGTCAATTCTGGGAATCTTTTCTGGCCCACTGGTAGATAGGTGGATTAATTATGCTTGCGCCTCTCTGGATTGCACTCTCGTCGTTTATTATTGAGGGTTATGACGCATGACCTAGACAGTGAACAGATACTGTATCTGTTTTTATTCTTATAGTGTATCTTACTACACACATACACACACACTTACACACACACAAACAAACACGCAGTTACCAGCTATGTGCCAAGCGGCTTGGCATTATGGGCAGTGAGACAACTGAAAAAGCTCATGATGACACCCGTTAAAAACATTAACAAATATCCTAATGTAGTTCTTAATTTTGTGAATGGCCTGAAAAATGATGAAGGCCATATATTAAGGCAAAGTGTGTGCTCTAACTGAAAGATATGGAAACAGTCTAACTTTACAAAGGGGAAATTAAAATTGACTTACCATCCATCAACCTGTTTAAATTTCATTGATGAGTATGAGTGTTGAGGTTATAAATATGTTCAACCATGTGTTTTTGCACATTATTGCTTTGAGGAACTTCAACACACAAGCTTACTCCTCTAGCCTGTCTTTCAGTAAAGGTTTGTGTGTCATGGAAGCGATGAGGTCCCTGGAGCGATCAAATTACAGGCACAGGTGCATGCATCTGTTCCCAGAGGGCCGCCACTGGGTATGCTGACAGGTTTAGCATTACATCACTCCTGGAATTGCCCGCACACACACACACACACACACACTCCTGCTCTTGCACAAATTTAAAGGCTGATGTGTTTCATCATTGTCTATAAACAGCACACTAGTTGGCTCCTGCATGCATGTGTGGATGACCCGCAAGATGTTGTTGGTTCTTTTGTAGACAGAGCTGAGATTGCCATGGCATGACATCAGTGTTTCCCTTCTAATCTTCTGACCCCTCACCCCCACAAAGGCTCCAAACCCCTTTCCCATCACCCCCCGACTACCACATTCGGTTACCACTGGAAGTCTCCCAGGCCATGATCGGAGTATAGGGAGCCGGATGACATGACATCACTACATTAGTGTTCTGTGGAGAGACCACCATCACAGCTACACACACACACACACAAACACACACACATGATGACCATGAGCGTCTAGCTCACTGCTGCATGTCCTGCCATATCACTGAAATGAGGAAAGAACGCAGTCAAAAATGAAAACGACAGACAGAAATGGAAGGGAGTGTTCTTTTCTATCTTTTTTTTTTGTCTTGGTTTTACTCCTGACTGGAGTCCGAACGCCTGCTTTACCCATCATCCCCCTGTGCTGTCCCCTCTTCATGCAGCTCACTGTTCAAGAGCCCACTGACTTCAAACATGAGCCATTCCAGGAATGATAATGACAGAAACATGCCTGCTGGAAAAGCACATTATTCTCCCGGCGTACTTAGTCTTCAGGTATCGCCGTGTTTATTTTTTAATGGAGTATTTCTAAGATTTTTCTTTTTCTCTTTTTGCCCCTTAATGTCTGCTAGACTCCACAGACATAGTCTGCTAGTGCTGTTTTTGTTGTTTTTGTCGCGTTCACTCGTCAGGTCTCGCTGCTCCTGCGGCGTTGGAGTGCAGGGGAGCGTGCCGACACAGTTGTCTGATTGGCGAGGAATACTCTTACCAGAGTGCACCTGTCCCCAGCCAGAGTCGAGTACAAGCCCAGAGCCTGCAAGCCAGTCCCATATTACACCTCACACATAGCTTTCCTGTGACAACATGTCTGCTTTTATAAGGTCATATTGGTGAGATTTTTTTCCCTTTTTTTAAAGTAGTTAAAAGCTTTTGGAATACCATTATTTTCCCTCCCACCATAGTTCATAATATAGGATTAGATGGCAATTTTGAATGGAGACACAAGCCACTTAACCGACATAAGCAATTAAAGAAATTACATTTTATGAACCATTAAAGTTAGAAAGCTTGACAGCCATCTGTGCCTTAAGTGTCATGCCAGAGCTGTAGTCTAATGGACATAAATGGGCTGGGAGAGGTTCTCATACTTCAGAAATGACTGTCCCAGATATCAGAAATGTCATGCAACACACAACCTTCCACCAGAATGGCACCAGAATTCCAATAGCAACAGTTTAGAATGTCAAAAAAAAACTCCCACCTGCTCACTGGTTTGTGGCATTATGACCCAGGTCACTCACACTCACACTCGCGCACACACGCTCACCACATTAACGTTGTTCATGGCTGTCGTAACAATCGCACCCTCCTCCTCAGATCAATTAACCACAAGGCCGGGGCAGTCAGACTGTCTGTCCATGTATGGATAGATGAACATGACCACTGATATATAATGTATGTCCCATGGGACGAGCACTGGAGGGATGGCCTCCAGCTCCTGGCCTTGGGTTTCTGCCTCGCTGCCCTTGTATGGGCCAAATGAGCTTTCTTGCCCTTAACTGAAACACAACATGGCCTCAATTTCCAACTATGCATATGGTATGTGGAGAAATCTGTTTTTTAGGATCTACATAAGAAAAAATGTAAGAAGAGTTAAGATATTCTGCCGTGCAAAGGCAATAGCCAGTTTTGGGCGAAAATTAGTTATTGCCATTTTTGAATCAATTCACATTGGTTTTATCATGTAGAGAAATATCTTGTGTCAATTTTGTCGTTTTCTGGTTGTTGTTTTGTTGTTTTTGCCGTAACTTCCAAAAACAGAGGGAAAACTAAGACAAAAGGCCTTCACATCAGTTGCGTTCTTCTAGCTCTGTTCCGCTGCACTCTAGAACACTGAAATTGGAAGTTACGGTGACGTTAAGGCATTGTGCCTTTGTTTGACCAAGCATAAATGTAAAGATACGGTTGCCGTGCTGACAGTGAAACATTAACTTTGGTTAAGTGAAATTAAATTTGTCACAGTGTTTTCATGGCTAGCTAACGATGAAACAATAGGCTATCCTAGGTTAACATTACTTGACACAGAAAACACGATTGTTCCTGACCCACCAACTCACATGAAAATGGTATACCAGCTGCAACACCATAAATCAATGGATTAACTAGTTAATAGACTAGTCTATACAAGTTTTCTCGTGCAATACAGGGTGGCTAGCAAACTGACAGTTGAAGTTCAAGCACGAAAGAAACGTGAGTAGCTTTGGGGACTTCAATAATGTTACACTTCCCTGGCAAGGATAAACATTTACACCACAAACCCTCCCAGAAAATATAACCTAGATTGCTTCTTACTTTCTTTTGAAACCTGATAGAAATCCATGGAAAACATTATTTATCAGAAGGCAATCCATTGTTTAAATCCATCACATGTTTTTAGCAAGCCCATTTGCAATATAGACTAAAAGTGCAGGTTAGCCTCATTAACCAAAGTGCAATGTAATCAACGTCGGAAGGGTGTCATTTAGTTTTAAGTAGCCTATCACTGTGGGTAGACTGTATTGTAACTCAGAAAAGTTAACGAAGCTACCTGTTACTACACCTGAAGACCAAATGTTGCAAGCTAAGTTATAAAAAAAATGATGAAATAGTTTAACTATGCAAGCTACCTTTTTATGTACAAATGATCCAACCTTCTCCTAAGATTCTATTATTGATTAAACTAACAGCTCTCTAAATAGCTACAATAGTAACTGATTTGTATATAACCTATTGATATGACTGTTTACTGTAATGTGACCATACATTGTGGACATTTTTTTTGTAAATGTCATCATAAAAGAATACATTGCCTTCCGAATAAGGGTCAAAGGTGAAGTTTGGGGTTAACATTTTTTATAGAGATAAATGTATTAATCATGACAACTACTTGGCAAATTTTCAGTATCCTAACTATCATACAATTGGCTGGACAACAGAAAAACTTTAAAGTAATTTTTCTCAGTTTCACACTGATGAGTTAAGGTCTTTTGCCTTTGTAGGGCAGTATTGGTGAATGAGACCTAATTTTTTTACCCTGTAACCATTCATAAAATGAGATATTCATTGTTGTATGTTTGTTGTCATTTATTTATTTTCATGCAGTTTTAAATAGTGCACAGCATCGATGCACATCTCTGTGCGTCATCCAGAATGACCCCAACTCATCCACCCCTTCCCTCAACTCACTTCTCTCGTTCTCTCTCTCTCGCTCAAGGACAATAGGGCAGCAAGCAGCACATATTCAGGAGCTGCGGGAGATTGATTGCATCCTGTCTCTTTTATTTTCACCGCCCGTATGATGCCGATCACCAGAGGGCTGCCAATTTCAGCTCATCTCTTAGGCCTGCCGGCAAAAAAATCATTGCCCATAATTGTCATGCATTGTGAACAACAGACTCAGAACTTTGCGATTGGAAAAATAATGGTCATTTGGAAGTCGATGAATAGAAGGAAGTTTTTCAACTGTCGCTTCAACTGAAGCCGTTGCTTCCTCTGACTTATGCAAAAACTATTTTCCTTAAGCTAACATTCTCCCTCGTCACTGTTCCATGAGGGTAGTCCTCTCATAGAGTTCCTATGAGCTCATAGTACGGAACAACAATGAGTTCCTGGAGAGAACAGAGAATGGAGGGGCGAGGGGTGGGGGATTGTTACAGAGAACATTCCTAAATAAAAAGTGGCAGAAATCATAACAGCGTTCATTGGGTTTTATAAGAGGGTTAGGGCTGCCTTCCAGAGTGCGAGTTTGAGTTTGGGCTGTGTGCAACACAATAGTGCTGATTCAGGAAGGGGTGGGGGTGAGATTACATTTGGTCTTGGTTTTCGTGGTGGTTGATGGCTACATCCAGGGGCGGTCATGCTCCACACAGTATTTCTCTCTCTCTCAGGTTCACCCGGGGTCCTTGTGAATAAAGAATACTCCCCATACCTCCTCCTTCTCCCTGCCCTGGGCCCAATTCAATACAGAAGACCTAAACCAACTGGCACTTCGACTTCAATTAGCGTTGAGGGGTCGTTGTGCTAGAAAGGGCCATTTCGTTATTGTTTTGAGATTTTTGTTCCAGAACATTCACTGCTCAAACAACTCATTGAAATTGTGTAATCCATGTCTTTTTTTGCCTCATGGTTTTTTTTCTGTCTTTCATAATAGTAATACGTAATTGTTCGTGAGGCCTTGTGTTGTAATCTTTTTTGGCTGGATGTATCAACCAAGGACATGGAGAAAGAGTGCCCCCACTTTTGTCAGTCACACAGGACCTTGCTGTTTTTTTGTTTAATATACTGTCTGGAGGCCTGCCCACCATTAACCGTTATATATATATAGTCTAGATTCATGGAGGTAGCATGCAGACCTGTCAGACTAAAAATAGAACTGGCCACTACATCACAAACCTCTGGTCATGTGATCTGTGCGTGACCTTGGCACGGCTCATGAAAGAAGGCCCTGGGGGTCTTAATGTGGCAGATTAGGTGGTGGGTGAGGTAGTGGTGGTGGGGCCAGTGGACACATACGTGGAGTGGTGCCTTATCAGTAGGCAAAGGCCATGTTTCCTTGTTGACATTCCCCAGTGTTACAGCCTGTGAGGTACAATAAACCAGGCCCAGAGCGTTGTTATTGTTCCCGGCCATTTTCTGACACGTGTGTGTGTTTGTGTGAAGCCTGTGTCTGCACGTGTGGTTGGTTGGTCGCTCGGCCGCAATGTGTCTGGCCAGGTCCGGTCTGGTTAGGGACCTTTGCTGGGTAGCGTGGGCGTTCTGTGTCTGGGAACAGCTCTACAGACACTTTCCCAGTGCAGGTGTTTTAGCTGATTGTGCTCAAGCCTTTGCCTGTGCCTCAAAGTCTTTTACTACATGTGTGCATGTGTGTGTAGGAGGTGGGGGCGGTGTCAGGGAAAGTGAATGTCTGCACATTAGTCTAGATCTGAAGTAATGCATCAGGCTGACCAGACCTGGTCAATCCCATTGCCACATTTACTGCATCTCAGTTTAGTCTATGACCTTGTCTGCCTTTATATTCCTTTTTGGACCAATGTTTGTGTATTCTTGCCTTTGTTCCCATCAGTATGACGTGGTCAAAGGTAAACTTTCTTCATTCCATCTATGTCTTATAAGTATGCTTTGACAATGTGTCATTGCTCCCCTTGGCACTTAGTGCACATTCCTCAGAGTTTTCATTGTCTATTGTGCCCCTGTATTCTCCAGTGCTTGTAAATGATGCGTAGGTGACCACTGTCAGCCATATATGGTGATGGTCAGTAGGAAATGGCTGTCGAGCCATGCATAGAAGGCAGCTTGCTGAGTCACTTACAAGCCTGCCAATGACTTGACACATATGCAGGAATACATGTACACACAATACGCACTCGCCCAAAATGGAGACACACACCCATCATGCATGCCGACGCTGACGACATCCCAAAATAGAGCTGCTGAATGAAGCCATCTATAGACTGCTGGTGGATCTGTGTGATGGGTGTAGGAGTGGAGGGCAGGTCCCTAATCTTGATTTCCTCCTTTTTATAATGGAAGTTCCCTCAAGGCTGTGTCTCTGAAAATGCATAATATGCCCCTATATACCCCTTTTTCAACCAGGAAATATCATCTTGACTTGTCATTTGTTTTGTATCAGTAGGAGAGAGGGAAGGAAAAGCGTGGGAATGAACAGCAATAATCTACTCCTGTCATCTACACCTTTAATACACAATCCTGACTGACATGCACGGCATGCCGTACAGCCACAGAGAATTTGATCTGGAAGTAGGATTAATGGCTTCCTGTACTTATTTAGATAAATTCACTGTAATATTTCATGATAACCCTGCATAGATAGAAAAAAAAAACAGTGTTAACAAAAAAACAGTGTTATTCTACAGGAGTGAATTGTAATAGATGTGTATGTTCCAGATGGATACACGGCTGGCATTAACTGAGTGTCAGTGTGCAAGTAAAGCTTCATGAAGATTGATTACAGTCAGGGATGACTTTTCTCAAGGCTTTGTTGAAGCAAAACCTCTTTGACTGACAATGGAACAATAGAAGCTTCTGGATTTGGACATGCATAATTAGGCCCACTGCGGTTTCGCTGAAGAGCGTGTGTGCCAGTAACACCATTTCCCAGTCAAGCTGGTTATGTCACTATCTCTTGTTGATTCGTACTGAATAAATGAGACAAGTGAGAAACTCCGTTACCCCAGATAATTTTCACCTGCACTCCACTACCCACCTCATCTTCCACAGTTTTGGACCTTTGGAGGAGGAAAACCACAGTTCTAGACTTTCTCAGATTCCTTTCCCTTTTTCCATGCTTCCCATCCCCCTTTTCCCCTTCCATTGTCTGAATGGAAGCGAGTGTTTATAAGCTGTTTCAGACACATTCTCGACATCATTTGCTGCTCAACCTATCTGGGTGGCATTCAGAGCACCTCAGAAGATAAACCAGATTCACCACCTGGGAGAAATATGTTCCTCAGTACCAAGTCCCCCCACAACCATCACATCTCCGGCCTTATATGGTGAAAGAACCCGGGGATCTATTTCACAGTATTGAGAGAGGGAACTTGGTATTTGTGACTGGAAAATGCATCAGATGTGTTCTAAAGACATTGCTTTTGGTTCTTGTTTTTTTTCTTTCTTCTACGCTGAACATGCCGAGGAATTTCAACTGGTTTTTGCAGCTACATAAATAGCCAGTTCCCCCATGTACCCCAAATCCTCCCCATGCACTCACCAAACCTTGACACCACCTTCCCCCGTTTTCTTTTTTTTTTCATTCCTCAGCATAGCACCATGTGTTAAACGCATCAGCTAGCTTTTCCTGTGCATGTGTGCCTGTTATGAAAACCGAGGAAATAAACAAGCTTGCGTCTGGCTACGTAGAGGCCCATAGTATCTGTTTTTGTCTCCATCCCTCCATCCAGACCTGATCTCACTGTTACGCCCAGCCAAGCCATGTGGTTCTCGGTATCTGAGTCTGGACATCAAGGCCAATGATAGAGGAAATGCTGAGTGTTATATGCATGTAATCACATACAACTGCTGACCCATGGTGGGTCACAGAACTCACCCAGGCTGGTCCAAGTGATGCTATTGCCATAACCACCTTGGCTAAAGATAGCCTTTCCCAAACGCGACAACACCCCACCGTTTGACTTCAAAAACAGTCACAGTCTCTGGAAGGTGCTGGACACAAACCACATCTGGGTCCAAAGGCTGCATAACAAAATGGACTGTGTTGCATGTTTCTTTTTTACCTTTATTGAAATAAAATGCACTACATGTCTTACAATAATATTTCAGTGTATGCACCAAATAAGCCCAGTGCACATGATAGTAGCGCTATCTTAGCTGGTCAAGCTAAGGTTCAGCAGGTACAGCAGCCAGGTTTGCATCCTGATTGCAGATGCTGTGTGGGAACCTCTGCCATCTGGACAGAGTTTGTTTTTCTGACGGAAGTCTGGCCCATCCCCAGCCAGTGCAGCTAAGGGCTCACCTTCCGGCCGTGTAGTAGCCGTAAGAGGCGGACGACCACTACTATCAATATAACAAAGTGTGGCCGTGTTTGCATTGCAGTGAGGCTGGTTTCCATTAAGCATTATATAACATAGTGTGGGGTGTAGTGTAATATATATTCCCTCACCCACTGGATAAGCCTTGTTTATGCATTTCTGCGTACTGTATCCATGTGTGTTTTCTTTGTCACGATAGAGGGTGCATGCATGTGGGGGTTTAAGTTATATTAACATTAAGCTTTAGTTTGTATTTGTCAACATGATGGCGCAGTATGTGTGTGGCATGACATGCCTAAAGCCCCCGTTGTCCTGTTAATCACAGCTCCGGTTTTAGCAGTCCTCCAAGACCTAAGGAGACCCTTTGCAGCTGACACACAAGTATAGTCAGTCTTGTTCACATTCATGGTATAAACATCAGCACCACGAGGGTCAAAGGGAGAAGATCACAATTGCGAGTTGAAAACTCCAAACAAAATAGTCACTTCCAGCAGAATAGTATTACAGTACTGCAAGCAGCGAGCTAATTAGGGCCAAATATTTAATTGCAGCTAAAACCTAATGTTTTTAGAGATCAAATTCATCTGTGAATTTGAGCAACATATTTCATTAACTGTCCAAGTACTTTTTAAATTTGAGAGTGAAAGATCAGGACCTACTGTGCAAACAATCTGCTGAATTTGAGTGCTGAATTGAGTAACTTCTACAGAGGAGTGTAATGTAGAATCAGTGTGAAATGCTGGTACACTTACGTAATTACTGTGTATTATATCAATTTAACAGTTATGCAAAAGCTCACTTTGCAGTATTTTTTCAAACCGTGAAGTAATAATTCTTTGAGTCCCTTGTATGGGCCATGAATAGTTTGTTTTCTTTGTTTGGTCCAAATTTTTAGCAGCTTTGTCTCTCATTTAAACATTAAATGTGTCTAAAAAGTTTATTGTTTTTTCCAAAAGCTACTAAAACCATTGCTGATTTTGGACACACACAATCAAATTTGCGCCCATGCATCTGTTGGTTTTGAGGTCTTAGCCTTGTGTGAGAGATTTTAAAATCCAAAATGAGATAACAGCTGGATGATGGAACGTGATTGAATTAGCGAAGAAATAAAAAGTGTGTGTGTGTGTTTCCAGGCTGTTTGTGTAATGACATATGACACTGCAACAGGCCTTCACAGCAACTAAGTTGTAAGAACACAGCAATGGTTCCATTACCATTTTACCTATAGTACTTGTTTTATATCTCTCTCTCTCTCTCTCTCTCTCTCTCTCTCTCTCTCTCTCTCTCTGTCAAATAACATACACATGCATGACCTTTCATACAAGTACATGCACATGCACAGACCCAGAAGTTTCCATGTTAAAGCCCAGACCCCGGGGCATTTTTCCTACCGGCTTCCCTCTCCAATGAAGTCACACCTCTTAGAATCCCCGGAATCTATGGAATGAGTAGTTTTAAGAGGTTTTTGAGAACAGCGTGTTATCAGATCCAGAGAGAGAGAGGGATTTCAGTGCTGTTTTTGTATTTGCAACGGCCTCTCCAAACGAGTGAGTGAGAGAGTGATTTATCAAGTACAGAAGCTCTCGTTTTAAAAGCTCTTCACTCTGTGAAGCTCTGCATCAGTTCATGCGTGAATGGCCATGGCACAAATGGCCTGCTGCTTGACTATAGAGCTTGCCCTGAGCGCACAGTGTTATATGGTTTGTGAAAGAAGACTTGTAGGGGGGCATGTTTTTATCCAAACAAATAGTGCTTGCAGCTGCTGCTGAATCACAAGAGGCTTACTAATGCCTCCAGCCCCCACAGTTTTCACATTATCAACATTTTTACACAATTCTCAACCTCAATACAAAATCCTCATCCTCAACACAATCTTCTAGACCTAAAGATAATCGCATACTACAAAAGTGAGTGCTTATAAATAGTATCAACAGCAGCAGATGAGTGTGTTGTCTGCTTGTCAGTTTTGATTGCCTTTTCTGTGGTGAATCAGAGATGTGAAATGTAGAAACAGTTTTTAAGGTCATCTTGAACAAAGAGTACAAAGGATTACCTTGGAAATATTTATTGATTTCGTTTTTGTTCTCTTTCAGCATCATAGATGTATTCAATGCTTGGCCTACTTTCAAACTGTCCTTCTAAGTCTCTATGCCAGCCCATGCTCCCCCTCTCACTCCTTGAAGTAAACCAAACCTAGGTTCAGCCTAGTGTTATACAATTATAAAAGTTTAAAATTATGTGTGGTCTTTTCAGGATCATGACACACATACTGAACACGTACCACTGAAATATGCCTATGGTTTTTCTAGGTCAGACATCGGAATGTCTGCAGAGGTATACAGGGTCGGTATGGAATTGCCACCAGTGCAGGCCTTACATCACCCAAAATGACTGCACCCCCACCAGCCCACCAGTCTAGTCACACACACACATACACACACACACACATACAAGAATCTCCAGAACCATTTGGCTTCCTGTCCCCCTTCACCTGCGATGTACACAAATCACACGAAAATCAGGCCAGTCATTTCCTGCAAAATGAGACTGGTCTGATGTATGGAGCTATGCCACAGTGAGACAGACAGAGAGAAAGAAAGAATAGGAGAGAAAGTGAGTGGAGCAGTGGGTGTTTTTTTTTCTGCAGTGGGTGTTTTTCTGGACGTGGGGGCGCGGGCCTGGGATGCCTCGCTATTCCCTGAGGTGTCTGGCGAGTGTACGTTTCCATGACGGGCCGTCTGGTTTTCCGAGAGGGGGGCCGCAGGGACTGCTGTTTTGTTGTGCAGGCCCCCGACAAGCAGTGCAGACCCTGCACACATACACACATACACACACACACACACACACACAGGTAAGTGCTCCAGCAGCTCAGAAAAACACAGATGGAACACACATGTTTCTTCAAAAGAGCACTGAGAAGATGTTTCCCTCTGCTGGTTGGTTGGTTGGTTATCGGTGGTGTAAATCAGGGCCCTGAGACTTCTGGTATTCACCCTGCCGGTGGGTGGTGGGGTGAGGTATGTGGGCTTTTGATATGTAGGTGTTTCATACAGTGTGTGGTTTGTTATTTGTGAGTTATACCCTGTGCTGCCAAGCATTTATGCTGCATGCCATGTGTGAGTGTTTGTGTGTGTGTATTTGGTCGTGAGAATGTGCCAGGAAAGAGGGCAGTGTGTGTATTAGGAGTTCAATGACCTGTGGGCTAGAGTTCAACCCTCATCACACCTTATTGTTGCTGTGTAGAATATTTTTGGTGTGTGCATGTGTGTGTGTTGGTATGATCCTCAAGGAAGACTGATGTTCGTGTGGGTGTGTGGGCTGGAGGGGACGGCTCAAGGTTTATGTGCCATGTCCGCTTCACTGCATAGAAAGGCTGAAGCGTTTGAAGTTCATGGCATGTTGATGCTTCTGGTCTGTTCAAATTCAGCCCTGCTCTTGGTGTGGTGGGACTGTGAAAAGCCTGCATCGTCTCATCCCTGAAGATAAACACCTGTCTTCACAGTGCACAGATCAAAGGCGTTTTGCTGCACATAGAGCAAAAAACTCTACTCGCTGTAAGTTGCATAGCCAGAAAATGTGTGTGTTGTACAGCAAGTGTGTTATTATGATAGACCCAACAAATAAAAACAATTTCAATTAACTATGTCCGTCAGCTTATCTACAGTAAGGGTACTTTTCATTAATAATACAGCATGATATGTTAAGGGCTCGCTAACATCTAATAAAAGTAATTTGTTGTAGCCAGCTCCAGTTGGCAGACTTTCTGGCACACTAATAATTATGACACCACAGTAACTGATCACATTATATACCCATTTTTCACTAACAGACATGCATCTCTTATGTTTAGTACATAACTGGTTTAAAACTGCATCCTTTACTGTCCATGATATTGTGTTGACTGCAGCCTTGGATGGAAATGGGCTGTATATAAAATAAGAGGCTAATAATAGCCCGGTTTTAGCCTACATCTAAACACTTGCCCACAGGTGGATATCATTGTTTGAACGTTAAGTCAGCAAGAAAGGTCATTGCTTTGCTTTTTATGGCCTAGTTGGATGAATCCAAGGTCCTCTGAGGACAAGGTATGGTATTTCTAATTTAAACTCTGTGAGGTGAAACCTAAACATATAAGGACATGCTTGAAAAGGAGTTTCCTTGTACCGGTACTGGTACAGCGGACAATCTTCATGATATTTCATTTTTTACCCATTCTTGTAAAACAAACCATCAGTGCCCACTTGAAATGTAATCTTGCGGCTGAAGACAGCTTTTTTGTCTTCAGGTAGTGAACTGAATGGTTTTGGCTTTGGATGCTTGGAGGTCTCTGAGTTTCATGAACAGTCAGTCACTGGAAAAAGTCCAAAGTTATTAGAATGAGTGGGTTGGTGCTGGATATGCTGAAGTAAATCTGCTTAGCAATGATGGTGGTCTTCTGTATAGAGCATGTCGGTGAGCAGCCCACAGTTTCACTCACACATATTCTATCAACAAATATTACATCCTCATTGAGTTTGCTCACAAAAAAACTGAAAATGGGCTGCTCTTCTACTGTGTTTTCTTTAGTGACCTGTCTGCCAATGCAGTTGCTGTCTGTGCAATTTTCTTCTTTGTTTAACAGTTAAAAATGTTAAAGATGAAAGATAATAAGCAGTATATTAAAAGATTAAACCCTCTAGCCACCCAAGATCTGGGAGGTATGAAGGAAATGGCATGCATAAAACCAGGGGATACCACATCTAACAAGATAGTGATGCTCTAATATTGTACTAGAGATCCAGCAACAGAGCAACATCTGTTCACCACCTTATAGTTCAGTATCATCATGTTATTTTTAAAAATAATTTCTGTCTAAATATTAACTAGCTGTTAAACCAAGGGGATTAACAAAGAGGAATCCAATTCAGTGATCTACAGGGAACTCATCCCCATCCATCCGCACTGGCTTAGTCTTTGAGGAGGACGCATTCCAGGCTTACTGCTGTCTAAATAGCCGGCTGAGCGTTAGCATCTGGAGGAAGCAGTGACCATATAAAGCCTCCTTCCTCCTGAAGAATGGCTAAAATTAGATCCCAGTTATTGCAGGCATGATGGGAGTCGCTAACAGGGAGTAAACTTGGCGCACCCCTATGTAGCTCCATGGTTCATGTGACATCATAGCAGACTCTTACTTGAGTTTTAAGTCTGGGTCAGATTTACGGATGTTCAGGGACTCTGAGCACATCTCCTGCCTGGGAGACTGGCCACTGCTGTGGATTAGTTTGTTTGGGTGGAAGTTGGCTAATAAGAATGCTTCATATAAGCTCAGTCTCAGCCCCTGCCCTAACCCTGGCTCTTTTTTGTTGGCTCTTTCTTTTGAGAGAGAGAAGGTGGGAGAAAAGGGTTTTCTGGGAAAGCCCCTCATTAATAGTGATGGGAAGCCTCATGGTTGAGTATGCATTTTTTCCAGCACTCATTTTTTGTCTTCTTTTTTTCCTCCTTTACTTCTTCACTTCACATCTTCCAAGAGGGTAAAAGAAGGGGTGCCGTCTACACTCTGTACCCCTGCTCTGATTCCTCCTCTCCTTTTTCCATATAGATCTGTCTTATGCTTGTGCCTGTTAAAAAAATCTGGTCTTCCGTTGGAAATCCCTCCAATTGCGCTGAGCTTTTGCCAGAGTGGCAACCCCTTTTCCTATTGTGAAGTAGGCCAGTACATTCTTTGGAAAACTATGGGTGTTTTTTGCCATGCGCCCTCATGATATTCTCATACCCCTAAGGTTTTCCTTTTCCTCCCCAAGCCGGCCCTTGTCATTGTACTAAGAAACCAAAAAGCCCTCTGCAGGCTTAACTTAATCAGTCTGAGAGCTTCTTCTTATTGGGCTTATTGGATCAAATTAGTCTGATTCATCCTATCTGATGTCATGTCCACAAAACAGGCACATCCTTCTCAGGACTGGCCAAGCGCTCATGCTGGATAATACGATCTCGCTCTCATACATGCGTCCCTGAATTTAATGTCGAGAGGGGGAAAGAATAATGCTTGCTATTGTAGCTGACAGGGTGGAGCTGGTAAGATGAGCTGCATGCTGTGGGCGACTAAGGAGGGATTCCCTCAGTATGAAAAGCACTCCCACCCCTCTGCACTCTTGACTCAACATCTAGAGGTAACGCCCATCCCCGTTAGATGCTTCAAATCCAGCCATGTGGAGAAAATTAACACACGTACAAAGACACACATACACAAATACTCACAACTTTGTCATGACATTTGGGCCAGCCATCATTTCATCAAGGGAGTAGCTGTGAGCAGAAAGTAGGGAACCCCTTCTCATAAAGATTGCTCACTCCTGATTCACCAGCAAACCTTAGGGCCTCCCCCTGCTGCTGTCTCTGAATGACATGACTGAGGTTTGACTGAATCTTAGCATGTGCTTCATCTCACTGGGTGTTTACAAAGGTCATGCAGGGTCAGAATCTTAACAAACTAAATCCAGGCCAGGGGCTTCTCTGTTAGTTTGAAAACACCTTGGAGCAAAACGGGTCCTGAAGGGTATGTGTCCGATGGCTGCAAGGTCAAATTTGGTGACCCCTCACCTCTCTGGTGTCATGCACTAACGCCTAAACCACACACAAACAGACTTTTGGGTTTCTGCTTAACTGGTAAGCAGTTAGCAACATATGAAACCAGCTTTGAGGTAGAGAAGCAGTCCAGATGAATCGGAGCCACATGACCCCCAAATTACGGTCTTCATGCTAGATGTTCAGAGGTCAATGTTAATCGTTTCTTCTGTCATGAACTCAACTGGGTGGTCTTAAACACTTGCATGGCAAGTCAAAAATGTCCTTCTCAGAAGGGTTTGTTTGAATGAATTGTGTGGCTCAAAGGTGGGAATTTAGTTTTTTATTCCAGTAAATGTACTGAAAGCAGACGTTAGTCCATTAAATAATGTATAAAATATCAAATGGTGAAATAGGAGGGACATAAGTCATACATTTGTATGGATAATATATCATATAATTTTTGTTATTTTACTCCCCTCACCACCAGCAGCATCTCCTGATAACCGTGTATTTGTTTTTAGTCTGGTAGAGGTTGTTTAAAGGACTGGGGTCTTAAGATTAGTTTAGCAAGTTTATTTACTGCCAAAATACCACCACCCAAAGCCTTGAGGGGTCACAAAACCCATCTCCTGCTTCGGTTTGGTCAGACAGGCTACATCGGTGAACCGGAAAGCACCCCACACACAAAACCACCTCCCCCCAATTATGCCGCTTCTCCTTGGGGTGACCCCCACTCCCCCCTCTTTGCTCCCAGCATCACTGTGTATTTGTGGAGCCTCCTCAGTGTGGGGTATGGGGGAGACACATTCCTCTGAGATTGGTCGATATCGCCTGTGTAAATTAGATGGAGCCCTTCAATTTTCCCCCCTCAGAGCTGAAAGCGCCGCAGGGTCACAGAAGCAGGAATTTGTGTTTGCTTTTCTAAGATAGTGGTCTGGCTATGGCGTGTTCGTGTGTCTCTGTTTGTGTATAGTCACGGTGTTGGTGTAAGACTCCTGCCGTCAACTATGTGTTTGTGTGTGTGTGTCTGTGTGTGTCTGATTTTGGGCCTTGTTAAGACATTAGTGTTGTGTTTCTTTCCATCAGTCTCAAGAGGTTCCTTGGAAGGAATGTTGGACTTTCTCCTTGTTTGTATTATCATCTCTCCCCCTTAATACCTACGTGTTTCTCCAACTTATTTTTCTTTTCCTCTGATTGTTCCTTCACTGTGAGGATGGTGGTGGTGCCTCTCCTTGGTCTGATAACAACATGAAGAACAAAATAGTTTAGTGTCTTAAACTGGATCACGACCAAAGACTATGACCTAGAGCTTACTTGTCTTTGTTCAGTACTGGTGAGACTGGCAAATGCATTTTACAGTGGAAAACGAAACATGGAAGGGCTAATTGGCCACAGTGATTGCATCATTTAGGGGTTATTAAGTGTCATTGAGGGTTGATGTATGAGTGACTGCTGTAAAATCTAAAATGGCTGTAATATATCATTTTTACAACTTTATTTTTTCATCTAAGAGAGATTTTTTTAGAACACTGAAAATGACTGACACTAAGATATTTGCTTTAGGGGGTTGTGAAGTTTTGCCTGGGAGACTTTCAGTGGGCTAGAGACTGATAGGACTCGATAACACGAACAAAACAGCTCAAGCTTTTTTGCCCAAAAGTGTTTGCGCAGCCTTCGCCACTCTTCACAAAAAAACAAAATCAGCAAGTGTAAATAGACGGATGAAGGAGACAAGGACTGAAAGAGAGAAGAAAAGAGGAGGTGAAGGACAGAGAAAGCGATGAAGGGGGAGATATGCGCAGCTATGCTGACAGATAAGGCCAAACCACAGAAAGAGGGCAAGATACCTGGAAACAGGGGATGAAAGAGCAGGTGAGGGGGGGGACAGAACTCTCCCTCTCACGCGCACACACACACACACCCTTCAATAGAACCAATCTTAGGCAATGTGGCTCAGTTGGGGGTGACTGAATTAAACGTAATTTAAACCTGGCAATTGTAGAAAGTCCACAAAGCCTGCCTCCGGGGAAGGGAAGACAGTGTATCTAGTGATGGCAAGAGAGAGAGAGAGCAAGAGGGGGACCCAATGTCTTGAATACAGAAAGAGAGAGAAAAAAAGAGAGACACCCAATGCCTTGAATACTGATTGAAGCCCTGGCTGACACACCTGGTGCCCCAGTGACACAACTGACTCCTCATTTGTTGAGCACCAAGTAGGACCCCAAATGGGGCTGTTGCTTCAACAACACCCCGAGAGGGTAATGAGGTACACTGACACAATTGCTTTTAAAGCTACCTGGGATGTGGGGTGAGGAAAATGGGGCACCAGAATGGTTGCCCAGCTTAAAAGACTTGACATTGGGTGCTATTTTAGGCACAGTGTTATAACATCTACACATGTACTAAAGCATAGAACTCTGTTGATGTATATGGAGTTTAGTAAAACTTTTTATTCTAAAGAGCGAATTAGAGATCCTGCAACTTCCATTTGCTGGCATCTGGAAGGAAAAGTCAGAATACAAGTCACCAAATGTAGCATCAATTTAACAAATTTCTATTAAACTTTCTTTGGAAAAAAATCTGTGAAAAGCTTTACTGTCCGATGCTATATATAGCAAAGTACGCTTCATTCATGATTGACTTTTATTCTGACTGCAAAAGTAAGGGAGTCTGGAGTAAGAGGAAGCTGCAAAAAATGTGTTGTCTTAAGATACCTGCATTTTCCTGAAAACACAAACCATCGTAAAACTCAGGTGATTATTTTTCCCTGTACACAAATTATGAATGTCACCTGTGCAGAAAAACGGCTTACAATCTAACATTGCCAGTGTTTCGCTTTGATTAGCGCCCCACAAACAGTGCCAGTAGCCCTGTAGAACCTGATAATCTAATAAATTCCCAATAATGTAATAATCCTGATAATGTAATAAAAATGTCCTCATAAAACCCTAAACCCTAAAACATGTAATAAAACCTGATAATGTAATAATTTCCCAATAATGTAATACCGTGCATTTTCCAATAATGAAAAAATCGCCATACTGGTAATGTAATAAAGTGTTACATTGATGGGGAGTTATTACATTATCAGGTTAGCCTCAATTTTGCAGAACCTGATAATGTAATAATTTCCCAATATTGTAATAAATTTGGTCAGAACTGAAATGTTGGGACACCAGTTAATTTGTACCAAGTGGTGATGCTCTGTATGTGACCACCCACTATTATTTTGCTCATAATTTTGTCCCAATTGTAATAGATCTCTTCATCATCACTTGCAGATATTGCAAGATTTTCAGTGCTCAAACAGTGTACTCGGAGCTTATTTAAAGCCTCTATGTGTAGGATTTATCTTCTATTTATCTTCGTCTTTTATCAAAAATATATTTTTTATTTAAAAAATGTAATGTAAAACGATGGTAATTACCTCCATGAATAAATTGTAGTGTTCCAGTAAACTTGGTCATTTCCATTTATATATAGATATGGCTGGGGACCAAAGAAGAATATCCATTTTGCGCCGCCATTTTCAAAAGTACGGGTTCTTGTAGGGGAGAGCAGTATCGTATATTCAGCTCCGCCTTTCGCGTTTCCGCTCAGAGACTGAGTAGCAGAAACTGAGATAAGAGTGAGCGAGCGTGCAAGCGAGCGTTCGGCCTCCGTAGCAAGAAATTAGGATTGTGGGAAGGGGAGGGCTAATACATTTTATTCAAACGTATGCAGTATACCACTTCGCCGATAGATGGGGAATTCTGATACGATCCTACACATAGAGGCTTTAAAGGAACAGTACATTTGTGGCCAAAACTGGTACCGCAATCACGTTCAAAATACTGCAGTGCATAGTATCCTATTCCCCTCCTTTTAGACAAAAGGTGCCCAGCTAGGTTGCCAAAATCAGAAAGGTGGAGGGTGGAGAAGCAGGCCAAAGCACAATACACACATGATGTCAACATCAACATAAGTTGAGGACAGCAACTTCATTTTTGTAATGGAAATATTCAGGCTGGATTACTGTTGTCAGTGATTAAAGTATTTGAAATCATGATTCCTTATTAATATCTAAAAGTTTGGACACTATACAAATCGTGAATAAAAACTGAATGCAATGATGTGGAGGTGCCAACTTCTAATATTTTATTCAGAATAGAACAAATCACGGAACAAAAGTTTCAACTGAGAAAATCATTTTAAGAGAAAAATATGTTGATTCAAAATTTCATGGTCTCAACAAATCCCAAAAAAGTTGGGGTAAGGCCATTTTCACCACTGTGTGGCATCTCCCCTTCTTCTTACAACACTCAACAGACGTCTGGGGACCGAGGAGACCAGTTTCTCAAGTTTAGAAATAGGAATGCTCTCCCATTCTTGTCTAATACAGGCCTCTAACTGTTCAATCGTCTTGGGCCTTCTTTGTCGCACCTTCCTCTTTATGATGCACCAAATGTTCTCTAGAGGTGAAAGATCTGGACTGCAGACTGACCACTTCAGTACCCTGATCCTTCTCCTACACAGCCATGATGATGTAATTGATGCAGAATGTGGTCTGGCATCTTGTTGAAAAATGCAGGGTCTTCCCTGAAAGAGATGACATCTGGATGGGAGCATATGTTGTTCTAGAACCTGAATATATTTTTTCTGCATGGAGGGTGCCTTTCCAGACATGCAAGCTGCCCATGCCACACACTCATTTAACCCCATACCATCAGAGATGCAGGCTTCTGAACTGAGCGTTGATAACAACTTGGGTTGTCCTTGTCCGCTTTGGTCTGGATGACATGGCGTCCCAGATTTCCAAAAAGAACTTTGAATCGTGACTCGTCTGACCACAGAACAGTCTAATTTTGCCACACTCCATTTTAAATGATCGCTGGCCCAGTGAAAACGCCTGAGCTTGTGGATCTTGCTTAGAAATGGCTTCTTCTTTGCACTGTAGTTTCAGCTGGCAATGGCGGATGGCACGGTGGATTGTGTTCACTGACAATGGTTTCTGGAAGTATTCCTGAGCCCATTCTGTGATTTCCTTTACAGTAGCATTCCTGTTTGTGGTGCAGTGTCGTTTAAGGGCCCGGAGATCACAGGCATCCAGTATGGTTTTACGGCCTTTTTCCCTTACGCACAGAGATTGTTCCAGATTCTATGAATCTTCGGATGATGTTATGCACAGTTGATGATGATAACTGCAAAGTCTTTGCAATTTTTCACTGGGTAACACCTTTCTGATATTTCTCCACTATCTTTCTGCGCAGCATTGTGGGAACTGGTGATCCTCTACCCATCTTGGCTTCTGAGAGACACTGCCACTCTGAGAAGCTCTTTTTATACCCAGTCATGTTGCCAATTGACCTAATTAGTGTTAATTGGTCTTCCAGCTCTTCGTTATGCTCAAATTAACTTTTTCCAGCCTCTTATTGCTACTTGTCCCAACTTTTTTGGGATTTGTTGACACCGTGATATTTTGAATCAACATTTTTCCTTATTATACATTTACTCAGATTAAACTTTTGATCTGTTATCTACGTTCTATTACAAATAAAATATTGACATTTGCCATCTCCACATCATTGCATTCAGTTTTTATTCACAATTTGTTTACTGTCCCAACTTTTTTGGAATCCGGTTTGTACATCAGGGCCTTTTCATGATTAATTTACATTTATTTTTTACTGTTCCTTTAACATCTCTAGGTGATGGCAGTGGACTATTGGTTTCTTTTTTCCCCTGTCTCCGTTTCAGCGGGTTGGGTTGAATGTCATGATGATGTTGGTGCGGGCCTTAAATATCACTACTGCATGACATGAGTAATGGAAGATGAAAAAATGGAAAGGATCTGAAAAAGTAGTTTTAATAGTCTAAAGTCTTCAGCCAGTAGTGTTTCACCTATTGAAAGGACAATAGGCCAACAGAGGACCCACTCAAAGTGCCTCATTCATCTGCCAGGCCAAGGGAAAATAGAGCAAATGCATTGAACATGCAGTATATTGTGTAATTATTAAGGGACATTGCTGCACAAATCAACACATAGGCCAGTTCCCAGTCCAGTTGGCAATGTAAATGACTGTTAGAAACTCAAATGTCTCTGTGGCCTATTTTCCTACTGAAAATCCCTTTAATAGGCCTACTGTAAAAAAAAACTGCATTCACAGTCATGTAAAAAAAAATAATATCTGCAAATAGTAAAGCAGCAGGGTAAAGGTAGAGAGAACCTGATGCCAGACCAGCTTCAACATTTGGACCCCTGAAATTGGTGGCCTAATGCTACAGCACTGACCAAAGTTATTACAATATTGGAAAATTATTACATTATTGGGTTCTGCGAAATTGAGGCTAACCCGATAATGTAATAACTCCCCATCAATGTAACACTTTATTACATTATCAGTATGGCGATTTTTACATTATTGGGAAATGCATGGTATTACATTATTGGGAAATTATTACATTATCAGGTTTTATTACATATTTTGGGGACTTATGAGGAATTTTTTATTACATTATCAGGATTATTACATTATTGGGAATTTATTACATTATCAGGTTCTACAAGCCCTAATGCAGTTGTCTATCTGGCTCTGAGCCTTCTTGACACACACACACACAAGCAGACACACAGGCAGCCGATCCCCCCCCCCCCCCCCCCCCCCCACCCCCAGCTTGTTTTCAGAGCGTGGGAATAAACGTGTCAGCCTGAATTGTGATAGGGCTCCCCCCCCCCTCTCTTCTGATTGTCAATACCTCCCAGACCCATTTTTATGACTGTAAACCCTGCTGACACCAGCTCAAACCACAGTATAATGGCCTCTCTGTGTATGTGTGTGCGTGTGAGCGTAGGTCCATATGTATTTATTTGTGCTGGTTTGTGATGTTTTTTCAGTGTGTGTGTGTGTGTGTGTGTGTGTGTGTGTGTGTGTGTGAAGATTCCCCAAATTCCAGTGACCTACTTTTTCCGATTTTACGTAATTCTTTTGCAGATGGCTTCATTGTTCTGGTACTCCATACCTGCCATTGCAGTTGTCTGTTAGGTTGATTTCCTAGGCTTGCACCATGAAGTGTCTATTTTGTTTTGCAATCGTCTTGGGGTTTTTTTCCATTGACCTAAAAGCATCTGTCAAAATTGTACTTTTTTGTTTGTGACCCCATTTCTTTTTAGTTCCAATACCACCTTTGTCTGATGTCCCTTCCGACATTTCTGAAACCTGAATTTGACCCCTTTGACCTCTGGCCTACACTCAAACAGCATGCAATGGAGAGATTGAATCTGAACATTAAGTTGATGCCAGTGTTGCAATACTATCCTTCAGGCATGATGACAAGGGTAGGTGTCCATGCCAGGCGTCACTCAGGCCACTTACGGTTCAGTCAGGCTACGGAAATGCAGCATTGTCCTCAAATAACAAACATTTGGTGCATTAGTGTGATGTTAATTCAACACAAAAGCCACTATTACTACCTCATTTTTCTTGTATTTGTGTATGAAGTGTTGATAGTGTGGTTTTAGCAAAGTGTCTTGGACATTTAACGCCTATCTGAAAAAAACAGCTGGAAGTTTAAATTGCATGTAGGACTATCTGTTTGGCCATTCCTCACATCTTTAGGTACAAAAAATCAAAAATCACTGATCCATGAAAAGCATCCAGAAAATGTGCGTCTTAATAGAGGTCTACCAATCCCATCTGCCTGGGACCAGAGTCAGACTCATCTACTGTTTCGCTGACGTCAAACTCAAAATTCCTCAAAGAATCTGATACTACTTACTTTTTTTTTGTGGTGAAATTTACATTTACAAGATTAGATAACTGAAATTCTGTCACTTTTCCATTCTTTTAGAATGTCACAGGTTGGGTAACTATTGTGTAACATGACGTTCTACTTCAAAATTACAGTGTCACTATTTACATTTGATAATAGCTTTTATAAAACCAGTATTCATTAAGCATTATGAGCACAGGAGATGTAATGCTCTTAAAAATTTTTTTTTTTTTTTAACTAATGTCATTACTGTCGATAACTGTTGATATATTTTCACTACCCCTTTTAAGGCACTACAATGGCTTCAATATGTTAAAATAAATTGGTTGCTCATGCCAAATAAAGCACTCTCGGCATGTTAGGTAAATCACAACAAAAACTCTATTAACACACCATTACAGACTGTAAGTGAAGTTGTGTGTATCTATCGAAAGGCCAAAATACCTTACAATGCCCTGTAGAACTTTGTGTTATTGTATAGTCTTATATGATGATATTATTATGCCTTATGAATGCCTTATGAAAACCTGAGTGTACATAATATGTTGTGGTCATATTGAATGGATTTTAGATATAGATATATACTGTAGATACTGTATATAGATATAGATAGATAGATATGTTTCTCCCAATTTCCCACACATTTATAGCAATTCAGTACCTCCCCCCCTCCTCTCTCTTTCCCCATCACTTAGCTAGAGAGTCTGAAAGGCTGTGCTGTGCTGGCCAGTGTTCTTGCCCTCGGCTGTCCTCCCTGCCCGAGCTCTCCCATCTCAGCAGCTAGTGGAGGAATGCAGTGCCTGAGCCAGAGGGCCCTGCCCACTCAAGGCTGAGAAAGGAGACCTTCAGGTGGAGAATGGCACAGTCTAAGTGTGTGGCCCACGGGGACTTTGCACTCTTCACACCGACCCAAGGGGGCACTGTGGGTATCGTTTTTTTTATTTTTTAGATAAAACAGCCATTGCTTATATCTGCCACCACCAGCACCCCTCCCTCTTTTCCTCCCCCTCTACCCCTCCCTCCCCAGTGCATTCTTGTTTTTTGGCCGTTCGTGTCCTGCTGAAATGGGAGAAAGTGAGAGGACCGGCTATTTGTGTGAGGGTTTGAGGAGGAGGTGTGTGTATGTGAGAGAGAAATAAAATTGGTAAAGAACGATGGAGAAAGTTTAATTGCTAAGTAAAAAACAATAAATCATTTATGCAAGACAATGGAAAAAAAGTGTCACATTGAGAACACATGGGATAAAGTGGGGCAAAGTGTCTCAGCATGATTTCAGACTAAAAGCAGCCATATGACATTACCTCCTGGGGTCCTCTTCCTTTAAGCCTGAGAGTAACGTGTTGGATCCATTTCTCTAGTGTGTGTGTATGTGGTGGGGATGGTGTTTTGGCAGATTAGCTCCTTCAGTTGGAATGTTAATGGTGGCGCATTTACAGCCGTCAGTCCCGTCAGAGACATCATCAACGGGCTTCGTGCCTCTCTGTGTACCGGAGAGGCGTGAAATGGTAGAAAGGAGTGGGGCCCAGGGCGGGCGGTCACGGCTGGGGAGCCTTAGCCTTGGGGTGGTCTCTCTGCTTAATGGGCGGTACAGGAGTGCACACCGCAGACCCAGTCTGGAGTTGACAGGCACTGGTGCACCAAACTGTTGCTTTGGTTGTTGTCTTAAGATAGATGTGAAGGTTTGATACCCGGAGAATGCAGTGGTTAAACTGTGTACTGCGCCGTGGACTTTGGGAAAATGACCTAATGGAAATGGTCAGTTGGGTGCGCTTCACACATTTGCTCTCATTCTGCTGGCGTGGTTGGGCTTGGACCACTCCCTTAGTCCCCCTGTAAATCATGACACATTGAACCAATTTAAGTGCTCTGACCTGTGAGATTGTATGCACACAAGCACATACACACACACACACACACTGCTGTTTTCTGGGTGTCTAGATGCTACGGCTTCAGGGGATTGATTGATTGCTTCCAATAGTGTAAAACCAGCTCCCCCCTTTCCATGCATCCTCTCTCACCCATACACACTCACACAAAAACCTCCCTAGCCCTTATAACATTCATCAAATACACTCAGCCACCCCTCTGGAGCCCCTGTGCTCCCCCAATCCAGAGCTCTGGCTCCGTGTTCACCTCTCGCTGTGTTAAATAGCCTGGTAATAATGCTGCCACTATGTCAATGCAAATGGAGTGGGTGGTATGGGTTCGACAGAGAGAGAGGTAGAAGGCAGAGAGGGGGAGAAAAAGGCCCTTTGGGTTTTCCCGGTAATCTGAACTGTAAAGTTTGGCGAACAGAAAGGGGCGCATTGTGTTGTGTTTTCCTTTTTTTTCCTGGGGAATGCAGGAATGCTGTGAGAAGCATCTCTGCACAAAAGAACCCCGAAAACAGAGCAGTGACAGCGACACTGTTTTACAGGTCAGCGCCCTGGCTCGCACTCTCCGCCTGTTGCAGTGCCAGGGAATGAGGAGAGAGAGAGAGAGTGAGAGAGTGAAAGAAAAAAGGAGATGGGGAAGGAAATAGCAAGCAAGTGAGAGACGAGAGTCAGAGATGTGCGAGTGAGCGATAGAGAGAGAGCGATGGATGAAGTCTGATTAAGGGGACGAGAGAGGAATGTGGGAGATGATTAAATTAGATGAGATCCAAAGAGATAATGAATGCCTAATGACCCTTGATGGATGACGTGGAAGTCGAGAACAGGATGCTGAGATGGGAGCTTTGAGAGGGAAAAACGATTGAATGAATGAGGTAGCTATAGATACCTTCCATCGCACCACCTGACTTACTCCATTCTCTCTCTCTCCCCCTCTCTCTGTTAAATAGTTTGCACTGAAGCAGACTCCACTTCATATATTAACTCTGGCAGATTCCACTTTCTGGCTTCTAAGCATGTCCTCAAAATAGATACATACACAATACATGCACACACATTTACCCACAAAACACCCAAATATACTGTACATAAGCACACACTTGCGTGTACACACATTCAAATACATTTGCATGTACACACACGGATGTGTACACAACGCATACTGAGTGAGCGAGTGCAGCTCCAAGGTTGAGGCAGGAGGCCCTCACCATGCACTCAGGCATAGGGGAGAAAAAGAGCCTTTTGTCATGCAGCACTGGCACCACGATTCAAGGCTCATTTCTCTGCATTAGCAGCCGGCAGCCAGGCAAGCCAGGAGCTCTGCGGGCCGGACATGCTAATTGTTTTCCTGTCTCACACAGATAGTGAGGGACCTGTCAATCAACATTACCCATGCGAGTGACAGCAGTGTCTCCACACATACAGTATTGCATATACACACACAAACAACCCCACACACATTTTGCTAATTGATTCAAAATATCTCACCCTGAAATTCAACCCAAACCAGTGCATTATGGAGTCTTTGTATGTAATGGGTCTATTTTGCTGGCTTTACATCCTCAAATCAGAAGTGAGACGCATGCTCATTGATGATTTTATCACACTTTTAGACCTATTGCAGTTGATTTGCCTGAAGTTGTTCATTTGTGCGTTTTTTTTACAAGATCATTAAAATGTTGCCTGCAGCAAACTCCCAAAGCTGGTCTCAGGAGCCATTCCCTGGCCCATTTGTTGTTTTGGCAAACAATGTTCACATCAACAGGAAGAACTAAATAAATGCCTACTTATTTGTTAAACTCTAAGTTTAAGCTGCAACCAGTGTATTAGGCCTTTTTGAGTTCGGAGAGGTCAAATGAACTGGTTAGTCTGAAAGCACGTTAATTAGCTAAAAATACAGCTGCCAAGCTGGCAATTTTTTCTGCTTGCTAAGTGATAGGTGACACATTTGGCAACTTTTTGCTGTAAAAGAAAATGCATAATTGACTCAAACTTCAAAGTTACAAACAGGGCCCAAACCATTGTCTATTAAATGACCATATGGCATCAAAATGAATTTGAAGGTGATAAAACAAAAGGCTGACTGCAAACCGTTCCGTTAGACAACCGTATAAATCTTTTGAGCACACACAGCACAGTTGCTTTAAATGCAGATTGGGAGAAATAAGCAAGGTGCCAGTGCCAGCATCCACAGCTGTGTGTATGCGAAAACTGAGATTTTAGTCCTCCTTCCCACGAGGCGTTCAGGCAGGATGCTCACTGTGGTCACGTTGAGCCTCCGGAACATCCCACTGGCCTACTTGGCACGGCAGCGGCTGCGCACTTCTTCTAAATGTGCTTCTGAACGCAAATCAATTTTTAGGAGAGAGCGCTTTCATGAAGTGCCTCTCTGCAAAGCGCAAGGATAACAGCGCACCTAGATAGCCGCAGAGTGATGGAGTGGGGCAGAGATGTTCCCTGTGAAAGAATGAGTTCGAAGGTACTCAGTGCTATTTCACCTCCTGTGAACTGTTCTGAGAAGAAGTGAAGCCTGTCAAACATTTGCTTTCTACAACATTAACCTAAAAGCATCAGCCTATGTTGATAGAGGAACTTAGTCAAGCCCTCTGAAGCATGACAAGGAAATTTTGAAATCTGAAATTCTGCAGAGAATGATAACATATAACCTGGAATACTGAAGGGCCAAAATTGAGAGTTTTGATTTATGTTCCAGAAATATCAATTATTATTATATCCATTATGAAAGAATAGTAAACGTCAGCCGTTTAGCTCCCAAAAGCACGGCTATGCAGACAGATACTTCGATGATAACTTGTAGACAGACTCTGTGATACTGCTCTGTGTGTATCATTAGTGGCTTTGAAGTGTCACTGCCTTTGATTCTGTTGTGACATGCAAAGTTATGTCATGGATGTTATTTTGCGGTTAGGGAGGTGGGTGGGCCCGAAATTGCATTGACTGGAATTCTCAACCACCCCCCTCCCCTTTCCTCAAGCTCTTTTATGCCTGGAAATGTTAATTTATCGTCTGCAGTGCGGATGAAAGCCTTTGATAGCATGGCGTATTTGTGGAGCATGACATTCAATATCCCTGTACACATGTATATACAAAGGCTTGGAACGGAGCTCTTTTTAGCTGTGCGTGTGTGTGTGTGTGTTTGCGGGTGTGTTCTTCTCATGGAGGGTCTTCTCCCGTAACTCTCCATTGTATTTTCCATCTGGCACGAATTACTCATCCGTACCATGCAAATGTATGATCCATTTCGGAACCGTTATGGTGCCGTTGGAAAGACTCTGTTGTTCCCCCTCCACACACGCAAATACGCACACATATACCCCACATATATACTGCATACACACATGCACAGACATATACACACACACAAACGCACACACATACTCTCTCTCTCTCTCTCTCTCTCTCTCTCTCTCTCTCTCTCTCTGCCTTATCAGGGTCAGTGCATTTGACTTCCTTTGGCATGGGCTGGTGTGTAGCGTTTGCAGCCCGGCTGTTCGTCCATGCTGATGTCCCACAGGAAATGCCTGGGGGCTGATACAACGGCTCCCCCCCCCCTCCCCTCCGCAGCACTTCTGGAGAAGGGACCCGCGGCAGCTGTGATAGCAGCAGCCTTTCCCACTAGCACCACATGGGCTCTGGTGCAGATAGTCCCTGGGATGGGAGTCAGGGAAGGGAAGCCACAGCCAGAGGGTGCACCGCAGAGGTCAGCCAGTCAGACTGAGAGGAGGAGGATCCAGCCAGCGAGTGACAAAAACAACCTCTGGCCCTGCCTCCTCTGGGTTTCTCTGTCTCTCTCTCTCTCTCTCTCTCTCTCTACTTCTCATTCTCTGATGTCAGGTAAAAGGAATGGGAGGTTGTCAGGTGAAGGGAATCAGGATGCGGTGCTCTCATCTACCCAACTCCCAAGGCCCCTTCACCAATGACCCTGCTAGCGGCAGAGGAATGTTTTGACCCATGGCAACTTATTAATCCCTGCACATGTGAGAGACATGGGGCATGAGGGTCTGGTGTGGTGTTGGGGGTGGTTGTGTGTTGTTTAAGTTAACCAGGACAGTCAGCTGAAATGCAGACATCCAACATCATCAGTCAGTCATCAGACATCCACATCAAATCTGTTCTGGGTTCAGTTTCTGTCAGGGCAACATTAACTGATTAGATTCTGAAATCCTTCTAATGGCCATTGTACAGTAGGTAACAAGCAGATCATTTGATGTGAAGATGGTCCTCATTCAGTGCAGTCTGTAGGAAAATCTTAGGCCTCACAGACATCAGTGCAACAGAGCTGCTTTTTAAGAAACACTGGATTCTATTGGGCACAGTCATTTCCAAAAGTGGTTTCTGTGGCTGGGCCAAACAGTCTGACAATATGTTAGCAGCATGGAACAGTGACAGACCATAATGCCCCGATATTTACACGCATAGCACATGAAGCCCTTCCAAGTCAGGGCCACCAACAGCTTTCCCTCAAGATATGCTTGGCAGCGCAGACTCTGGAAGGTTGGGTTGTAAAAAGAACAGTGTGTACCCAAACACTGAGGTAAATGAGGAGACAGAAAGGTTTGGGTAGGGGTGTGGGGGGTATGGGGGTTGTAGCCCATACACAGAAGGAATGTGCAAGTGTTTATATTACTCAAAATGCTATTTACAGAAGAATTAGCATACCTTTCAAACGCATTATGAAACTCAAAAAGTATGGGTTAGGACCTTGCTCCTGTTATGTGGGTGAAGCGTTGCCAGCATTGTAAAACAAAGATTTGAAGGTTGAATCCTGCCTCCACTCTGTGAAATGCTGCTTCCCCAAAGAGCAGTTTATGTAGCCTAAACTCTTAAGGCTGATTATTTACCGTAATGTGAACCAAACCTCCCTGGGCTCCAATTAAACAAATAACGGGATCATAAACTAAACAAACACCCGTGTTTGTGTAATATGGAATTGCCAAAATAGAGAGGGGATGGAGGGGGTGTGTGCAAATTGATGGAAGCTAACTATCTAACAGGATGAAGTGGAGTTGGGGAAATGGTGGTGAGGGGAGGTCGTTTCCATGGCAGCGGCCCACCTGGGTGACCTCATGTTTTGGCTTGGCCTTCGTGAGTAGAAGCAGAAGCCTTGAATTAGTGAAGCGGCTGACCTCACCGTGAGATAGGGGCCATGGAAAGACTGATTCGGCCGTAAACCACGGGCCCCGCTCCCAGCCCTCCAGGGAGCGGCCAAGCCGGACAGTAAAAACGCACGACCTTTTGGAGGCCCCCAAGCCACTGCTGCTGTCGAGGAGCTTCTACAGGCGGCCGCAAGAAAGACAGCTGACCTGAGGGTTTTTTTTTTTTTTTTTAAGGGGGGGGGGGGGGTATTTTCCAAGGATTTCGTTGTTGTTTTTTTTTTTTTCTTTTCTTTTCTCTCTTCCCTTTTTATGGTTGTTATCCTCGGCAGGTCACTTCCTTTACCGCTCTCTCCTTGTAAAAGTTTAACATATTTCCTTTTGAGATGACATCAGCCCAATGGTCCTCTGAGATGATGTCATTGCAGTGTTCTGCACGGGCTGCTTTCAGTTTGTTATGCAGCAAGGAGCCATGGGAAGCAGCCAGTTACCACATCAACACACACACACACACACACACACTCACACAAACAGTGACATTTCACCACTTCCTTTTTTCTATCTTGTATCCACACATATGGGGGCTATCATTAAATAGTTTCATGTCATATTTGTTGAAGCACATTTCCTGTGATTTTTTTTTTTTATCCAAATACAGTCATTTTTTCCATATACATTTTTCTGGGTGATGTCAAATTATGTCGCCCGCCGAACTTGATGTCTCTTTTCCAAAGTTAAGGCCCGTCACAGCTCACCCCCTACCCCCCGTTCTCTTTTTCCTCCAGACAGAAGCCATGAAGAAGGCTCTCTCCGACCTCAACATGAACATGGTGGAGATGACCGACGAGTCAGCCACCTTGGACGGTGGAGATGTCCTGTTTACAGGTAACTCCGATCAATCAGGAGTCTTTTCCTCCTGTTCCCCCACCCCAACCAATCACGTGCTGCCACCTCCCTCTCCCCCTTCCACTGGAAGCACTCCAGCTCTCCCTCTAGTAGTCCTCTACATTGCCTGCGGATGCAAATAACACCTAGCATCTGATGGAAATCTCACTGAGTACCTTTTGGAGCACCTCATTGTCCTGCAGACATCCCTTCATAAACATGATTAGCTAATCTGGGTAGCCAAGGTAATTACTCCCCCCTCCTTCACCCTCGTTTTCTCCTCTTCCTGTACATTTATGCTGTGAATTAAATGTGGGTCATTCTGTAGAGTAGTTCTGGAAAAAAAGGAGGGGGGGGTGGGAGGGAAGCGAAAGTACACCTAATTGAGTTTCTAGACGTTGGCTTGGCCTCTCCTCCCTGTGCCCCCTCTTTCTTTTCCCCTTCACTCTCTTTTTCCCAGCAAAAATGAGTTTCACATGGCAGCGCTAAAAACATTTCCTTTTGGCTTCCGCGCGGCCAGCTTTAATGTCTCATCTGTGGAGGCTCAGGCCCGTGCACACTCCTTGTATCTCCATCTCCATCCCCATCTCCATTTCTCTCTCTAACCCCCTCTCTCCATCCTCCTCTCTTCTCTTCATCTTGTGAAGCTATGATAAGAATATGGGGTCACCTCCTTTTGTCTTGTCAACACTAACCCACACACACCCACCTTTCCTGGCTCTGTTTCACAGGGCGAGAGTTTTTTGTGGGCCTGTCGAAGAGGACAAACCAGAGAGGGGCCGAGATCCTGGCAGATGCCTTTAAGGTGAGTCAGATGGCGTCTGTGCCAATCACAGCCACCGCCTATCTAATCAGGTGTTGATTGGTGCCCTTATCAAAGACATATCATCTCATTGATTGATAGCAAACAAGTGGAACGGTGGCCACCCCAAAGCTAAATAGGCCAGTGACCTTTGACACAAAGGGCAGGTTTCACAGTCCCAGACAAACATACTTCATGCTTGCACAGATCCTCTCTGTGTCTGTGTTTTATTGATCTTGGATGTTCTCTAGTCTTGAAACAGCCTATTTCTGTCCCAGAAAAGTGGGCACACAACCACACTGAAAAAAAAAACATGCCTGACCCATATGGTTACTACCGTCCTTATACCATCCGTTATTTGAACTGGTGACCCATTAGTGATGACACATGAATGGAAAGACCTTATCCGGTGGTAGTCATTTTGGTCTGGACCATCATTGTTCATCTTACTGAGGCACCAGTGCCATCCTGACTTTCAACACCCCCATCTCTCATCAGACCCTAAGTCCATCTGATATACGCCTGCTGAGTCATACACTAGGCTGTGTGTGTGTGCGTGCATGCATATGCGTGTATGTGTGTTGGACCTGGGGCTGAGTCCACTTGGCTGTGCGCGACCCGGTTCCCGTCTGCGTTTCATCTAAATTCCTCCGTGTCCAGCTCACTCTCTCCCTGTTGCTCTCCCTGTCTCTCACACGCTCCATGGGCTCTGCTGTGAATGGCTTGCCACTGGCAGTAGCATACATCTCCATTTCCCGGTTCCAGTTGTCGACTCACCCGACCCCACAAACCCCATTCTCGATCTTCATCCCTTCCCCCACACACCCACCCACTCTACCTCACTCGCTTTTGCTCTCTCTCTCTCTCTCTCCTTCTTGTTCATCCCTCTCTCCCTTACTTTCTGTCTTTCTCCTTTATCAAATTTAGAATGCTCTTACAGCATGTTCTGTTCAGCCCGAGGATTAAGTACAGATGTGCCGGACGATACGTGCACAAAAAAGGGGGGGGAACATTTTCTGCTTCTTTTTATGGCACCTCTTGACCGCGCCAGAGAGACAAAAGACAAGGGAAGAAGTGCACCGGCAGGGTCAAAAGTCATTGGAGACGTCTCCGCCAGCAGTTTGGCCTTGCCTGATGCCCACGTGTGGCTTGGAGAAGTTGGACCTCTGGCCCCCACCCCTCGGCGCTGTCTCTGGAACGACGACTAGAGGAATCCGCAGACTGCCCATCACGATAAGCCGAGGAAGACATTTGCGTGCTATCTCTGCTAAATCATCATTACGACCCAGGCGCTCCGGTCCCAGTCCCAAGATAACAGTTCAGTTTGTGTGGATGCATATGTGTGCATACGTGTGGGCTGGGGTGTGCTGCGTGTGTGTGTGTGTGTGTGTGTGTGTGTATGTGTGTGTGTGTGTGTGTGTTGGGGTGGAGGTCAGGGGTGGTGGTACACTTTAATTCCTGTGTGGAGGCAACCGGCCAATCTAAGGGCAAGATACTTTCTTTTTTGTTTCGAGGGGGAGATAATTTCACACATGGCTCAAAGCACGCCATCAGGAAATGCCTGCTTGCACCCTGGAATGCTTTGATAAGCAGAATTACACAGGAAGCCCCGCTTTCATCCCTCATTTGGACACAGCCCTGGAAAGTCTAATGAGTAGATGTGCTGGGACAGATAGGACTCTCCTCCAGCCCCCCTTGAGGCTGAGAGAGAGAGAGAGAAAGAAAGAAAGAAAGAGGGATTTTTTTAGCAGTGTCCAGCACCCATGTTATTTAAAGGCCCACTATGCAACATTTTTCATTTAATTAATCCGTTTCATACTGTTTAGGATGCTAAAATTAGTCATTACATGGCAAACGAACGGTGTAGAATGCGCCACCGTGGCCAATAGCGGTAGATACAGCACTTGCAATGTTCAGCAGCACGGACCGCCTCCAATAGAATGCAGTGCAATACAATGCAATACAGCGAGCTTTAGAGGGAGCTTGTGAGAGAGAAAAACAGAATGTTGCTTAGTGCCGGTTTAAAGTCTCTCTCATATCCATGTGAGATGATGAGTCTGTGGCTTGGAGATGTCAGGCTCAGTTGGATTATCCCTGCCCTTCCACAAACTTTCTGTCTCTTTACATTTTGGCTCCTAGCATGTTCCTTGAGTGAACAGGAGGTGTTTGTGTTGTGTGGTGTGGTGTGGTGTGGTGTTGGCTGTGATGTCTGTCTGAGCTAGTGGTCTTGTGTTTAAATAATTTGCAGGACTATGTATAAGCAGTGTCCACTGTGTATGTGGTGTGTGCATTGACATTGTGGTGGTGTATGTGGTGTGGTGTATTATTAGACCTTTTTGAGCTGATTGGCTCATGTGTGTGTGTGTGTGTGTGTGTGTGTGTGTGTGTGTGTGTGTCTGTATGTTGCAGGACTATGCTGTGTGTGTGTGTGTGTGTCTGTCTATCTGTCTGACTATGTGGGTACTTGTCTGTCTATATGGGTACATGTGTGTGTGAGTTATGGTGTGATGGCATGGAACTTGGCTTTGAGGCCTGCCTGACCCTACTATCTTCTCCCCTGCCCCCCTCCAACCCAAAGAGTTTGTTCCAAGATGTGTGTGTGTGTGTGTGTG
>JAGFZM010000194.1:655898-667532 GCA_017657215.1 Limnothrissa miodon
TGGGCTGCATCTGAAGAGCTTCTGCAGCATGGCGGGACCAGGCCTCATCGTGATTGGTTCAAGCGAGCCTGCCCAGAAAGCCCTGAAGGTTTGTGTGTACTCTATACATGTGTGTTTGTATGAGTTTGTCACTGTATGTCTGTCTCATGTGTCTGAGTGTGAGAGTGTGATTGAGAGAGAAAGAGAGAGAGTCTGAGACAGAGACACTAAGTCCTTAATGCTTGTATATTGTATCTGAGACAACTTGTAACTATAACTCTTGCTTTTGAAGACTCTATTTTCTCACTGGAAATCCGTGGGAGGCCTTATTTTTGACCTCATTTGCGGACTTTGTGGTTGCTTGGTTGCTGGATTCCTTAGCACTGACAAACTTCTTCAGTAACCCTGTAGCAGTGGCAATTTATCCACACAATCATCAGTGTTAGACAGCTACTTAAACAGAACACATCACTACTGTGGAAAGCACTAGTGTTTCAGATGGTTATTAATGAATGAATGGGTTTGTTCTACTGGGACATTTTCAATGTCAATTCAAAACTGATTTTAGCCAAATAAACCAACAGCATGGTCTCATTTGAATGTTTATCATTGCGGTGTCTTCAGGCTGGATGAATGCTGGAATGCTGGGTTTTTCTGGGATTCGGAATGCTGTTGTTGCCTAAACAAGTATTCGAGAGGGCTCTCTGATTGGACATGTTGTCATGGAAACTCTGGATCATAAAGCCGAAGTTGAAAAAGTGTTTCACTAACATTGACGCAGGGAATTTTTTTTTCTTCCTCCCTCCATTTTTTTTTCTTTTCCTCTGGCTTCACTATCTTGGCTCCTTCCCAGATTCCCAACAGCTTTGCAGCGTTCCTCTTGGAGGTATTCGGCCTGTGTTAGTGCAGCAGCGTGGCAAGACAGAACACCACACGCAGCTCGGCCCCGGCCAGCAAATCAGTCAGAATTAGGTGTGGCCGTCCTATAGCAAGTTTACCCTAGCCTCAGATTGGACATCAACTCATCCTCTTTTCCCAAGAATTCGAAATGTTATTCCCAGTATTACTGTCCGATTTGTTTTCCCATAGTGTAGGGTTGTGTGTGATTTGCTCCGATAAACTCTCAAGACTAATTAAATCATTGCTTATGGATCAGGATTACACTACCAGCACCACCACACCCTGAGACAGCTCCTTGGAGGGGCTAAACCGTATGATGGAGAGAGCCAGGCTCTATCCCCCGCCATGAACGTTCTCCCTCATCAGGATGGGGGAAAACAAACACACTGGCACTGACATATGGCCTGCTTTCAAGCCTGTGCTTCTCCGGAGATCAGCACACATGCACTCACAGACACACACTCACACACACACACACACACACACACTCACACTCGCACACAGTGGTTTGCCTGTCAGAACAGAAGAGACAGACGCTGGGTGCAGCCCCAGGTTGTGCCAGGGCAAAGTACACAGGAGAACAATGACGAGTGCTACACACACACACACACACACACACACACACACACACACACATAAACAGACACATCTAAACACACACACACCTCTCCTGCTGGCTGACTCTTCCCTCACCTACGGAGAGCACAGAAAGCGCTTGAGCATTCTAGCTCAACACCTCCCTCTATTGGTCAAGTAGGTGCGTCATGGATGAGGAAAGTGTTTTTGTGCAAAAACCTCACTAAAACCAAGCGAGCATCCAGGTGAAGGAGCTGAGAGAGCACACAGTCACATAGATGTCTGAGCTGTCTCCACTGCAGCAGCAAAGAACACTTCTTGATGAGGAAATGAGGCACATTAACAACTGCTTGACAGCTATTAGTGGCAGTTTTCGAAGGGCAGTGGTAAAAAATCCGCACCCACACAAGCAAATTGCAGTTGACGTCAACATCTGCAGTGTAATTAGCTAGATTTATATGAGACATTAGATTCGTTTCTTTTTTTTACTTACTTTTTTTTTTTTAAAGGACTTCATTTGGCTACAGACAAAAAAAAAGTCCAATTTTCAAAATGACCTCATTCTCAGAGCAACTGCCTTGTGAATTAAGGTTTTAATTAGAATAAGGAGGCCCAGCTCTGATTACAACACTGCAACCAGAGGCGAGGCTTTGTTATGAAACCCAAACAAAAGTCCACAAGGGCCATCTCTCACTCCAAAGCTGTGGTACAAATTACAGAGGAGTACTAAAGGTCTCCTGCTCTGGAGCATACCGAGGTCAAAAGTTACAATGTATGGCAAATTTAAAGCAACACTTTTGCTCGCTTGGCTGATGATGTAACTTCTCAATGCCAGGCTGTCTAGCAACCAGACCTACAAGGCATTCCAGCTCAATAGGACTCTAAATGTCTGCAGTAAATGTGGGGTTGTTAGTAGATGTTGAGTCCTCTTGACCAATTGGCGTTTAAATTCAGAGACATGGTGGCTTTGCTTTCTGTGCACTGTGTCATTGCTCCGTTCAAACCTCCCTGGGAAACGTAACTGTCAAAGTCACAGCTCAGTGCAGTGCAGGGGGTATAGACTTGAAATTGGCATTGAGTCTGTTTAGGCCCGCTGCATCGTTTCTGCCTATATAGGACCACTGTTTCTGTCCTCTTCCAGAACACTTTGAGACAGAAGTGATGTCTGAGTGTATGCTTCCGGGCAGCCAAATAGCTTTTCTTCTATGTTCACAGACCTCCTTCAGGAGGAGGTGTAGAAGAGTTTAAACATTCTGCCTTCATGCAAAATGTTACTTGGGAGCCCCTGAAAGAGAACTGGATATACAGGTGCTCTCATAATCAGTGTTACACAGAGCTCATGTCACGTTCAAGAAAATGGCTGTTTATAGCTGGATTATCGGAACAGATTGATATTTTTGTCTCGCTGCTGGTATAACGTGCTCATTTTTTTTCCCTGCGAAATAAAAGATGACACAAAATGTATGTAGATAGGCAATGAAACAAAAATAGCTTTCAGCTGTCAGTCAGTTCCGTTGTGTGACCGTGGGAAAGCACAGAGCACACTGGTGTCCTTGGACAGCCAGTAATGGTAATAATAGTGTGTGTGTGTGTGTGCGCGTGCACACATGCATGTGTGTAAGTTTGTGAACTATAATTTGATAGTGACAGTGGGGTGTTGTGTTTGAAAGTGGTTAGCGTTCTTCAGCCACCCACACATGATGACACTACACTAAATCACCAGGTCACAATTGGACACAAGTTACGTGGCACTACAGAGACAGCCACACACACACACCCGTCACTTCCTTGCCTGGACAACCTGCCATCTGTGGAGCCTTATTTTTGCACACACACACACACATACACACACACACTCCGAGTAAATTCCTATACCCAGGCTCATAGCTGCCAGACAGGCCTGAGCTGTGAAGTCATCCCCAACTTAGACTTACACTTAGTGGTGAGTCAGGGTCCGTAGCTCTCCGCACCTATGGCCGAGGGGGAGCCCTGCCCGACGACAGACCACAGCTTGCATTCCCTTTCCCTTTGTGCACTTCCCTGTCCACCTTCCACTGCCTCTACCTCACCCCTATCTCACTTTACTCTCCCTCCCCACCTCCCACCCATCTACAGATTAGGACCTCTCACGTGACTGGTGTCCGCCTAGGTGCCCGAGTGCATGGTCAGAAGCAGTGAAGGAGCTTTCTAACGAGCCATGGCAAGGAAAGCTTGTGTCGAGCAGCAATCAACATGTAATTTCAGGAAGCCATTACCGAGTAATAAGTCCCAAGGTTCCCACAACTCTGGGTAGCATTCTGGGTAGCAACTGTTTTGTTTATGTTATTAGAGAGGGAGGGGGGAAAGGGGAGGGAGGGTATCCTGGGTAAAGGCAGGAGGTCTTTTGCATCACCTATGAAAGAGCCATTGTCAGGTCTCCATGAAAAAGGCAGTGCTGAGAGGTTTATTCACAGAGCCTGTGGCAGATACTCCAGCCACGCTCCAAAATACACCGTGTACTAATGACTGCAACAGAATGGCATCTGCCATAATAAATAGTCCACATTTCCAGGCGAGAGGCTTGTGCTCGAGTTGCCTGGAGAAATGGTCATTACAGTAGTTTCCAGTAAATATTTGTTTAGTGGTCAGAGATACTGGTGCATAGTTTCTCGCTCGCTTTTTTTTTTTTTAACTAGTTTTCACATAAACTTTTCTCTCCCCTGCCCCCCTCCAACCCAAGGAGTTTGTTCCAAGACGTGATTCATATATGCATTCCCCTGCTTTAATGTAATAGGCCCATCCCCATGCAGGCCTGACCACCATATTGGGACTGATGATGTATTTATGGGCAGAAGGGAGAGAGTTTCACCACATTTTAGTCACCAGCCTGGCGTTGGTCACGGCCAGTGAGCCGGTTTAACTCGCTGATACCTTTACGACGCCGCGTGCCTGAGCCGCGTGCCGATGACGCCAAACAAACACGCATGCGCAAAAGCACACACACACACACACAGAGACGGCTCCATGTGATCTATCCCTCTGCAAAGACAAACTGTGGGGCTAGCATTTGAAGCTCATGTGATCTGAAACGCGGTGGCCAAGGCAATCAGATTGCCTGTGCATATTTGCTGGCCATGTGTGCAGCAGCAGCAGCAGAGGAAGCAGCTGTGGCCTGTTGGCTTAGTGCGGAGCTGGCTTTGGAGCCGACTGGACTGGACGGGGCTGAAGCAGAGAACAGTGGAGAGGGGGGGGTAGGGGGCAGAGAGCACCAATCTGACACGTGCCCCAGCACGACTACTGCTCCGCCAGCCTACAGCAGCAATGGCTGCAACAGCAGGGGGGATGGAGAAGGATGGAGATGTGGGAAGCCATAGTCTCAGTAGTCCCCGGCATGTGTGACTTAAGCGGAGTAGAAAGGGGGGTGTGGAGGTGATGGCCGGGGGTGGTGGATATATGAGAGAGGCTGGCTCGGGGTCAGCATACACTGCACTGGAAAAGTGGAGAAATCGAATACGCCGATGGAAGATGGAAATGTATTCTCCCCGTTTATGACCCATTTTTGTACCGGTGGACGGCTGCCACTCTCCCCTGTGAGACGGATTGATGTGGCCTGCTGGGTGGTCTGCCATGAGGGTGGAGGTAGGGGTATGAAGGGCACCAGAGTGGATTTGGGGGTGGTCATATGACTATGCACATTGGGATAATTGCTAGCCAGGTGCATGGCGGGTCAGAATGACCTTTGACCTAGGCAGATGACACATTGCAAAGTCATGGTAACCACAGAGTTTAGTCAGTGTCTCTGAGGGTGAATGGGCCACCAGTTATTTCTGGCCTGCTGGAGGAACTGTGAAGATGGCATGAAGATATGGCGTCTGACATTTGCAAAAAACTGATGGTCCATCACTCAATTTGCCTTCTTTCTCTCTCACTCCCTCTCTTCCTCCTCTCTCTCCGTCTCAACCTGTTTCTCTCCCCGTCTTCTTCTCTCTTTATCTGTCTATCCCTGCTCTCACCTACCTTGTGTTCTACCCATCTCTTTCTGTTTCACTTTCTCCCTTTATCTGAATCTGTCTCCATTACATAATTTTGATAGGTGTTTTTTTTTTATCGGTTTTCATGACAAATGGGTTTAGTCATGGCTAAATGTGCCGTTATTTATTATTTTTATTATTATTAATCTGGGAGGCCCATCAGGATTCGTCTCCGTTTGAGGAACGCTCCGCACCGTTAATCTGCTCTGTCTCCCTGGGTCCCTCCGGAGGGGCTGTCGGGGGTGGGAGGTTCTGTCCTCCACAGTCATGCACACCAGGGGCTGATTTCAGTCAAGGCAGCCAGAATCACGCAAGCGACCATACATGACTTACAAAATACAAATTCACACAGGCAGACACATATACACACACACACACACACACACACACACACACACACACAGCATCCCTCCATGTGTCATTCCACAGATGTTCTCTCACACACAAACATACTGGCTAATATGCCCTGACTCCCCATCTCTCCCCTATATGTCTGCCCCCAACCCCCCCTCCATCCACACTCTCTCTCCTCTCCCTCCCTCCCACTGTCTGTCCCTGCAGTGTCTGTATCTCTGAGGAATGTGTGAAAGCCAACCAAACAAGAGGTCCCATTGTGCCTCTAAACTAGACAGAAAATAGAGACTGTGAGGCCTGGTGACAGCCAGGCTCACTGAGTGATTTAGATCCTCCATGCTGATTTTTAATAGACAGACACGGTCTCACATGCATGCACACACACACACACACACACACACACACACACACAGACATATTGAATCGGTCTATTATGCACTCTCCTGAAGTGACTTTTCACACATGCTCTAAACTATCGCTCAACCTCGGAGAACGCAGTCCCATAACGCTCTCCTAAAGCCCTCAACCCCACCCCCTCTCCCAGACACCTGTCCCACACGCTGTGTCAAAGGAGCCGCTGGCCACTCCTAGAGCTCACGCCATATGGATTGCTCCACTTCTGAAAATACTCTTCATTCCCCCTCCTACACGCGCGCACACACACACAGCCACCCGCATACCCCTGCTTTGCTCCCCAGCGCTCTCCAAGGTATCCACAGATGTTCTGGTCATAAACATTGGAGACACCTGCCCTGCATTCTGGTCATAACATCCCAAGTGTGCTGACTTCCCCTTGGCAGCTTGCGGTCCCCGTCCACCGCCCACCACCCCCCCTCCATCTCCATCGCCGAGCCGTGCGATTGCATAAATAAAATGACTTGTGCTGCAAAGGAATGTGTGTCTGACCCTGCGATTTCCATCATGCGTCGGATCAGAGTTGCTGGGGTTGACTGTGTCGAGAGCCACTTCATGGCCTCACTGGTTCCAGAGGGGCCCCGTCTATCTGAGGATCAATGTCTTGACAATCACGCCATTGCCAAACTGCGTGTGTGTGTGTGTGTGTGTGTGTGTGAGAGAGAGAGAGAGAGAGAGAGAGCCTGGCATTGAGGTAAAAAATTGTTTGTAAATAAATGCATATGGATGTGAATGTGTCAGGTGTCAACAGCCAGTCATAACAATCTTTTTAATGTGTGTTATTATGTGTGTGTGTGCGTGCGTGCATGTGTGTGTATGCAGATCATGCAGCAGATGAGTGACCATCGCTATGATAAGCTAACTGTGCCTGATGATGTTGCTGCCAACTGCATCTATATGAACCTGCCCAGCAAAGGACACGTTCTCCTGCACTGCACCCCAGAGGAATTCCCTGAGAGCGCTAAGGTGAGAATACACATACACACACACATATAATATTAATGTACAGTATTTTCTCTCTTTCTTGCTCCTTCACACACACACATACACTCTCTCTTTTTTTCTCTCTCTCTCTCCTTTACACACACAACACACACACACACTTCCCATATCAGTTTTGCTGTATTAATTTCCTACATTGTCTTGTCTTCCAAGTGAAACATTCTTCTCCTGTGTTGTTTATTTCACCAGTCCAGAGCCCCTAAGGCAGGTTCAGACTCAAAGGTTCACAGTGAGATGAGCTGCAGGTACCTGGAACCAAAGTCTTGTTTCATGAAATTTTTCTAAAGCCAGGGGGGTTAGACTTCTGGGACAGCTCGCAACAGCATCAGTGTTTCCAAAGCATTTTTTAAACACACGCATGGGGTACACATGAGCTCTATTTCCCACTGCTAATCTATTTGGAGGTTACCCAGCAAAATAAAAAAAGTTGTATTTTTGGCGTCCAGAGCCTGCACTTTTGGCCTTTTGATTTCTTTAGGCAAGTCTTGAGAAGCGTGCGGCTTCTCAGTCTTGTGCTTTTGTGTTTTGTCCACTTCAGCTGCAACCAAGGTTGGACGCTACTGTGTGATTTGACTTTTTTTTTTTTGTCTTTTTATGCATTTTTCTGCATTGCTATCGTGGATTGTCATAAATTAGATGAGATTCTGTTTCTCCCATCAGGCTCAAAAAAGAGACACTCAGCCCTCAGTGCCAAAGGCCACAGCCAAACCAAACTGGGGTGTTGTGTTTCTGGAGCCAAACATGAAATAAGTCCTAATAAGATTCGGTGGTCTGTCAGACTCACTATGTAGGACAGTCCTAATGATCCGTTACACATTTAGCAAATCGATAAATCAAAATCTCGTGGAAGTTTGATTTTTGACTCAAGACCCGAGGCGCTTGTTTCGCTGACGCGCCGTCACTGTGCAATGTGGCCATGGCGTCGCTCCCAGAAAGGCAGTGTCTTCTCGTCCAGTGGAACTGCATTCGTTTTCTCATCACATACCTCCCTGTTTCCTTTAATCAAGGCAAAGTGCACGTTTTTTGGTCAAAGTCTCTCCGGTCTCGCTGGACGCCGAAGAAGTATGCTAGAAATGTCCTAGAGCCGACAGGTGGTGCTCTTAAAAGCCTCCATGGGCTGCCGAGGCCTGGTGATGTTCCCACCGAGACGGGCAGATTTACAGGGCCCATTTAAAAAGGTCTTAGCTAAGGGCCTGGGTTTTCTCTCTCTTGGTTTTAATACAAAACATTCTCACCTCGCGGCCCCCCCAGAAAGAAACCACACAGCTATTTTTAGCCCCAAAGGCCAATTATATAATCACTGCTCTTGAGTGGGACAATGGGGAAAGCTGACAGGGTGGAGTGGAGGAGTTTCTGCGGGAGGGCATTGAGTTTGTTGGGTGGGGGGTTTCTTCTGTGTCTGCAGGGTTGCCAGTCACAGAGCCTGAGCCACGGATAAATAAGATCACCACACAAAGGGGCCTGGTGATATACAGCAGCCTCTACCTACCGGCGTATAAATTTCAAGTGCCGTGATGAGAACCCAGCTGGAAGGCCCGGGCCACCGTAAAAAGGAATGACGCTTTTGAGAGAAGCTCCATAAAGGGAGCTGATTTAGAGATCTTATGTTTGACTCTGGCAAAAATACGACAGCTCTTCTAAAACTTTTTTTTTCTTCCCCCTTACTTTCTTCACTTTTCTCTCTCACTCTCTCTTTCACATAGCCAAAGTGGACTATCTAGAGGTTCAATTAGTGGTAGAGTGCAGAGGGGAGAGAGACTGGTCAGGGCAGGGAAGGGAGTCAGTCGGTGGCCTTTGGGGCTCTGCAGGTTGTCACAGCAAGAGGGAGCGAGAGGGGGGGGGGGGGGAGCGAGACAGCCAGTATTCCATCTTGGAAGCGTTCTAGGAAAACATTGGTTGCCTCCTGGAGAACTTCCACAAAATGACACATTGCTTTATGAGAGTTTTTTGAGATGTTGTAATATTTCTCTCACCATTCGTGCTCCTTTTGAGCCTGAGACTGGGAACAGCACTTAAGTGTGTGTGTGTGTGTGTGTTTGTATGCCTTCTACACATTTGCCCTCTTCTCTTGTCCTTTTACATGGCCATCACCTCACCCATAACACTACTCTTGTATAACAGATAGAATCTAACGAATACCACTTCTATTATTATAAGTTCCAAGTGAAAGAATCCTATCGGGAAACACACCATTGCTGTTGCTGACTTTTTATCTACTGTCATATGTTCAAATGCAGTCATTTCTCCTTTCTTTTGTAGTAATCCTCGACGAACATAATGACGAAAGCTTCAAGACTCCATAAATGATTATTACAGTCAGGCCTTGAACACATGGTCATTTGCAGAAGTCAATTACGCTAGCGTCCATCAACTATAGCTTGCAACAGAAATTCTAAATGCTCCCCATTATGACACATGACTTTTGGCTTATTCACTTCAGTGAAATCAGCAAGCATAATCCCATAATTTTGGGGGAGGGGTTTGTGAAGGGAAATATGATTTGGACCTCAGCATGTGCGCTTGTGTTTTTTGTGTCTTTTGGTATTGATGTCATTGTCTTCTTGGGTCACAATCTGTGTGTGTCTGTGCTGTTTTTTAGGTGTTTGAGAAGCTAAAGGACCATATGCTCATCCCCGTCTCCAACGTGGAAAACGTAAAAGTGGACGGAGCACTGACCTGCTGCTCCGTGCTCATCAACAAGAAGGCCAACGCCTAAGGGCATAGACCCATGGTGTGTGTGTGTATGTGTGTGTGTGTGTGTGTGTGTGTGTGTCAGGAGTGGGATGGCCACCGCAGGGCCGCTGGCCCTTAAAGCTTAGACCCTTAGAGCATCCACCTAATCACCCACCCACCCATTGCCCATCCAGCCCACTGTGTCCAGACCTGAGCTATTGGTCAATGTTTACAATCCTTCAAGGCAACCGCTGCAACGTCATTGGCTATTGTTGTGAATTGTCCTAATTGATAGTTTTGGTTTGTTGTTATCGGTCATAATATTATAAATGCAAACAAACAATGTGGGAATTTGATAAATTGATAAATATGTAGAAAAAGAAAGTATGGATTGTTTTTTAGATTTTAAATATTGATAAGGGTTATTGATATGGGTTGATATAATCCACTGTTATCAACGCTAGATTTTTAAATGATTTCTTTTGAATCAGTCATCAGTAGGCTGTCAGAAATTTACATGAAGAAACTATTTTGGTCAAAAGGGAGGGGGAGGGGTCGTGTGATGCACATATATGGTTATGATTTTAGTCAGATTAGTACCACTTACTGAACACAATGGAGGACCTTTGTCTGCTGTTCAGATCAGAGGTGCTTAGTTGCCTGACAGCTGTGATGCTGGTGCTATCACTTCTTCTGTCTGTTAGACAATAGAAGAAGGTTCACTTTTTCCTGTCCGAACTGTGATATACTCAGCTTAGTTTTGCCTGTACCCTAAAGTTTGGTTATTGAAGAGTCAAGAGACTTTGTTTTGTTGCGGGAACTTTGGAGTTGACTGTGTCATTCTACTGAGACACAGTTTGGACCAAACTCATGGAGTATGACTGTGAATAATGAAGTTTTCATGATTTGTTAAACCGAGCAGCATGGTTCTGGTGACATCATGTCTGTCCTGCAACTGGGGTTATTTTTGTAGAACTGGCACTAAGACAGTCGCTTCTAAATCAGTCTGTTAGAGACACAACAAAAATGTATCATCATCCTGGTCTATTTCCTCTTTTTATTGCTTTATTTTTCTCTCCTCGTGTCCTCAGACCAGAATCAACTCCATGAGTTAAAATCCTTTGCCAGACAATCTGACTGAATCTACCAGTTGGCCAACACATGGAAATGAAATCTGAGTCTCTTCTTAGTCACTGTATTATCCTCTTGCTATCTATGACCCAGCAGTCTGGAATCACACTGCCTTCTTCTAGATCTTTATTTGGGATCACTGTGTCATGGTGATATAAGGTTTCAAAGCAACCGACTGAGACTCTCATGTTGTTTTAAAGTACATCGTAACGGCAAATTTTTCCAGAAAAAAAAAAAAAACAACTACTAGCATCCAGAAGAGTTGATCAGTGATGCCGCCTGTGCTTCAGACGAGCCATTGGAAACTCACTGTGAGGAACTCTTTCTCAACTGTGTATCACTGAGGTGTCGGCATCTCCCAATGACACAGCGCCTTGTTAATCTGAAATATCCTATTTATAATGTGAGGCATTGTAAAGTCAAGACAGCCTAGCTCCACAGCAGACGGGTCAGTGTAAGAGTCTGCATTAAAAAACAGACTGATGTTTCTCTGTGATATTTTGTCAAGGTTATAGTCATTAAAGAGAGTTCCCAGTGATCAAGGTGTGTGTGTGTGTGTGTGTGTGAGAGAGAGAGAGAGAGAGAGAGAGAGAGG
>JAGFZM010000194.1:667632-680964 GCA_017657215.1 Limnothrissa miodon
TCTCTCTCTCTCTCTGTCCTTCTGTCTATCAGTCTCTCTTCCCCCTCTTTACTATCTATCCTTTGGTTCATTGGTAATTTATGACAATGATATCATACAGTCTGGCAAAGGCACTCGATGACCAGCCGTTAAAGAGCGTAATTTGTGACACAAGCAGTATATTTTACAGGAGGCTCTTGGCAGGTCGAGTGATGATCCCATAGTTGCCTTGCATCCAGCAGCGAACTCCTGCACTGCACACTGAAAGCTGGACAGGGATTTGACTACTGCAAGTGTATACTCTACTGTTTTATTTTGTTTGTTTGTTCCCATCAGGGCAGGCTTACACCAATACAAATGCTAATCTCCATGTCAACAACATGGACAAACGGCGAAATATAGTTTTTAGTATCATTTTAAACATTATTTCTTTTTTGAACTAATGTTGCTCAGACTATGTGACATAGAGACCATGCTTTGAATGAAGGCATATAATTTTGGGGGGTAACGAAGTTTTAAGTTGATTTAAGTAACTTAGAATGTTTGGAGTGCATTTGAATAGTTCTTAAAATGTAACGTTATGTGAGTTTTATTCTCAGGTCTCTGAAGTTTAGAGAATTATGTGTCAAAAGATCAACATTAACTCTTGCTGTTGAACTCAATTACGCTGTCATTTAATTTGAGTAATAAAGTTTGTTCTAACATAAAGTGTTATGCAGTTTCTGTCTTGATCTTTAGTTTATCCTGATGGTAGGCCTACAGCATATTTGGTACCATTAGCAATCAAATTCTGGTCATTTACAAACAACACGAATTACAAAAACCTTATTTTAAAACGACAACACATTTATAAGCCTACAACGTAAACTCCGAAGCAGCTCTTGCAAAAAAAAAAAAAAGGCGTTAGTTTGCTTAATAGAGCATGTGTCTGTGTTATGCGTTGTCGCCACCTTGTGACCATATGGTCCACCTACAAGGTCTATGATGAAATGTTTATTACAAATGCAAAATCTAGTTACTTTAGAATATCTGTGTGGTTTTACGCCATTTTTTGTATCAATTTAACCTAAATTATTTTCAAGTTAGTGTTTTTTAAGCGGCGCCTGTGCGTGACCTTCTGACGCAATGACGCTCGAAGCGCAAGCGATTCAAAATGGAGTTGTAGTGGGGAATTTCACATTGTAAACTAGGGCTTCTTTTCTTAATAATTGCTTGCGTGCATCAGACAGTAGGTTGTCAAAATGACAGAAAAGAAGAAGTCGGACTCACTTAATTTCTTCATGGGTTATGATGACCTTAGCGACTCTAGTGACAGTAGTGGCGATGATGAGGGCCCCAAATCATCCAAGACCAAAGATGAGGCTAGTGCGTCTCGTAGCGATGCCCAGCAAGGAACCAAACGAGCCGCCGGTGGCAAGCCTTTACCTAAACCCGATGAGCTCTTCAGATCGGTTTCAAAGCCTACGTTCCTGTACAACCCATTAAATAAACAAATCGACTGGGAAAGTCGTATCGTGAAAGCACCAGAGGAGGTAAATAAAGTGCTATTAGCCACCCTTGTCTACAGGCTAGCTTCCTCAACATGTAACGTTAACGTTACTGTACTATGATGTGTGGGGGAGTAGTAACTGTTTATGCTATTCATTGTAGCCTACAGTAAGAGGTACCAATCGCTGAGTCGTTTTTTGTCTTTGATGCTGTTTGTAGCGTAAGGTATAACGTAACATGATAGGAACTTAGCAAGCTTATTCTAGCTGGGGTTGCTTGCATCCTTTGACAATGATCTTTTAAGTTACGCTTATTTACCACATAATACTATTATTAATAGGCATAGCTAATTGTGGAGCTGGGCTTGTTTTTGCTGTCCTAGCCCCCCAAAGAATTCAAAGTATGGAAAACCAATGCAGTTCCACCGCCAGAGAGCTATGCCACAGAGGAAAAGAAGAAAGGCCCACCGCCAGGTATGGACATGGCTATTAAATGGTCCAACGTTTATGAGGACAACGGAGACGATGCACCTCAAGCCGCCATGGGAAAAGCTCGTTTCTTACCTGAAGAAGAGGAGGTCCCTGACCACGAGTCAGGTGTGTTCAGACTGCACCCATGATATTTGCTTACAAGTAGAATGAAGCTACATTATATTTGAAATACCAATGTACCCAATAGCCTTGCAATGCTGTAATTTTTTCTGTTTCTTGTGGAGTTTATTGTGAGCAAGGAATTCTGAGGGGATTTTATTTTTCAGATTGATGCATGATTGATAAATGGAGAAATTTGCTTCATTATTGTCTTGCATTGCAGATGACGAAGACAAGTCGTCCAAATCTGCAAAGAAGCGCAGGGTTGAGACCTTCCAGCAGAAAGAGAAACGGAAAAGAGATATGGGCCAGGCAACCTCCGATAAGACCTTTGTAGAGGAAGAGAAGAGGATCCTGAGGCAGAGCCTGGAATGAGGCCTCCAAGCTGTCTCGGGTGCCAGGGAAAGGGCCTCAGCAAAGCAGTAGGGATGCAGACACAGTGAGAAGGGCAGTATAGCAATGCGACACCCATTTTGAAACGCCACCGCAGCTACACTCAATCATACTTCTTTAATGACTTTTTATTAGCCTACTCTAGAAAAGGAAAACTTGTGGTTAAAAGCTTAAGCCACTGTCTACAAATCAGTGCAGTCTATAAGTCATTTTGATAGTCATTTTCAGTCATCTGAAATTGACACAGCTGATTGTCTGGTATTAAGCGTTTGCTGGCTGGTAAGGTAAGGTCTTTATGGACAAGTAATGTGGTTCCTCTCAATGTGTATTGACCCCTTCTTTCCAGTCTCAATCCATCAGTGGTTACCAAATCTTAGGCCTCTTTTTAATGTCCCTCCAGAGTAACACAAATTACTTTGTAGTTGTATCTCTTCCTGTGGGCTGTTTTCTAAGTAGATGTTAATATAACACATAGTGGATTTTTGTTTTTCTTATTTTAAAGGATGAATGCATATTCAAGTATTCACATGGTAACTGTACAGTGTTACGTATAAAACAGATTTAGTTTATTTGAATATGCAATTTCTTGGATTTGTGTCATTGGAACCAAACATCTTTATTCAGTACTCAATAATCGTTGTGAATTCATGACTGTTGATCATGAATATGCTTTGTATTTTTAGTATGGTTTCCTTTTGGACAGGGGTTCTGATTGGGTAGCAGTTTGATTTAAAGTGTTTCTATCTAAGGTAATTCCTGTACTTTTATTATCATTCTGTTTTATTACCACAAGGAGGTGCTGTGGAACTATTTCACTGTTCTGTATATGGACAAACATGCATTTGACCAGTTTACTATGGAAAACATCTGTGTTTTTTAGTGTACAAAAATGTGAATAGGAAAAGTGATGAGAAACAAAACAAACTTCTCAATGCAATAAATAGTATTTTAAACAATATATTTGAACTCGACTTTTACTATTATTGCCATTTTAACTTAAAATACTGTACCTTTTTTGAAGAGTGAAGGTTATTTTCAAAAGGACATATCAGCATCTTACTCAGCATCCCAGCATTTTACTGGTGTGAAAAAATTGTTTTGCTCTTCAAAACTCTCTGAATGTTCCTGAATACCGTGACTGACATGCATGAAATATTCAGGCTCCAAGAACCATTAGAAACATTTTGAACAGCTAATGGTGCAAATATAATGGATTTTTTCCTTAGAAGAAAAAAAAGTAAGGAAAAGCTTTTGCAATTCATATCTGAAAGGGCCCCATGATCAGAGGAATTCCTGCACTATCTGTCATCAGCTGTCCACATGAAATACTGGTAAATATGCCTGTGATAAAATTCCAGCTCCAGGTATGTGCCTGGCCCTGTCTGAAACACCTTTCGGATCCAACAGAGAAGCCTGCATTGATTTTATCAACCCTGTTTGTGAACAAATAACCCGTCTTTCCAGAAAGGCCCCATGGGATTTGTATCTCACTGTACCGCATTACATAAAAATGAAAAATATGTTTTGCAGGGTACACCTTTGATAAGTTTGTTAACTTTTTTTCATGTGTTTGTACACTATGGACGGCGTTTTTGTTATTGTAGAGATTCTACAATAACAAAAAGAGATTCTACAGTCAATAACTGCTTTGCAGAACGTCACTCCGCTTATTACAATGCTACCTATTGAATATATCAATAGCATGACAAGGAGGCCTTGTTTACCATTGCATTAATAGTCGTTTTATTATTGATAGTTCATAATTAATGGTAGTTTTTGTTTGTAAAAAAAAGTCTTGTGGCTTACAGATCAGCTGACTACTAAGTTCTGTACTTATATCAGTACAAAGAATGCTGGGAGATCCTATTGCCATGAATAAAGCAGTCTAGGCATGTAACAAGCAAAGATTCTAGAAGCTACTCTTTGGTAATAGATGTTTTTTTTTAATTGATTTATTTTCTTTATTTCCAGCTCAGCTTGTGAGACATCACATGGTTTGTACACTGAAGATAATCACACAAGAGCAAGATAAACAAATACCTTTAAGTTCTGTGATATTTCCTTCCCATCTATGTACACATTCCCTGGCTGTTTGTTTTCAGATAATCACACTAAAGTTTTCAAGGGAGAGCTTGGGAGACCATACACACAAGGTTAAGATACTGCCTTTTAGTTTCATCTGCCTCCAACTGAATTTGTTTGGAGTCTCTGCTCACGAGTTCCTTGTGAGCACATTCAGTCCTCTGCCAACTGTTGGCAGTTGCCCATCCTGTGTTCCTGTCATTTAGTATTTACATTCTTGCCAAAGATGCTGCTAAGTGTTGAGAATGAGAGCCATCACCATGTGCAATGTGGCGTGTTGATAAGAGGTGTGGCCTGCAGCTTGCGTGGTTGTAGTCGCCACTGGTTGAGGAGTTGATGGGCAATTGATCTCTCCAAATAAACAGGCAATTTTTACACCACCTGCTCCAGACAGTTGGGACCAGACACCAGAGAAATGGGAAACATTAAGCCTGGTGTCTTGGTGAGAAAGACAGAGAGAAAATATATATACATATATATATTGCTGTGAAATTGAAGACCCATGAATCCTGATACATTTTAATAGATGTTATTGACTTTGTTATTCCCAGAATGTTAACATTGTTTATTCAGCAATGATCAATAAGTTCATTATTGATACATGCATTTGGACAAAGTGTAAATGCATCTCTCATTGTAGCAATTTGGAATGTGCCAATTTATGTCTGGAGAAATCAATGACAATCCTCAAAGTGGGTCTTGAAGCCTCAACGAGAAGTTAAGGAAAAGCAAACATCTTACCTCATAGTGATAAATATATCTAATGAATAAGTAGTAAGTATAGTAAGTAGTAGTAGTACCATAGCAGTAGTAGTAACATAGCTACTAAGATCAACAGCAAGGAGCCAAGGCGTACATTGTTCTCAATAGCCTATGACCCATACATTCTAATGTCTTCGTAGTTAATAATGCCACTTTCGTTTTTAAAATAATGACATTTTGTATTGTGTGCGAGGCTTAGGCCGTGACACTGAGATGGGAGGAGACAGCTGTAATTTGTGTAATTAGTTAAAGGCTGTGACTGATGAGCAGAGGACCAGGAGCCAGATAGTCTGACCTCTGCACTGATAACCCAGCAGGGCTGACTGGGGAAAAGGCTGCAAGGCTAAGCAGTAGCAGGGGCGAGAAACAAGAGAGATGACTATCAGCGTCTGGGAGGCCAAAGTAGCTGGATCAGGTCAAGAAGAGCACTCTGCCATGACAGATAAGGCTGATTTGGCCCTTTGTGCTTATGGGATTTGAGTATAAGGGGGGTACTATCCATTTGATAATTTGATAAAAGTATTGTGCTGGACCTATCAGTTCTCTTGTTTATTGTATGGTGTTTTTATTTCTGGTAATCCACAGCATTTTCATGTAAACTGCTACGCTTACTACGCGCTACATGCTACAGACGGCCAGCGGACTCTGTCACGTCCAGGCTTTACGCTTTATTTGAAAGTGCAGGATTGTCCTTCCTGAGCAGGCATGAGAGAAGAGTGGGTCTCATGAGAATTGGGAAACATACCCCCACTCCACCCTACCCCCATTCCCTCTCACACACCCCCCACCCCCCCGCACATCCCAGGCCCCTCCGTCAGGGATCTGGTCTAATTTATGCCCTGAGAAAGGGTGCGTGTCATGGACATAAATTCAGTTGCCGGCCACATTGAGAGAAAGGCAGTCCCATTAACTGAGCGCCATTGGCTAAACAATGAGTGTCCGAATGCAAACATCTGCAGGGCCCTGCGCATATACTGAGCAGCACAGCCTGTTTGAATAAGGGCCAGCCAAGCAGATGTTCTGCCCATGCCATCAAAAAGGGAGGAGGGAGAGGTGGGAAGAGAGGAGAAAGGGAGAGAGAGAATGGAAATAGAGGGGAGGAAAGGGGGAGCTGCTCCCCCCTGACATCAGTTTAGTAAAGTAGGTCTAATACAGTGTCATGCAAAAAGAGGAGGAAAGGCCCCTCTCAGATGAATGGTTGTTCATCCAGAGTGTTTGACTAGCTGTTTAGGGCTGTGCATTGTCTACAATGCTGATCCTGTTTGACTGAATTGCTGTATTAAAATGCTCTTTCATTCACACTAGAGCTGAGTTCTAAAGTAAACAGGTTCAGACTGAAGAAGTCTGAAGTATTTGTGTATCTGTGACTTAATGTGCATAATAAAAAGAAATGTGACAATTAATGTTAAACATTTTAATCAGTATCAAGTATGAAGTGTTACACCTTTTAATCTGTATTTTTTTTGCCATTTTTTCAAAACAGTATGGTTGTAGTATAGCAGCATGCTATTTCAGAAACGTCCACACAATTCAATGACATAATGTAGTTTGGAAGCTCTAGTTGACCAGGTCCATGTTTTGTAGCAACACTGGAGCCATGATCTCAAAGTGCTAATGAAAGCTGGTCTACGTTTTCAAGGTGTGTGTGTGTGTGTGTGTGTGTGTGTGTTTGTCTGTATGTATACCTATATATGAATATAACAAAGGTGTTTTCAGTCTCTCTCATCCCCTGCCTTTCATTTTCCTCCCTTTTTTTCTTTTCTCATTTCCCTGACCTGTAAATAGTTGCCCAGACAAGGCCTGATGTGGCAGTGAGGCAAGCATGGTTGCCAGGTTGATCGGCTCCAGTGCAAAAACAGATGCTTATCTTATTTTAAGGAAGGTAGGGGGGGATGTGGTTGCCATAATGTTGGCCTGTTTTGTAGTCTGTTTCAGGTTGGCTGTTTTTCCAAGAAATGCTTTTACAGTAACTATGTCATAATCTGCACCGTCTCTTTGAAGAATAAAAGGAGCTGTCAAATAAGACTCAGAAATGTCCCCAGGGAATGTCCTTATTATAGGTTAAGATGTATCCTTAGACATATGGAACAAGACCTAAAAACCCTGATGTGTCTTAGCGGTAGCAAAAAGCTTTGCAGTGCAGGTACAGTACATCTAGAGACATCCGCTCTTTGGATTGAGCATTGTCTATCAGTCATAGCCAGATTTTACAGCACATTTGGATATAATATTCTTTCTTTTCAGACTAGGACATTACAGTAAGGAAAAACAAAAAAATGTCACGATCAAGTTCATCTTTGATGACATAAGATATTCTTATGTTTAGACCTACTTTGGCCAAATCTGTTCCAGAAAAGGCTGCATTGGTACTAACTGGAAATAGAAGGCTGTATTGGTTAGTGGGTCAATCTTTTCTGTTTGTTTTATATGGCCTTTGTCCCCAGTTGTCTGTTGTCCAGAAGAAGGCAGTTGAGTGGGGCAGAGAGCAGAAGCAGGGTCTGGAGATGGAGATTAGCACAGAATGTCACTCTACTAGGCCATCAGGGAATCTCTGCTTGACCGTAATAGAGAGTGGATGGGTTGCCACACCAAAGATGAGATGTTTTTTGGTTGGCTGTGAAAGCATCTCCCACTGTTGCTTAATGAACAAATATGTGGGTGAAAGTAAACAGCTTGTACAGCAACAGAAACTTTTTTGTGGTCAAAACTTTCAATCTTATTATTTCTGAACTTATAACCACAAATTACGGTGAGGTATGAACATCAGTCACCGGAAAAGAAGAAATGACGATGCAGGAGATATCACCACAGGAGAAAGATAACTGTTGCAAACACTTAAAGAAACTCAGCAAGATTAAAAAAGATGGCTGTTCTGACTCTACCCTTTACCCCTTAAAATGTTTTGATTTTAAGTAACTCTCAAGTTGACAGTGACCTTCATGATCTTGATGAATAGTTAGAATTCAGTCTTGTTGAGATGTGTACTTTTACACTCAACGGTGGCAATATACCAACAGGAATTTTGATAGTAGATGCTGAAAGCTGATAAAGTTCAGTAACAAATAAATTATAAACTTTAAGTCTCTCAGAGTGCTTTTCCGTCTGTGTATGAAAATAATATAGACAAACATTTGTAATCGTGTTTTATTCCTAATTCTAAACATGACCAGACAAGCATCCAATATGAGTTAATAAAAGTTGCCCCTCTCCATCTTTTTGTCTTTGTGTAGTCCACTCTTTTTTGACAAATGGCACTGCACACTTTGTACAAATTAAAAATACATAGTACAAATCAGTTGTACAAGTCTTAAACATTTGGGATTTAATTCCGATTAGAAAGCACGAACATTGAACTGAGCACTGAACATTTGTTGCAGCAATTCATTTAGAATACTTGTTAGTCAGCACACATTACCTCAGTCTCTCCCTCACCCACCCCGAGAGCTGTGGCCCTTTGGTTGTTTTTGTCCATAGCACAGAGGCCCACTGAATGCTTTCACAGCTATTACAGGAGGTGTTGATTTAAACTGAGGACTTGGGGTACGCTGTTGCAGGTCTTGGAAATGAATTAACATGCCTGAACAGAGAGGCGTGTAAAACATGCAAAGTGTAAAGGCAACACACACACACACAAACACACATAAACAAACTCTTTTTTTCAACTGCAGTATTTCACCAGGTGGCATGCAAGAGATGTTCATCTTTATCACTGTCATCTGGCCAGGGCATATATAGGAAGGTGCATAAGACAAAACAAAATACATGACTTATTACTCAAATAAATAACCTTAAGACAATGTGGTTACAGTTGATGTTGTTATGTACTATTTTTCATGCATTGATTTTTTATTTATTTATTTATTTTTTGCTATGCCTTTAATTTTCAAACACAATTAAAATGGATCAAATGCTGGACATTCTTCTATGTTAGGGTCTGTATGCTTTGGCTAACTAATTTAATTTCTGAACATGCCCTTTACTATAGATGTGTTTGCACAGGCATAGGGGCCTACGGTTAAGTAAATCTATCTGCTATTATATGCACGATAACATGCATCACTATAGGGCTGATATTTAGTTATTACTAACAACACAATCCAATTATCAGTCCTTATGTTAAAAGCACTAATGTCCAATTAATGTCTAGAAGATGCATATCAATAAATAGACTTTCATATCTAATGACTTATCGGCAGAGCTGTGAATTTATAAAGTGCAGTCCTGATAGTGATGACGGGATGTTTTTAAATTTTACGTTTAACCTTAGTTTATAAATCTTTTGATTAAAAAATAAAGTTTCACAACAAGAGCTTGGTGTTAAGCATCTTTGAATCAAATGTTTGTGGATGGGCTTGCGCAATACGCTTCTAACCTTTCACCCCCGCCAGAAAATATTCCAAGTATTTGAACTGCAAGCAGGGCAGGGGAGGAGGTGGAGGGGCGCTGAGGGGGAAGCGAGTGAGAGAGAGAGAGCGAGAGAGAGAGAGGTGCAACAGAGTGAGCTAGCAGCTAACTAGCTTAGGAAACCGGGGAAAGAGCTCAGAGGTGACAGCGGAGAATGGAGAGGACTGCGGACCTTCGGCAGGTCTCGATCGCAGACAGGGTATTCAAAGTCTATTTCTACCCATCGAAGTGCATCTGCTGAAACTGGATAAACACAGGGGTACAAAGGAATGGCTGATCCTCTGCGGAGGACATTATTAGCTAAACTTCGGGGGAAGAAATCCAAGAAAGGGACGGCAGCTGGTGGATGCGGCGTTGCAGCTAACGGGGGCAGAGAAGGTAAAGAAAAACTTTTGCAAAAGGCATACGGGCCAACTCACAATATAGAAACAATCTCTGAGTTGGATTGTTTGCCAGATAAAATGATTGATAACGAAAAGTATTTGAACGGAAGATACAACAACAAAGTGGTAGGTTTAGTGGAGAACACGGCAGTTGTTACGAACGCGTTTCCCCAATGCGAGGCAACACAGATAAACACAGGGGCGAGGGACACTCAGTTTAGCGGGGGCCAGAGGCTTGGGGGTCGAAATAATGAGAAACTCTTGGGGGTCTCAGTTCAAAGGGAAATTCTTGACAGAGGCAACGACAGAGAGGAGATGAGTCACTTTCATAAACAAGAGGCTCACTCCTCAGGACAAGTGCAAAACGGAGCGTTTCGGGGACCCCAGACACAGAAAAAACACCCTGTCCTCATTTCACGGCAAACTACGGGAGGGGATTCAATAGGGTTCGGGAGCTGTGAAAATACACTTTTTAACTTTAGTCAGATTGATACAGACAGAGGTATTGTTAAACTGGGAGATGGCCACTGTGTTCCTTTAAAGAATGGAGGGACTAATGTGCGCTGCGCAAGAGATTTAAAGATTCTATGCGACGGAATAGTGTTTGGTCAACATAATAATTTCCGTGCTGGCTGTGAAAGTAATTCACTTCACAAAGTACCGTCTACTTTAGCTTTTGGTAATGAGCCAGTCACCAATGTGACAGCAACCATGAAGACACAAAGGTTCCCCCATGAATCCAGTTATTTGCATCATGTCCATAATGCAGATGAAATCCGTGTAATAGAAAACTTAGAAGGTTACGAGGGCTTGACTGAATTTTCAAGGGATGTCAAGACGCCAAATCTAAATAGCCCAACATTTTTTCCCACTGATTTGAATATATTCGACGTTAACGTGGCTCCCAACGACGTGCGTACGCGAGATTCACTGCGCCACCACTCAATAGACAGTGAAGATGATGATTATTACGATAATGAAATTTTACCCTTTTATGTATCTGACTCTCCAAACCTAAATGTAAGCACAAATACTGGATTACGCACATTGACACAGTTGGTAGATACAAATGGATCTAGGGTCGAGGGACATAATAATGCGCAAGAAACAGACAGACTCAGGAGTCAACTGAAAGAAGCATACTATTTGTTGATAAATGCAATGCAGGACATTAGTCTAGACGGGCAAGTTGAAGACAACGGATTTAATGAGCGTGGAAGCACAACTAGTCACTCGAATGATAGTGTTTGCTCACAGTCTTCAACCAAGCACTCCAACAGTGATGGATCATCGTCTGGGAAGCATAGTACTCAACAGGTGTCTGACACAGACTCGTTGCTGAACTTTACCGAGAGCATATTACTCAGGCCTAAGAGTTTCCTACTAAGCAAAAGCTGCCAAAATGTGAGTACATTTAAGACGAGGGTAGTCTTACAAAGGTCAGTTAGCGATGGAGCAATGAAATATGCCAGTGTGAACACGTTGTGTGCCCAATTAGCTGAGGCCCAAAGTTCTGTTGCCGTTGTCAAGTCAGACGAGACAAAGCAAGGGAACGGGCCTCTTTCACCAGAGAACCAAGCTGCCTACGATACCACGAGCAGCGGTGACGATGGGCGCTTAAACGAGAGCAATAGCTCCGTAAACAGCCTCTCAGGCTCCTCCGATAACGTGGACACCCTGAGCAGAAGCAAACACGATGCCCCAAATCTCTGCAGCGGAGGAGGCTCCGCCAAACCCCACGGGCTAACGGTGAACAAAATGCAGGAGTGGATGCATAAAGGACGTCTACTGTCGTCCGAAATGAAACAGCGAATCGCAGGCTCTTCCCTGCGCGCCCACGGGCCGTCTAATATTCGGGCGGCTCAGGGAGCAGCATGTTGGACAAAAGCAACAACCCAGACGTCCCGAGTTCAGAGAGGCAAAAGCGCAGCTTCTTGCCTAGGAGTGCATCAGTCAGGTAGGCACGCCACCAGGCGTAGCTGAACCGCTCTCTCTGCGGGGAAAACGCGCTGAATGTTTTCATCCTTACCTCCCTCATTTCCCTCACAAAAAAGATCCGAATGATGTCTATGACTTTTCAATGAAAAGCAAAGGGAAGAATTCCTTCGGCTCTTTGCTTTCCCCGTAGGCTCTTCTAACCGGTGGCGGGTCTTTTCCTTCACAAGTTTCACAACTAATAATGTAGGCTACAGTAGGTTCATGTAACACTGATTAGATAGCAGCACGTCGTCAGTGAAGGACTTCATCTCACTGTAGCCCACATTAACTACTAACTCACTCAATGTAATATTAAATTGGTGGAGGTGGAAGTTATAGTGGGAATCACAAATATTAACGCACAATTGTAATGTGCTTTTCAGGCTCCCAAATCTTGTGTCATGAAACCAAATTAGTTTTCTCCATTTAAAGCAGTGTGGACCTGTTTAATGATGTAATGACAACATGGTCATCGTTAAGCTCTCAGAATTGCTCTTTTAAGCGGGTTGTTAATCTGCCAGCACTACATGTTGTGGTTGTCTCTGGGTCAAGGCTAAATACTGTTGGGTTTAGACTTTTGACACAAACTCTCTCTCTCTCTCTCTCTCTCTCTCTCTCTCTCTCTCTCTCTCTCTCTCTCTCTCATTCTTTTGCTATTCTGTGTTGCTCAGAATAGAGCTTGATGTCTGGAGTGTGGCAGAGGAAGTGTTTATTTGTTTTTGTGTAGATAGCTGTTGGCCAGCTCTCTTCCACTTTGGCTGCCTGTGTTTTTACCGCATTCCCTTTCCCCTGACACCTCAGTCCTTAGTTTCCCAAGCAGCCACAGTCAGTTAGTCAGTGAGCGTGTGTGTGTGTTTATTTGTACACACACTTGAATGGATGTGTAAGAGACATGTTTAAGCTTAGAAGAAACTTAACGTTCCATGTTGCTGTGTGTTTGCTAGATGTCATGCGTAACAAACATTAATGCTTTATGTGTGTTTTGTTTGTCATTAGGAGCATTTCATCTATTTTTGTCCTTCACTAAGTTAAACTGAATGTATTGTAAGAAACCAGGATGTTAAAGAGACCTACAAATTAAAGGTTTTAAATGTTGATTGCTGTTTTTTCCCTGTTTGCACTCTTACCCACTGCTTGTTTATGAATGAGCAAAATAGAGAGTGATAAAGTATTTATTAAGGTCACCATTGGGATTATCTCACTCTGGTCTGTGGATCACAGTAAAAAAAGATAGAAGTACACACACACACACACACACACACACACACACACAC
>JAGFZM010000194.1:680974-692315 GCA_017657215.1 Limnothrissa miodon
ACACACACACACACACACACACACACACACACACACTGTGCATACTGTCTCTACACACACTGATACTAAACAACCATAACATCTGAAAAGCATTTTATTTCTTTTCTGTGGCCAACATATTCCCATTCAACTTTAATTATCCACGAGAGTTCTTGTACTCTAAAGGAGGGCCTGATGCGGGACACTAGTAACCAGATACACAGTGGTTAGCCTTGTGCTCTACTCTTCCATGGTTTAAAATGGAAACTTCTCCTGCTGTTACTGCCAGTGTTTTCCCTTTGAGGTGAATGTCTGTTTGTACACACATGTGCATGTGCATAAGTGCATATGTAATGTGTTTGTGTGTGTGTGTTAGGTGAGGATGCCAGTCAGTTAAAAAAAGCGAACTATGTATCGCTCTTCATCACACAAACTAGTGGTACTGTGTGCAGTAGCTAAGTATTTTGAACAGTCCCTCAGGGTGTAGTCTGTTTTAGTGTCTTTTTTTTTTTTTGAAGAAGAAGAAGAAGAAAGACTTGGCTGTTGCTGGAGTTCACTTGAACATTTTCTCGGAGGAGTTGACACCTGAGAGGCATGCTTTTTCAGTGCAGTGGTTTTATCGCCTCTGCGTGTTCTGGGAGGGTAGGATAAGGTCAGGCCCCATCCCCCCATCTTAAACACACACACGCATACACACAACCCCCCCCACACCCACACACACATACACACGCTCCAAGCTTGCTTCAGATATCAGGGTAGTCTGCTTGGCTGCTGTTTGTTAATGTATCAGGTTTTTAGGTGAGAGAACAGCAACAGGCAGGAAATTGGCTGCCATACTTCATCATGTGCCAGCACCTGCCTCCAGCCTTGTTGACGTGGTTTCTGTGTCTTCTCTGACAATAACATACACTCACACAGACACACACACACAGAGACAGACACACGCACACACACACACACACACACACACACACCCCACACACACACTATGCAGGCAGTACACAATAGGGCCTTTTATCTGGTGTTTACTGGATAGATTTATGGATGGTGGTATTGGTGGAGGTTAGATGAGAGATATGATAACTGGGGGAAATGTGTGCCACAGACAGACACTCCTCATCCATCTGTGACTAAGCAGCGTTACGTCTGTGTGTGTGTGTGCGTGCAAGTTGGCATGACTGCCATTCATGCGGTATTTCTGTGCATAGTCACACTAGCTGACTGTCATCTGTTTCCACCATTGGCTCTGAGGAATATGGGAAAAGTAGTCATATGACATGTCTATACTAGATATGAATGTGGAAGAGTGTAGGTCAGTGAGAGATGAATGGTGTGGGTGTCTGTGTGTGTGTGTGTGTGTGTGTGTGTGTGTGTGTTTTTTTTGTTTTGTTGTGTGAGTGTTTGGGATCTGGTAATTGTTCTTTCCTGTATATATGGTGGAGGAACAGGTGTGGTGTATTTTACTGTAAGCCGTAAGTACTGTAAGTCACCACCCCTTCACCAAAAAAAGACACATTTACACAGAGCTTTCATGTAAATCAGGAATGCAAAAAGGATGCAGAACAATCACCCATTTTAAAAACACCAATATAGAAAGCTGTGCTGTTATTTTCAAACGAGCAGTACGTCCAGTCTACTACTTACCAGAATAAGTGGCACTTGGCTGACCCGGGCCTGTGTCGATCTATTCCTGGCCATATCCGGTGGGAAGTCGCAGTGCTATATCTGGCTAGTGCTTATCCACTTGTACCCTCCTTAGCTTTGTTGTCATTTCTGCTTTGCCACTGCTAATATAGACCAGGTCAGTATTATGTGCCATAATGTTGAATGAGTCAAAAGATTTGGACTAGAAATGGCCTGCATGTGCCTTGTTCAGGAAGCTGACAGGAATGTGAGAGTTCAAAAGTTCTTCTGGCTGCCGCACTCTTGAGAAAGCCATAGGAAATCAATAAGGAGTCTCCAGAGAGCTTTGGTTCCTGTAAGCTCCTGTCAGCCAGCCTCACCGAGTTCTCACTTCAATGGACTGCAGCTGTAATTGACCTTTAAAAAAAAGTGAATCTCTGCCAATTCACAAGAAAACAATGTAGGCCTAAAACCAAAATGGCTTCCCCAAAGTTTTTTTTTTTTTGTGGCTGCTTTTTCATTGTATTTCCGTGTCTGTCTAATAGGTGATGTATTGTCTGAAATGATTCACTTTTGTGTGAAGAATAACAAAGCAGATTTTGTGCTGATGTGCAAAGCTTTCCCTAGTGCTCAGTGGAACCAATGTGTGGAACCAGATTGGGAAGTATGTATGCCTGGATATATTTATATGTGTAAAATAGAGCATTGTGTTGTTTCTCAGTGTTGCTGCATGCATGCTGTGCCATGTGTGTGTGTGTGTGTGTGTGTGTGTTTGTGCATGTGGCAGTTAAAAATGCAAGGGAAGACAGTAAATCAGTCTCCCTGTGGTCTGGAATGCCTTGCGTGTGAGAGCACGTTCACGCTGTGTTATGAAAGACCCTTTAAGGGAGACTCCATTGCCACTCCAAACCTCCCTCCTTCTCCTTCACAGCCTCCAGCAGCAGCAGAGCCTGCTCTGACCTCAAACAGATGAGAGTCATTCACAGAAAACCCTTCTCAAACACACACACACACACACACACTCATTTAATTAAGCGGTAAATAATAAAACACTTTTACTGGGCAGCGAATCAAGGTCGGGCTGGTCTTCTTTTTCTTTATTGAGGTGAAGTCTCCCCGGTAGATCAGAGGCAGTTATAAAAGTTCCTCATGAGCAGAGTTAATCAAAGTTCTGTTGTTTAATGTTACTTACGACATTAAAACTTGATTTGCCTGAATGTAATAGAGAGAGGCTTTGGCCAGGAAAGGGAAGGCTGCTTAGTTCACTTAATTTGGAAGTTTAGTGTTTTTTGTGAAAGATAGCCATTTCTTGTTAATAGAGTGGCGTTCAGAGTGGCTCAGTCAGAAGGCTGGCTGGCACGCACGGCTGGGGCGTCCTCTGTTGTGGCTTGACTAAAGCTCAGCTCTGCCGTGTGGAGGGGGTGAATGCCGTCAGGAGCCACCCGCCAGAGCCAACCAACTGCAGTCCTCTCAACCCGGGTAGCATGGCGCGAGCTTCGTTGGGGATTATGTTTTTTTTTTTCTTTACATTTTTTTTCTCCCTCTATAACTCAAAGTTCTCGCGTTGTGTTGCTTTCCAAAGCAAAGTAAGAAAAAACAATCAAGCACAAAAAGAATCTTAGTCCAATGAACCTAATCAAACCCTCTTATGCAATTCTGAAGCCATGTGATTTTACCCCCCACCCTCTGTCTTTGTGTGTATGTTAAATGCAATGGATTCAATTGCAGAATCAGGAGTAAAGTATAATTCTGACACTGTCTCAGTGGTAATGATATAGTATATTGAAGTCACTTTTTTTTATAAAGTGATTTTTTTTTCCTGCAGTCTGTAATTTAGAGGGGTTGCAGCATTGGTTGCGTGAAATTTGTTTCCTTAAGGAAAGTAGAATGTGTCATTAACATGTTTCTGGGTTTGTCTGGGAGAGTGGCAAAGCTGGTATCAAAACAATATTTAAGCACAGCCCCTGCATGTCACAGCAAGGCCCAGACTTCTGCTCTAATGCACTTAGGATATGAAGACCTGGCAACCTCGTCATCAGGAATGTTTACTTCCTGATACTTCAGAATGTACGCCCAAGAACATTTGATTTTGTTTTTGTTTTTATATAGTCATATGGTTAGCATATGGATATACTTAAATATATTATTATTATCTATCTATATATCCATCTATCTGTGTACTATCTGATTCTCTCTTTCTTTTAACTTAATTTACCTTTAACTTTACAAATTCCTCATGTTTGCCACATACCTGAAGCCCCCTCCTGTTTCAACCACACTTTTTGTCGGTCTATGGTGTGTGGCTCTTTGTATGTGCAAACAGCTAGAGGTGCTGTGTGCGTGTGTGTGAAAGAGAGAAACGTGTTTTTCATTCTGAGTTTGCCATGTGATGCCAGCTATTTTGGAACCCATACACATTCCTCTTAATCCCACATTCCCAGGGAAAAAGGGAAAAGCCGTCCGCACGGAAGGAGGAGGCCTGTCGAGGTGTGCCAAGGGCCTGCACTGCCTGTGTGTTTGTACACAGCATGCGTTTCCATGTGTGTGTGTGTGTGTGCCTGCAGTGTGTGATTGTGATGTTTGTGTTGTGGGTCAGAAAGTGAGAACCTAGAGCAGTGAAAGGAAAGAGAAAAAGAGAATGACCCTGTGAAACTCCTTCACAAGTCAAGCCCTACCGAAAGAGAGCATAGGAGCGTTTTGGGGTTTTCATGCTACTCTAATTGCACACTTGTGTTTCGGGGTGTTTTGGGATGCCATTGTTTTGTGTTGTGTTTATGAAAGTGTGCGCAGATTATGGGATACAAGGCACTCTGTAATCAGAGAAGATATTTTGATGCTCATGTTGAAGTTGCTTGTGGTTTTATGTTTTTTTTCTCAATGGCTAGAGGAAATGGTGTGTAGCGCGTGTGTGTGTGTGTGTGTGTGTGTGTGTGTGTGTGTGTGTGTGTGTGTGTGTGGGTGTGTGTGTGAGACAGTGAGTTAATTAATGTGTATAAACCACAGAAGTAACGTCATCAGTAAAAAGTGTTGCTGAGACGTTGTTAATAAGAACTCATTATATAAGCAAAACTAATACAACATAACTGGTTTCATGATACAAGATTGAAAGGCTTCATTTAAATCACAGAGACTGACTGAGACCTCCAGGTCAAAGCACACAGAAATCCCCATTGTCTTACTATTGGATCCCACTACTTGCCCTTCAGATTCCCTCCTCTCTCTCACTCTCTGTGATTTAGACCTGGTGATAAGATGGTGCTGGTGATGGGAGCTTATATTGGGCTAATTATGGCTGTGATCACATGGATTGCTGTGAGGTGTGTGTGTTTGTGTGTGTGTGTGTGTGTGTGTGTGTGTTTGGACAGGTGTGTAACCGTTTGCGTCTCTCTTTGCAGTGCTCATAGAAAATGCCCACAGGGAGACAGGCGGCGTGCACAGGGCTCAGCTTAACACCATCACCGTCTCCAAGAAGCGCAACTGGCTGCAGCAGAGCTCGGCCGGCTCCTGTCCTGCCGAGGAGGTAGGCCCAGGGTCCGAGGAGCACCAGCAGCACCCCATCCCGGCCCCATCCCCAACTCTGGGCGCCTCACCCGAGGGCCAGCCCCGGCCGCCTCCCTTTCCCCGCCCGTCCCTCCGCCTGCCGCTTCCCCTGGTCACCATCTCCCACGGCCACTCGCTTGCACGGGTCTCGCCGCAACCGGCACACCCCAGCGCGGCGGATCCTGCCGAGGAGGACAATGACGCCGATGACGAGGGCGAGATCTGGTACAACCCCATCCCGGAGGACGACGAGCTGGAGCCGCCCAAACCGCTACCAGTGTCCCAGCGGGGTGCCCCTGCTGTCGCTACAGCGGTCCCCTCCAGGCCTCAAGGCTTGCCCGAGATGTCCCAGTATCCCCATCCCCAGAGGCGGCCAAGTGGGACTGATCCTGCGGGGGAGAGCTTGGCAGGGCCGTCATTGCTGCTGCCGTCGTCCCTGTTGTCTGTGGAAGCCGCCCACCTGCTGCATCTGAATGCCACACATTCCAGCGAGCCCCTGCAGCTGCAGAGGCAGATGTTTGCATGCAAACCCCAAGAGGAGAGCCTTACTGCATCAAAGCCTGCAGCGCCAGGTACGTCCCACCTTATGTTCCCTTTCTTTACCTGTTTCACTTTTTCTCGGTTTCTCTCTCTTTAAACTCCCTCTTTCCACTTTTCCCCTCCAACGTGATCTGTCTTTCACTCAGTCCCATGCTCTCAATTTTCTTAATTTCTTTCTTTCATTCTTTCTTCTCTGTCAAACTTCTTTCGACTTTCCAAGGCTTCCATTATTCCCTCAGGCCTGTATCCCATTCCTAAATTAATTTCCCTTCTTTCTTTCTTTCCTTTCTTTCAGCTTCCCAAAAACTCAGTCCTGTTCGCTGTGTTTTTTCTTCTCTCCTCCCCTTATACTGTTGCTGTGTTTGCTGCCAAACGCTGTCAGTCAAATCTGTCTGGGTTGAATATTTGTGGCTGTTTACATACCGCTCGCCATAATAATTGCTCGTCATTATTGTGAAGAACCTCGACAGCTGACTTCCCGTTTTCCCGCATTTGTGTGGAATGGACTTGCGTCGGCAGACCTGCTCAAAGACGTATTGTCAAGTGCTGCCAGCTGGCTAATTATTTTAATTAGCAGTCTCTTGCGACGACGGACCAAAACAGCTCACTTGAATGCCACAAGTGCACATTACAGACAGGCCGGCTCACCAGCGAAACCGGTGCAGCGTTTAAAGTGAGACTAATGAGATGACATACTCAAGGATATCGAAGCTTAATGTCTTTTCCTCACGACTGGGTCTTGAAGGTTCCCACTTTTTTCTTCTCTATTTTTTTTTGTCAACAGACATGAAAGCTAGTGTCTTCCATGCGGGTACGCTTCACCTGAAAACAATGGTGTCACGCAGAGGCTAACCGAAGCTAGCGCCCGCTGGTCTGTCGCTAAGTCCGTGTTTGGTTTCGTTTGTATTCTGACTCTGATGTGGCACAGAGTTTTTGTTTGCAGCGACAAGATCAATTCCATAATTATGCCTTAGAGGCACTGCATCTCTGGGTTGTCTAACCTCCATGTAGTTCCGAGTAGCACAGAGTTTTCCCAGCCCTTTAGCATCCTGACAGACCATAGCAACCTCCTATGGAAAATGGAATGTGTACTTTCCATACATTTCTTAGAGGCAGGGGGGATGTCAGACCAGCGACAGTTATCCTCACCACCAACATTTGAGGCAGTCAGCACAGTGAAAAGAAATACTTATGGTTTGTGTGTGAGTGTGTGTATGGAAATTCATTGCAACACTGTATACAACTTCTCCTCCTAAAATATCATTTTTTTGGGGAAGTGGGTCAGCCTGACTGGGTTTTTCTTCATTACTCAAATGACCCCCGTATTTCCCGTGTAAGAAAAGAGCTTAGGAAAATCAGATCAGGCTTTTTATGTTAATTCAAGACTTGATATTTCCTTCCACCCCTTTCACCACCACACTTTCAACATCCACTCCAGGACCAATAAACCTTCACAGTGCACATGCTGTTTCACTTCATTCCCCTTTAGACCAAAAAAAAAAAAAAAAAAGCCATTACCTATTTATCATTTGCCTCTAATAATACCTATGGATATACAGCAATGTCTAGCTAAGCAGAAAATGTCCATATGCTCTGGCATGTCGAGAGAGAGAGAGTGGAAAAACTTCTGCTGAACCAATTCCAGGGACTTTGAGTATGAACATCAGTACTCTTCCACCGAGCACCCTGTTTTGTGATTGATGCTGAGTTGATTGACATGGGTGCAAATAGAAGCAGCAGAGCCAGCCGAAGGGTCTGTTTGGAGAGGAGGTGGGTGGGGTGTGTGTGTTGGGGGGGGGGGGGTTACATGCCCCTCCCCAGGGGGTTTGGCTCTCAAAGCCCTAACAAGGAGGGATTTGGGCCAGTAGCATGAAAGGCTAACCCTGGCGGCTGCGGGGGGAAAAACCCTGTCTGCTTGCAACAGGTCCTTGAAAAGAGACGTCGTTGAAAAGCCTCATCACAGAGTGTCTCTCAGACAGTTGATCTCCCCCTGCTTGTAACCTCCATGTAGGATTTGACAGGCTCAGCTCACCAGTGCACAACAAACTCTGAGAGATCAAGTCCTCAAGAGCATGACTGACAATAATGGTCATGCACTAACACACTTTCTCACTCAATACTCAGCAGTAATGGTGGTTCTAGTGGTATATGGCAGTTGTTTGTTGTTTTTGTCATTCCACATGCTGCTTTGTTCAGACTCTTTGGCTCTTTCAACATGACAGTTGGGATATACGGTAGAAAACGAATATACTGTTTTGGTGGAAAACATAACAACAGCGCGACATGTGAGTTCCCAGATCTGTGCCTTTTTTTCTGTCATTGTTGGTTCACAGCAGATTAACTCAGCATGTGTGAATGGGTTGTGTCAGTATAGGTTAAGTCTGTGTACGTGTTTGTGGGTTTCGCGTGAGTGACGGATTGCGCTGTTGGCCGGGGCCTCCGCTCAAGCCTCCGCAGTTAATGAGAGTCTTCAGGCCAGTGTCAGAGTGGAATCCGCGGGTCATGTGACCGTGCTCGGGAGCCCTTTTGTGACCCCCTCCCCACCGCCACCACCCCCTCGCCCCCCAACCCACCCCTTCAGCCAGACCTGGTCTGAATGGAGCCGAGTGTTCCGCTCCGGAACTCCCTGCCTGCGTGCTGTTGACTTTCTGCTTCAACTCCTGTGGCCTGTATTTGACGCCTACCCCCAGCCCCAGCTCCAGCCCCAGCAGCACAGAGTGCTTCTCTCTGCCTGGCCTCTCTCTTTCAGTGGCACATCAAAGAGAAGCGGGAGCAAGGGTGTGAGAGAGGGCCGCCTCACACTCACACACGTCTTTTTCTTGCTCTCTCTTGCTAGCTTCTTTCTGTCTTTCTTTCTCTATATTTCTCTTTCTTGTCCTCCCTCCGTTCTTGTTCTCGTCATGTGTGTGTTTTGTTTGAGAGCAATGCCATTAAGTCATCCCTTTTTCCGTCACTGAGGGCGACACAGCATGATTGACGCAGCCAAGGCCCCTCTAAACTGGTTAAGATGGCCCATAATCCCTTGGGATGTAATCGGAGTTGACACCGTCTCTTAATGTGCCTGTGTCACGGCAGGGGAAAAAGGTAGCTCTTGCTAGAGGACAAAGCAGAGGACACAACTCAAGCCTAATGGCCGCTCCAGAAATGATTTCGGTGTTCATGCGTGTGTGTGTGAGTGATTGCATACACCTGTGTGTGTGCTCCAGCATGGGTTTGTGTGTGTGTGTGTGTGTGTGTATGTGTATGTGTGTGTCAGGTTACCTGCCAGCCGGAATGTCACTAGCTCCATATTACATTTCAAGTGGAGGTGGTTTCTATAGTATGACTGTCATTCACGCTCGGCTTGGGCCTTTTGGGTTGGGATGTGCCTGGTGCGCCTTTGGCATGCGTTATTATAACCAGAGACCTTGGACGCTGGGGGCTGCTACTGCTGCTGAGCGCAGTGAAATAGCAGGGCAATGCTCTTTCTCCAGCTGCAACCGGGGTAGATAAACAGGCTTTGGCCCACTGCCACCAATCTCCCGGCTGCCTGAGAGGGGACCCATTTTTTGCTTGGCTAACTTGCATTAGCTAGTTGCTTGGCTAACTAGCATTAGCTGATTAGTTGAAGCTAAGGCAGTGGGTAAGGTTGTGGGTAACAACAGTAACAGGATCCCGTTACTTGGGCTCCTGTGGTGCTGTAAGAGACTATGACCAGCTTTAAATAATATAAAGACAAGGCAAGACGAGGGTGGGGTGGGGGGTGGGGGACACCGGAGATGGCAGGCCTGGGTTTCCGTGGCAGACTGAGGCCATTCACCCGGCTGTTTTCACCACCGCACAAGGCCGTTTTGTGCCGGCTAGCACTCCGAGCTGTTGTGTTGGGCCGCCGGTGTTTGGTCTCGATCATGTTGAGATTAAGGGTTGCGTAACTCGGAAGAGACTCAAAAGGAGATGGCTGAGATCCTCCCGAGCAACAATGACTAGGCTTCTCTCCGTCTCCCCCATATCCCTTACTCTCTATCTCTCTTATATTTCCTCTCTTTCTCATCTTTCTCCCTTCTGCTTATCTCTCTCTCTCTCCCACTCTCTCTCTTTCTCTCTCCCTCTCTCTCTCTCTCAGTGGGTCCCTTTTACTGCACTTTCCACCACATTTTCTCCTTGTCTATATCTCTTGTCTTCCACTTCATTCCTCCTTATTCCCTCATTCCCTCGCTCCGTCTGTGTCTGCCCTTTCTCTCCCTGCCTTTTTTTCTCCCTGTCAGTTTCTCACCCTCTCTATCTTTCTCTTTTCTTTCTTTTTTTCTGTCCGTCCTTCACCCCTTTTTTCTCTCTGTCTGTTTTGGAAGGTTGCAAAGAACTCAGACTCTCCATAATTAGCTGCATGACTGGAGGCTACCCCAACCCCATCAGCAGCTGTCACAACCAGACCCAATTAAGAGCAATGAACATGGACATAATTGGATGCTAAATACTGTACACACACACACACACACACACACACACACATTTCTGTTTCTTTCAAACACACATGCAGTCAGACACTAAAACAGTGACATGAGCCTGTCTTCTAGCTATCTTCATACCGTTAAAAACCCTCCTCTTAAGCTATCAGGCTTACTGAGATCTTTCCAAACTTACGCCACACATGCAACCACAGAGACAGACACACACACACACACACACACACAGAGACATTCAGACCCCTAGCTAAAGCCTGGTTAGGAGGTGTCTGCTAAAAGTACTCAGGCTAAGGGTTTGAAGTAGGCCGTAAATGGCCTCTGATGTTTTGAGAGGTGTCATGGCCAGAGGGCCTCAAAGTAAAGAAGGGGAGGGGGTTGGTGTATGTGTGTGTGTGTGTTTGTGTGTGTGTGTGTGTGTGTGTGTGTGTGTGTGTGTGTGTTTGAAAGACTGAGTGCTCGTGTGTGTGTGTTAGGTTTGCCTAAGCTGAGCAATGAGCCACTGGCTACACACACACACATACACACACACATAGGCAGGAGGAATGTACCCTCTCAACTCTGCCTCCTAATCTTGGCCCTAAAGGGTGGAGCTGCCAGACCCTTGGCCCTGAGCCTCAGGTGGGTGGGTGTCAAATGTCACCGACCACCCCAATCCACTCGACCCTCCACCCCACCCCACCCCACCATTGATCAGATGCATCAACCTGGCATTGCTTATGTAAGTGTGCCCCATGTATGTGCCCATAAGGGTATCAGCGAGCCACCCGTCAGGACGTCTAAAGTGGCATATTTAAGCTAATCCTTAGAAGGCTAGTGCGAAGGAGTTGGTGTGGACTGCATGTGCCCACTCGCACATAAGCAACCCCTTGTCGTCCTTGGCATAATGATTTCATTGTATGTGGATATGAGGCGGGTAGAGGGCCAAGTGCTGTGGTAGTTTGTAGTGGCAATCGCTACGACCAATGAATTTCAACCTCTTTTTGCCCCCCTCCATCAGCCCCCCCCAACACCACCACCACCACCTCTACCCCCATTCCCCGCTCCACCTCTTTGCACTGACCTTTACTTCCCTAGATGTTGTTGGGCATGCATTCAGGCTTGGTTTGTTTTCGCAGCTCTCTGTACTGTGCTTTGCTGTTTTGCCAGCCTAAATCCATCATCTCAGGGCCTCCCCTCCCCTTCATATTCCACTATTCCTTTCTTTCCTTGGGCCTGTG
>JAGFZM010000194.1:706505-780321 GCA_017657215.1 Limnothrissa miodon
TGTGTGTGTGTGTGTGTGTGTGTGTGTGTGTGCGTGTGAGTGGCAGCATTGCAGACGTGCAGGACAATAAGGGTAGGTACTCGTCAACCAGAGCAAACAGGCGCTGAGTCACAGGCAGCTAATGATTTACCTTCAGTGATGGGCTGCCACTCTCTCTCTCTGTGTCTCTCTCTCTCTCTCCTCTCAATGCCGGCCTCTTCACACCCGCACCAGCAGTACGGAGGTGGGCCAGAGAGGGATATGTGTGTGTTTGTGTGTGTGTGTGTGTGTGTGTGTGTTAAAAGTGCCAAGGATGTGAGTCAGTTAGGGTGTGTGAATGTGTGCGTCTGTGTGTTTGTGCGGTGTTCATCATCTCACACTCCTGTTAAAATTGCATCCGCATTTATTTCTGACTTGAGATTAATTTGCGAGTCTAAGTCTGGCACTGCACCCTGACGGTAAACTGTAAGAACAGTCAGTCATTACTGGACAACATTGCTTCAAACTCGCATCCTGTTTAATACAGTGTCTGTCCGTTTTGTGAATGATTAATCAACCTTTATAATTGTACACTCCTTCATTGCATCACAAGGACTTGAATATCTTGTCTATACTACACAACTGCATCATTCAGTAATGTGTATACGTGTGTGTATCTCTCTCTCTCTCTCTCTCTCTCTCTCTCTCTCTATATATATATATATATACTATCTATATATATATATATATTCATATAGATAGATAGATAGATACACACATTACTACTATATTTTTAAGTTAAGTTAAGTTAAGTTAGTTAAGTTAAGTTAAGTTAGTTAAGTTAAGTCTAAGGTTATTAACCCTTGTCAATTTCTCTACATATACTGGACATACAGAGGAATCGAAATTACGTTTCTAGCTATCCCACAGTGATGCGCACGGTCAGGAGAGCCAGAGGCCGCTGCGTCTCCACGCGCCGCCTGCTATGGCATTCACCCAATCACACACCCATTCACACACAGTCACACACCAGTGGAGGGGATTACCATGCAAGGCTCCACCAGCCACCAGGAGCAATTTGGGGATTCATTGTCTTGCTCAAGGACACTTCGATGGGGTCAGGTAGAGTGGGGCTCGAACATGCAACCTTGCGGTCACTGAACGGCTCCTCTACCACCTGCGCCACCACCGCAAAACTCTCACAGCTGTAGAGAGAAAATGCATCCATCTTGTCAGTGTTAAACTGTGAGCGGTTTGTTTCTTCTCTCATCAAGCTTCATCCCCACGGCAAAAATGCTAGAAAATTCCCCCATCCCTCCCGAGGCGCTCTGGTATTTTGACTACACAAGAGACAAGAGAACAGCTGTGCTGTTTGTCTCTAACGTAAAAAAAGAAGAAGAAGAAAAAAGGAGAAAAAAAAACTCTATCGTCCATCAACAAAACCATCTCCCCAAGCACCTCCCCTCCCCGAGCACCGCTCTCTGACTGGCTGCAGCACTAGCCGTCTGTTCCTGACTTTTTCTAGTACCTGCTGGTGTGTTCTCTATCAACACTCTCCCTAGACCCCCACCCAACCCTCTCGCTCCTCTCCACGGGCCTCTCTCTTTCTGTCTCTCTCTGTCTGTCTCTCTCTCTCTCTCTGCCCATATGTTTTCATGAGGGCCTGAGGAGCACTAAGTCAAGATGCTCCAGCCTGTCATTGTGGCTGTTTCTTTTTCTTCCCCATGACGAACGAGCAGACCACTGCTCTGCACTGCAGTCTCCTGACAGCCGTCTCCTGTGTGTGTGTGTGTGTGTGTGTTTGTATGTGTGTCTGCATTTAGGGGAATATACATCCAGGAGATGGGGGGGGATTCGCAACAGAGTTTTTTTGTGTGGGTTTGTGTGTGTGTGTGTGTATGTGTGTGTGTGTGTGTGTGTGTAGGTGTGCATGGGTACATGGGTGTGTGTTTGCAGCCCCTTGGCTGGCGGGCTTGTTTGTTGGCTGGCTGGCTGGTGGAATGCGGGCCGTGCGGCGTGCCGGGCCGGCTGAGTGCACCGGGGCGTGTTGGGTCTTGTGCCGCACCGCAGCGCAGCGCCTCCGCCTCCGCACCACGGCAACAGCTACAGCAGGAGCAGCCTGTAGTGAGCAGCTCTGAACAGCTTTGTGCCGGAGCCTCAGACTGCTGGAGCAGAAAATGAGGCCTGGGGAGAGAAAAAAACAACAGCAGCTGGAACACAAGCAACCAGCAGATTCTACCTGCACACACACACACACACACACACACACACACACACCTTACATAACTACTCAAGCAACTGCACAAAAACATCTATGGAAATATAGTCTCCCCCACAGTGAACAGTGGAAGGAAAGAAGAAAGGAGAAACAGGGGAAATAAGAGCACTTATAGATCGCACACTCATGGATACTTGTGACAGTTTTTACAAAACATTCAGGGACTGTTTTATATCTGTGTTTTACCGTGATTCTGCCATCACGTGATTCCGAAGCGCAGGTGTGTAACATTAGACAATGCTCAGATGTTCCACATTTGTCCGCTCAGGTGAGGATGCAAGGAGGGATACTCGCCTGTGTAGGGGACAGGTGGCGACAATCTGAAGTCTTGCTGCCTTTCATTTAATTGTCATTCTGCTTCATAAGCAGTACACATCTCCTGAAAGGCTGCCCTAATCCACGCTTGTTTTCAATCTGCTCTTCTTTTCACCGCGCTACCAGGGCTGTGGAGCCAGGAGATTATGCTGCGGAGTCGGGGGGGAAGCTCTCGGAACAGACGAAGCACCACTTAGTTAATGACTGCCTTGGCTTCTCTTGGGGAGTAGAGGGCAATCCTGTAGATTGAAAAGAGCACCATTGTTTTCATCTTGCTCTGAGAGAGAGAGAGAGAGAGAGAGAGAGAGAGAGAGAGAAGGCACATACCAGTGCCATTTTTGCATTTCCATGGTAGTAAATAACCTTCTGATCATTAAATGTGTCCTTTCCCCTGTTTCTTGAAATACTATCTCTCAGCGTGGCGCGGATGCGCTTCCTGTGTCAAAGGTCACCATTTGACCAGTTTTAGCCGTCCCAGTTTGGAGCCAGTTAATCGGCAACCTTATTTACAAGCCGCCACGGCGCTTTAAGAAGCTCCCCGCTCTGCACTCCAGCTGTGTGTCCTGAACTTTCATTTGGCCAGTCTGTAAATTTAGCTCTGGCCTGACATGTCTCCAGTCGCTGTGTGTGTGTGTGTGTTTGTGTATGTGTGTGTGCGTGTGTGTGTGTTTGTGTGGAGTACAGACAGTGAAGCTGAAGGAGTCTCTTGTCTCAAAGTAGTCGAGGGCTTATCATGAGGGGGGTGGGGGGCAGCCCAAAGGCCATTTTCTGAAAGGCCCAGATTGCTATTTATACACACAAACCTAGACCTGGAGCCCGCTCCACAAATTTGATTCTCTGCCAAGTTTCTTTTCTTCTACCCCCTCCTCCCCACCTCCTTTCTTTTCTGGTTAATTATTTGTCTTTTTTTTCTTTTCTTCTCAAAACTTGCCCCTCCTTTGGCCGCCTGAAAGGGAGAACATGCTTGTGATTTTTCTGCGGCTTAGTGGAAATAAATAGTGTGGGTTTCAAATTTGGCTGACTCTTTGTCTGCGCTCGCATAGCACTAACGTCCCAGGTGTGAAAGAGGCCTTTGGCTCAGGGGAAAAGAGAAAAAACGCCACCCCCGCTGTTCTCAGAGTGTTCCCCCAGTCTGTCCATGTGCCGCGCCGGGCCAAATTCCGTTCAGGCATCTCACTGGGCAGCCATAAAACCCCCGCCGCCACAACAATAGGCCCCACAGCAGTGGGCAATGGTGCTTGCCAGGTCAGTCTTTAAAAAAAAGGAAAGGAAGACAATGAAAACCAAAATGCAGCCAAACAATGAAAGGAGAGAGAGAGAGGGAGAGAGAGAGAGTGAGAAAGAAGGAGAGAGCTGCCGTAAGAGCTCAGTTATAGCTTTCCATATTTGTGGGTGTTTAAAATGAGAAGTATGCGAAAGTCGCACTCATTGGACTGATCTCGGATCTGTCAAATTTCCTGGGTTATTGTTAAGTTTCCATAGCCTCAGTTCGTAGACACATCCAGTGCTGCTGTCTCCAATATCCTTTGAGCTGCTCTTATGTTCAGCGGACGAGTGAGTAAGCGGATGTGGGGCTTTCCTAACACCTGTATTAATCGCTCTCTCTCTCATTCCCTCCTTTCCCCTCTCTTTCTCTCGCTCTCTCTCCAGGTGTGCTTAAGGACTACCTGCGCGAGCTTCCCTACCCCCTCATCACCAAGCAGCTGTACGAGGCTGTCCTGGATTCTATGGCCAAGCGGCCGCTGCGGATTGGCGCCGGCGGCTGTGAGAATGACCCGGCCGACACGGAACACACCGTCGGGCTCCTGGACATTCTGCCCGAAGTCGAGAAGGTACGTCACTGGGCCACAGACGGCAAAAATCCTTACAAAAGCCAACAGAACCAACAGCAGACAAAAGTGACCTACTTCCTCCTCCCCTAAAAGGGAGGGGGTAAGAAAGATTGATGTGGATGCCAGAGAAATTCCAGTAAACAGAAGTTTCTTGCACAGGCATGTAGTGAAAACATTTGTAAACATGAAAAGAAGTAATACCTTTACACAACAGATATACAGTATGCGTGAAATACTACTACTGAAAAGCTCATAAGCTTTACTAAACCTGGCCGTCATTGAGAACCCTGATGCTGAACAGCTTCGGTCTTGTTCTGTCTAAACATTGCACACACACAGCCCAGTTCATCTCCTTGTGCACAGGGCTGTGAAAGTCATTCATGGCCCAGAATGAATCCCGTGGCTGGGTTGCACCGGGACAGGACAGTCCCCGAACAGTCCCCGAACAGGGCAACGGAATCCTGCCCGAACAGGGCAGGATTCCGTTCCTTGGTTAAAATTGGCATCATTCCCGGCCCACATCCTCCTCATACGATCCTAAACCTCAGGCTACCATTTGTCATCCGTCGCGTCCCTTTTGAAATGCACCCTGGTCAAACCGTCTTTATTTGGCAGTAGGAGCACTAGCTACCGTGCCCCAGGGCATTGTGGGACAGAGTGAGTCACAGGAGCTCCTGCCATTAATTCCGAAGAGGATGGTGGGGGGCGTGGAGGGGCGGTGGAAGTCTCCGGAACAGAAAGCGGAGATGGGCTGGAGTAGTCTGTCTGTGTGCTTGCCCTGCACCCGAGGCACGTGGTGGTGTAGAAATGCAAATATGTTCTCTTAAGGATTGACTCACTCCTACATCCATCATGTTGTGGAGATGGGTGCCGAATTACCTGTAACCCGGAGCGGGCAACCAAAGCCGTGTAGGGCATAACAAGGAATTAATAGCAACTAATGATAGCCAGGACATGAATTTGCCTGTTAATGAGTGAATGGGTGGGGGATCGTTTTTCATGTTCCTGTGATCTCATGCCCAGTTTGTGTGTCGCGCCTTTTGTCTTGTCAGGTGACGTTGCGGAAGCTTCTGGACCACCTGAAGCTGGTGGCCTCGCACCACGAGGTCAACAAGATGACGTGTCAAAACCTGGCCGTGTGCTTCGGGCCGGTGCTGCTGAGCCAGCGCCAGGACGCCTCGTGCCACAGCAACCGCGTCTTCATCGACTCGGAGGAGCTGGCCAGCGCGCTGCACTTCAAGAAGCACATCGAGGTCCTGCACTACCTCCTCCAGCTTTGGCCAGGTAAGAATATTGCCGACTGCCTGCTGAGTCAGTGACACCCACACAGCCTATGGTTCTGTATGTGGCCCTGAAGCATGATCAGATGCAAAGGCAATGAGAGGCCTGTACTTGACTACTACAGTGAAGAATGGTTCAGAACCAGGTTTAGATTTTTTCCTATCGTGACAACTTTCATCTTTGAAGATTTCATCTTTGTTTATTGCATACATTTAGCTGATTAAATGTGTGTCACTACCATATACAATGGTTAGACGTTTTTCATCTCATCTCATCTCATACCATATAGATTGAAGATGACGGCTCCACTCATTGTGCAAGCGTTGAAGGAAGGCATATGGAATAAAATTTACTCAAGGAAAGAGGTTTATTGTTTGTGATGTCAGGATGTTTTACAAATTTTACTTGTTTGGATCACTATTTGTTTGAAAGGCTCTTTACACTGTAAACTGAATTGGGTACATGTACCCAGACATCCACCAAGCTTCTGAAACCCGGATTCACTATGTTGAGGGTCTGGAGTCTATAAGTATATCCAGAAAACAATTGTAATTTGTAATATGTGGAGTTGGCACTAATTGAGATTAAAATGGGTGTGCTTGAAGTTGGGAGAAATGGGTGTGCTATGCAATATTCAGACATGTTGTAGTTCATCAACATATGCACTTGCAAAACATGCACTTGCATTAAACAGCAAGTTACAGTATGCTAAACAGCTGCCATGGTTTGCATGGTTTATAGTGTATTGGACGTGTTACCACGCCCTGGTGGTTCTGGGACAGATTTCCTCCGACCTCGGATGCTTAATCCTCTTCCAGACACGACTTCAGAGGGCTAGTGGTAGTGGGGTGGGGGGCTTTGATCTCCGAGGTTTCTTTTTGGCCGGTAATCAGAGCAAGATAACCATTTTGCCGTCCATGTGCTACGCTCCGAGATTAAACACCACTGCCACCAGTGGTCTGTGGCCACTCTGCCGGAGTGCAAACTTAAAGCAGGCCTCAACAGAGGTGGAGTCATTTTTCATAGATGCCTATTTTCTTTGTGGTGTTGTGGCATGTGTGCACACACACGTGTGTGTGCGTGCACGCGTGGTTGGGGGCACACCAAGCCGCGTCCTCGTCCTGGCACTTGATGGGCGATCCTCTGTCTCCTGTGTGTTCCAACTGTTCCCACCACACAACAGCTGTGGCCCTGGGTGCCTTGTGTGTTGCTGCCGCTGTGTCCGTGCTGAGGGCGGCGCCGGCCTTCGGGCGTACGGTTACACGGCTGCTGGAGCGGGATGGGGGGTGGGGGGTGGGGCGGGAGTGTCGATGGACAGATTGGATTCTTAGATTGGATTCTCTGGAAAGGCTGGAGGAGAGACGGCCTTGGGGAGAGAGAAGGAGGAAGGGAAGAAGAAAAAAGGTTGGTGGTTTGAGTCGCAAACGTGTGGATTTCTGAGAATCGGTTTCCAATTAAAGAGAAAAAAAACTCTGTGTTTAGAACTTATTCACTTCCATAGGGCACTATAGAGCCAAGAACAACAACACTAAACAACACTATAGTTTCTAATAAGTCAGGGGTATTTCTTTACTATCAGTCAGGCAAAGCATTAGAAAGCATCTGATTAGTTCTGGTATTCTTGGCCGCAGCACTGCTGCATGCTGGGTCATGTCCACATCTCTCTCTATGCTCAGGCATGAAAATGGCCGCCTGACCTTCCATATCCGGCACGCACCCACGCTTGGATTCCACCTCTCTCTCTTGGAGGCACCTTAACCTTGACCCACCTGATATTTAACACTTTTCACCGCGACAACCCTGTATTTAAGTCTCCTTTGCCTGCAGTCTGCATGTCTATTTTGTGCACGCCGAGGTGTAATAGGCAGTGTCTGAAATTAAAGGCATTCCATGGCTTAACCTTAACCCTCTGCCTATTTCACAAGCCATCGCTTTGTCTCTCTCTCTCTCTCTGTTTCTCTTTCTCGCCGCATAAGATCCTTCCTTTCACTGCACTGGTGTGTGTGTGTGTGTGTGTGTGTGTGTGTTTGTATGTGTGTGTAGGGGTGTCACATGTATTGTGTGTGAGGTTTTACACTTTGAAAGGAGGTGTTATCTCATGTGTGCCCTTGAAAGCATACTGTACCTGATAAAATAAAAGCGCTGCCGACCTAAAAAACTTGATTGTTTGCATCAATCATGCATGGAAATAAGCTTGTGCACACAGATATGAAGAAAGAGCAGTCAGTGTGAGACGTGTGGGAATTGTGTTCGTATATGACATGCTTACAAATCCGGTAGTTCATAAGCGTAGGGTTTACATAATTCATGTTTATGCGTGATTGCGTTTTACGGCTACTTCACCACTCCTTAAGGTATGCAGGCATGTGAGCGTGGGACGGTGCGTGCACATTGGTATGCATGTTGCTTGTTGACGCAGCGGACGGTGTGCATTCAAGGGTTGTGCCATATTTCTGGGCAGGTCATGCTGTGTGAGCATACGTGTGTGTGTGTGTGTGTGTGTGTGTGTGTGTGTGTGTGTGTGTGTGTGTGTGTGTGTGCATTCATGTTTGTGTGCACAGAGCAGTTGGTCAGAGAGCAATCATGGAAAGGCAGAAAGGGTGGAGAAACAACAATCCTAAGAGTAGTAGCTGGTGGAGGTGGTGGAGGTGGGTACAAGTTAAGCGTCAACGCCAGCGAGTATTTTTAGCCAGTCAGTCAAGGCCAGCTGGGCAGTGAGAAGAAACATAACAGGAGGGGGCTAAGCAAAGACCGTCCCATAAGAGACGCTCTCTGGGCTTTCCTCTTCTCTGTTCTCTTCTCTCCTCTCCTCTCTTCCCTCTCTCCCTCTGTGGGTGGGGAGTTTTCAAGGTAACTGCCTCAAACCCAGTTCAAACTCATGGTCAAATACCTCTGAAAAACTCTTGTACAATATTCAACATTTTTAACAGAGAATAGAACATTCAAATTACTTCTTGTATTTTCAAAATCTATGACAACCCAAGGCTCAGATTTTCTTTTCCCTAATTCAGTAAGCCATTTTTGAACCAAAAATATGTAAATACTGGTTTAGTTTTGTTTATTTTATTGCATTGAAACAGGCAATCTTTTTGTTCATTTTCTCGGGATTTGTTATTGATATCTGTTGTGTTTCATGGTTTGCTGTAGGCTCCCACTAAAGCTTGCCTCTCGGACTCTAGGTACACTATTTTGAGACCCAGGACAGGTAAATAGGTTGTGTTTGAGTGCACTTATCACCCCTTCAATAAAAGCCCTTATAGAGTGTGGTTTGGAATCATCCCTTTTTTGTTTAGGCACTGAGGCAGACACCTATAGATTCATAGCCAAGTCCCTCACAAGCCCCCCTCTTTTTTTTTTTTTTTTTGGTAATTGGTGGAGACACATCACACCACCATGCAACAGAACACCACAGACACACTAGCTGCCTGTGGATGAGCGTCTCAAACACATTATTAATGACCGTTGTATTGTGGAGTGGAGTGTGCTCTGGCATGCATCACTAATTGTATGCCGTGGGTTTGCATTGCTATAAATACAATGCATTTCCGGCAAGGAAACTGAGTTTACTGTGCAAACTGTTTGCATGGATTGAAAAGCTTGCCTCTTGATTGAATGGTCAGTGTTAGCACAGTGTGGTGCTTGTGTGTTTGTGTGTGTGTGTCTGTGTGCGTAAATGGATAAGGTCTTTTACTTAACATTGTAAAAGCAATGTTGCAAGTCTATCTTATTTCTGCCTTAAGTCACTAACATTCTTTTCCCCTTTTGCCTTCTCTCTTTCTTTCTCTTTCATTCCAGTGGTGAATCGCCATGGGAAGACCTCATCACTGGTGTCTGAGCCTCCCGCCGCAGCCGAGCCCCCAGTTCTCAGTTCCGCCCCGCTACGGAGGCGCAAGGAGCGGCCTCAGGTGCTCAACCTGTCCGAGGCCGAGATGGCTGGCGTGCTCCGACCCAAAGCCGGCCGCCTGGACAGCCCTAGCAACCGCTACGCCGGCGACTGGAGCGGCTGCCAGGAGACGTACTTCCAGCCACCCCTGGACGAGGCCGACTATGACGACGTGCCCTCGGAGGATTCTGACTGTCTCCCGGAGGGAAAGCGAGAGGCAGCCATGGACCGGAGGAGGCCCTCAGAGGTGGTGGTGGAGGAAGAAGAGGAGAAGGAAGAAGAGGAGCAGGGAGCGCTGACGCCGGAGCCCGAGAAGGACAGACCTGTAGAGATACTATCCGAAACTCAAGGAGAAACAGAGTCGGAAGGAAGGGAGGAGGAGGAGGAGGAGGATAAGAAGGAGGAGGAGATGGAGGAGGCAGATGAACAGGAGGGAAAGAAGGACCTGGCCAGATACTCTCTAGGGGAGCGGCCAAGTTGTGACCACATCCTGCTGGCCCACCAGGAGGAAGATCTACACCAACATCAAGAGGAGGTGGAGGACGAGGTGGAGGACGAGGACGAGGAGCACCTGGCCAAAGAGCACACGTACCAGGCCTACATGAAGATCCAGGACATCAGCCCGGTCCTGAGCAACCGGGTGAACCTCAAGGACCTGCAGGAGAGCATTGACATCCTCATCTGCAACCTGGAGCGGGAGCTGAACAAGAACAAGCTCAGCGTCGGCTACTGACTTACTGGCTTCCTCAGGAGGGACCCCCTCCCCTCAATCTTGAAGAGATTGCATGGTCTCTGTTGTGATTTTTGGCCAAATGAGGGTCCAGGGATTTCTAGTTCTAGTTTGAAGCCCTGAGCAGCACCGTCGGTATCAGCGCAGCTGAACTATTGGTACAGTACCTGCTCTCTCAAGAAACTGATTAAAAAAAAAAGAAAAACCTACAGGAGTATGAACTGAGGTCTGGCACTTCGCTCTTCTTGCCCGTTGTATTTTAGCTCTAGATTCACCAGTTAACATTCCTTGATTTTTTTTGAGTGCGTGTGTCTGTTAATTTCCATTTGTCATTTGTCAAGTTCGTTTTGCTCGTGTTGTTTATGGCTGTTCCTGTCAACGTTTGTCTACTGTCATCGTTCTTTCTTCTTATTAGAAGAACCTATTGACCCCAAGGGGTGTAAAAGGTGCCTTAATTGTGTGAAGGTGGTACTTAAGGCAGCAGAGAGAGCTTTTATTTTTTAGTTGTTTTATTTTTGTTTGTTTTTGTTTTTATGGCGGTACTGTGTGCTACGATATTGTTGTAAACCAATGCACTTACAAGGCAGTTTTTTGTTGTTGTTGTTGTTAAGGCAAATAGGTAAAATGGTCCCGGGTCTTGCCACCAACCCTGAAGTGAAACAGCACTAAAACGGCATCGCTAATGCTAAAGCTGCTGGGCTCTGTGCTGGGAGATTGTAACCGATAACACATTGGGACATGCTAAGAGCAGATAGAGGCACCCTTTTAAATGTGTTAATTAGTGAGGAATAAGGGTGCTTCTTTACATGCCACTGCATGTAGCACACCTCAAAAATGAACATATTTGTGGGGTCGACTATCACTAGGTGAGAAAAGAATGGGAGCGCATCTGACTGAACACTTTGAAAGATCTATCCTGTCTATTTTTCTATCCTTCGTGTTGTTGTTTTCTCTATCCTTCATGGTATTTTTTTTTTAAGAAAATATCATGCAGGTACTGAAATATGAGACAATAATCTCAAAATAAGAGGCATGCTACCTGCAAAATCTTATTGGGAGTCTCCTGGAAATGGTCACTGTGGTCCAGACTTCAAATAGAATGTGAGGCCACTACCTAAATTAATGGACACTTTTTGTTTTTCTTTGTCAGAAATCCAGGTATACAAAATGATCAGTATTTAACAGATATATGTGTATATAAATATATATAAAATGTATTTGGAGTATATATTTTTTGGACAGCTTATATTTACATACATGCATATTTAAATGTTCTCAGTTACCTTGTAGTATTGAATCTGTGGATCAGTACCTGTTGAAAGTAATCATGTTGCTTTACCCTTAAGCTACCTTGACACATCTTATGTACTGGACGGGACAATAAACTAAAAATTAATGTTGTAAAAAGATAGTAGTCGTTAAATGGATCATATGTTTTCACAGACAGAAAGAAATTAGTCATGCTTGTACATATCCGGTACTTTTTTTTTTAGGGCAGGCCTATTTTGGGTCTGGCATTGTGTTCTTGTTTGTGTTTGTGTAATGGTGCAGAATGTCACATGGTCAAAAGCTTTACAGTTGAAAAAAAAAGTATGTCTTACCCCATCCCTGCCCCCCCCCCCAGCCCTCTCCCTATTTCTTTAACCAGAAGTTGACCCCGGCCCATATTTCTACCAGACCCTGGCAGGGATTTGCTCCAGTTGGTCATTACTGGACTCCTATTGGACGCCTGGGTCAACTCATGTGCCCCATATCCCCTTTATTTGGCAACTGCTCTCACAACTTAGCTTCATTGGACATCTGAAACAGTGCAGAAATTTTATACTAAAGAGAAAAATTCAAATAATCTTCGCTTGCTCATATACACTGTAAAAAGCTTTGTGCATGCCTTGGCAAATTGGCTGGTGCTGTTAAGCCATTTGAATTTTTTTTGCTTAATACTGTGACTTTTTGCAGGCACATTTCAGAAGTGCTAAGTTAGCTGATGCGGTACATAAGCTCCAGGACCCCTCACAGGTCTGACAGTGTTCCAGGGGTATCAAGTGTGCAGTTGTGAGCTGCTACGGCCTTTGTTGTTTTTTCAAAATCATTTCAACCCCCCCCCCCCCCATTCTCTCTCCTGTCCTCCCCCATATCCATACAATAAAGTAATGCTCATCCTTGTCGCTTGCTAATAACACATTTGGAGTTTAAATACAATCTGATGAGCGTGTCACTAAAGCAGATGTTACTTTGTACTGTTATGGAGACATGTATGGTCACATTAAAGTATATATTTCACATGTGCCACCTGACTTTCGCTCTTCTGTTCTTTTGCACCCGCCGCACATTCTTCTTAGGAAATAACACTTCAACTGATGTGTTTGGTTCACCAAACAGCTCTGTGTAAAGGACAAGTCAGGTTCTAAGCACTGTTATGTAAGTGCTAAACACACACACACACACACACACAAACGAATCATGTGAGGTGTCTTGCTCTCACTTGCCAGGCGAACTGAAGTCTTTGTAGTGGGTTGTAAATATATACCTACAGAAGACGATGATGACAAACTACAGTAGGGGAGACAATATGATATCACTTGTTCCAGGTGGGAAAACACACACCTAATAACACAGGCACCTGTATCTCTCTGCTGTCATAGACTACTAAAAGCTTCATTACTGGGCTTCACATTGACCACGCTGAAGTGTGTGTTTGCAGACTGTTGTTAGTCCATCTTAACCTCATGCTGAGTTTGGGTTATTGCCCAACCATGTTGAAGGGAATGTCCCAAGTCATGGAACAGGTTAGGTCCACATCCACTGGGGCATTCCCTACCTCAGAGATCCCCAACATGTCTCTGTGAGGTGATAAAAGTTAAACATCTACAGACATCACTGACTGTAAAGAACTGGTATCTCCAGGCATCGTGCTGTCTTCAACCGTCTGTAGGTGTCTGCACACGTGTGTGTATGTGTGTGTCTTGTGTGATAAATCAGAAGTACTGTACATAGTGTGCCTCGCGTGCCACGGTTTTACAGGTGAAGGGTTTATCACTTTGACATGCTGCTCATTTGGGAAAGATTGAGCAAAGCTCAATGACCTTTACGCTACAGAAGTCTCATTTCGTGGGAATCATGAATTCCTGAAATATTTCAGCTGAAATTAAATTGCACACAGATTTTAAATCATTGATGTACTGTACACACTGTTTACAGTAAAAGTAGTAAGTTACAACTTAGCAGGGGATACCAATTTGCATTAATAATTTGGACAAAAAAAATGAAATACTGCAAGAGATTTTTAATTAGAGGGTCCTTAGGTCTTTTAGATGCACAGATCCAAATGTATGAGATCCTTTCCAGTGCTGCAGTTCATCTTCCAGTTCAGCTCCATCAAAGAACAAACAGGGGGTCCAGGTAGCCTAACAAGTCAGACTTTTGGTCTGGCTTCAATGATACACCATGCTCAATCCTTAGGGTAAATTGAGTCTTTCACATGCTGCATGCTGTCACAGCCATAGGCAGCAGAAGAAGGAGCCCACGCAGCAACTGACTCCCTGTGCAATGTACCCTACCCACCAAGGAAAAACATTTGCCACCACTTGGGTACATCTATATTTCTAAGCCAGGGTCCAGGATGTTCTGTGTACAAGAGGGAAGAGCTCAGGGTTGGCAGTTTAAGAGAATGTAATTCCCCACCCTACCCCATCTAGCTGGATATAGCACACCTGGGGGGAAAAAAACTAAGAAACAGCCCCCAGCACAGCACAGCACAGCACTTTCACTTCCCATGGGGCCACTTGCGGATTATGTTCTCCCGAGTATTAATTAAATAAAGACAAATTGGAGCGTTTTCATTTTCTTCTTGTCACCGATCGCTGCCCAAAGCAGATTACGCCAATAGATTAATAGGCTACACGCTGCCGACTAGTGAGCACAGACTGTGGAGCAGTGTGTTGAAGCTGGTAAGAGAGAGAAGGGGAAAAAAGGGGGATAAGCCTCTGTAATTGCTGGGAACTCTTCTCAGCTATCCATTGACCAAAAAAAAAGGAAAACGGCATTCCACGCATGCAGGGTCCCTCAATAGTGCAGCCATTAATCACATTTTACAATTAGATGGGGGGGGGGGGGAAAGAAACCCGCAGGTTTTTGATGTCTTGTTTTTTTTTCTTTTCTGACCGAGCTCTTCTTCTTTTGCTCTCAATGGATCTGATCTGGGTTTTGGCAGCTCATCAGAAGACTGCATAGCCTGCTGTTGACAGCCCATTGACAGATGTTTCTGGTGGCTCTGTCCAGGTCTCAGGACTCAGCCGCGCTTAGATCTCTGGTGACGGCATGCTCACACACACACACAACCGCACACACACACATACTACCCCCCCCCCCCCCCCCCTCCACACACACACACACATGGCAGGGGCTTAACCTCTTTGAATGTTGCTCTCCTCCATAGCACTGTCACTCAGGACTAGGATATTTCATTTTAATAAAGCTAATCCTCCTCCCAAAATAAGCTTCAAATCAGCAGCCTCCTGAAAGGAGAGGTGCAACCGCCACACAATACACAGACAGGATGAACTGTCACCAGACCCTTAGAGGTGTGTGTGCTGTGTGTGTATGTGTGCGTGCTTTAGCTCGAAGTTCCTCTGTGTTCCAAACAAGCCCATCAGATTGCAGGTGGGCTCCCTCCCATCTCAAGACCAAATGGTTCCTTTTTCAGTCTAGCACCAGCAGGTTGTTTTAATGTAATGCCTTTCAGTGGCACACTTAATGAAGCTCCTATTTCTCTCATTCCACTTTCACTTCTCTGCTTGGGGGAGAGAGAGATATCGTAGCTGGGAGCTGTTTTAATGTGTGACATCCCCACGCGCCTCTCCCCCCAGTATTGCCCCGTCATGCTGAAGAACGACTGAGACTCAGGTTACCCAGCATGCACTTGGAGAAAGCGATGCACTACTACCCCTGGAGCGCAAGCGAGAGCTGTAAGAGCTGATGTCAGCCGCTGAGATCACCCTAAATATAAAGCAGCTTAAGGTGGCGCATCAGCCGCAGTAAGACCACGCTTATTTAATTAGGAGGGCTTTTCCCTCTGTGCCTTTGGGCTTAGACTAAAAAAAGCTCTGATTTTGGGATGTTACGTTTCTTCACAGGATACAGATTTAGCACCATCAAACTGTCAAGATCAGATGACCGTCTTATGTAATAATAACATTGGTTATCAGTTATCAAATTCCTCTTTGATCTATTTGGTTTTAAGCTTGTGACAATTTTTTCAGTGTTAATATTTCACTTTAAAAAACAACCCTCCTATAAAAGAGAGAGAGACCTCTCACAGTCAAAGAATCCCCCCAACACTCCCTCCTCCTGCGTGCCTTTGTGGTGTCTAGTCCTGGGATGTGGTGTCATGAGCCGTTTCACGCGAGGCCTTGGGCTGCACAGCGTGTTTATGCAGATGGTTTGTGTGAATGAGTGTGTGTGTGTGGGTGTGTGTGAGAGAGAGGTGGGGAAGGGGCAGAATCTCAGGCACCACAACATGTGGCACATGTGCCGGATGAAGCCCACCACCTCCCCTCTCTCCCTTCACAGAATGCCTCTACTGGCCTTACCTCACCCCCTTTATCCCCCCTGATGGTGACTCCCTCCCTTTCAGTCCCCTGGGTGAGGAAAAGCGGCACAATACCCGTGCAATGGCTTCATTTGACAGGGCAGATTTACGCCCCCCTCTGCCCAGCACCTGCTCGCATTGTTTCCCAGGATTTGGAGAATCTCGAGAGGGGTGATAAAACAGGAATGTGCACCCCACCCCTCGCTGCCTCCCCAAATCTTCACACAAACACACACGCACACACACACACACACACAAAACAATGTCTTCACCAACCCCTTTGGTCAAATCCTATGCCACTGCAGTCTACTGCACAGGAGTCTGGCTGTAAGCATTTGCTGCAATCTCTCTGCAGGCTTAAATGAAGAAATCAAGGGAGGGCAATCTGACAACATGAATGCACTGTTAACAGTAGGGGTGGACGGAATCTGGGAGCCTGAAGACAAGGGGGTGTCCTTGCGTGGATAATTTGGACTTGGTTGGAGCTGCTGTAAACAAATATGGGGGCGTTTACTCTGTGAGTGGTAGGTGAACATTAGCCAGGCTAGTGCCACCTAGGGCTTCCGCTCAATTTATCATTAAGCCCAAAGGGATCAGGAAGCTATGAGCTATGGCTGATGCTAATGCTAACACTAACTAAGGGCTTGGGTTGCCTCTGACTGTGGGCCTTGTAGACTAATCAGTGAACAGAGGACACTGTGAACAGAGGACCCAAGCAATGAGTTCCGGTCCATAATCTATGACACGTCCAAGCGGTAGCAAATGAATCGCAGCAAATGGGGCAAGCATAAGGGGCTTGGTGGGCAGTCCCATTAGACAGTCTCTCAGTAAACCTGTGTGTCTAGTGCATCTAGAAACACAAAGGCACTGTCCTCCTACACAGGTCTGCTCTCTCCATCAGGTCTGTGGAGCTTTGAGTGATGGAAAGAGTGAAGTCGTTCATGGAGTGTTTAATCTGTCCTGAGCCAGAGTGGAGTGTCTCATTTCCTATCTATGGGTCAGGGCTAGTTCCCCACTCTTAACCTCTCTCTCTTTCTAGTGCTTGCTGTCTCTCTCTTCCTATCTGTCTGTCGTTCTCTCGTTTTTTGATGTCTGTCACCATCTGTCCATCTTTTTTTCTTTTCTTTTGTTTCCTTCTTTCACTCAATGTATTTTTACACTATTCACTTTTCTTGTCCTCCTTTCCATTTTTCGCTTTCTGTCTCACTGTGTCACGCTTTCTCTTTTTTTCTCCATACATGTCTTTATTTATTTTCTTCTTTTGATCCTCTCTCTAAGCCTTCTACTCCCTTCCTCCCTCTCTCTCCCTTTTGGCTCTCTGTCTTCCATTCCGTTCCTCTTACTTTGGGTTACACTCTCCTCTCTCTCCATCTCTCTATTGCCTCTTTTCTCTCTTCTTCTTCTCACTCCTTCTTATTCTCTCTCTCTCTTTCATCACACTCTCAGCATGACTATCTGACTTAGTGAGTGAAACCTGGCAACAGGCAGCAGCCTCCTGCATTATGCAGTGCCTCCACCTCCCTCTCTCAACACCCCCGGCCTTTAATATTCACCACCGGCTGTTGCAGCTCAGTGTGCCTCTGTTTACTCACTCTTGACCTGGAATGGACCCGCCGAACACTCCCACCACCCCTGCACACACACACCCCATTCTTCTTTGCCAGGGAAGCGCGCGCACGCACACACACACACACACACACACACACGCACACAAACACTACATACACTGAATAGCTCCCTGAGTCCAACCCACAAAAAGGTAATCATTAAAAAACTGTTGTCATCAAACATTGTCACTGTTGTCATATGTGTGACGGATAACAAAAAACGCAACATAGCAGACGAGAAAAAGAAAGAAGAGAATGCCAAAAAAGAAAGAGTGAAAAAAGTTAAACAACCTTGGCCACTGAGAACAGACTTTGTTAAAAGTCCCAGCAGGTGCAAGTGCCTCTTCTGATGTTCAGGGACACTAAATTCAAAACTTTTCACCAAGACGCCACCCTTTACACACCCATTCCGGCTTGTTGTCGGGCCGGTTTTCGCTCAGTGGCACTCTCGGGCAGATCAATAAGTCAAATCAATGCGAGACGTGCGTGCACTGGTCAATACCTTTCTGTTTGGCTGTTCGGCTGAGATGCACAGCGGTGAAACCAAACCTCCGTGAAATGATTTCCTGCCAAGCCAGGCCTCTGGTATATTAACCACGTATTTCATTACGGCATCAGGGGAAGCTCTCTGAGCAAACACACTGAATGATGAACGGTGGCAAGTAACCAGACACTACGCTCCAACGAGAAACCAATATCAACTATGAGGGGAAAAAAAAGAGTGTAAAAAAACACGACTTATAATTGCAACGCAAGGAGAAATTTGAGAGGACTGTTTGAGGAGATTCATTAAAAGCTAATTAATTTTTAATCTCGTATACAATAACACTGAGTTTGATTTTTGTAGAACGAAAAAAATATAATATATATATATATATATTTTTACAGATGGCAGACCAAGTTAATGTTTATGTGAGAGTGTGTATCTATTTGCATGTGTGTGTGTGTGTGTGTGTCAGTGTTTGACAGTGGAGGAGTTTCAGATGACAGACTAGTCTTCAGCTAATCCCATGTCCTTCAAGATGACCTTCTCCATAGCCAAGTAGGCTTCATACTCCTTCTGCAACTCCTCCTCAATCTGCTCCATAGACTTTTCTGGTGCCACAGGTTGCTGAAACAAAACAAAACATATAAATATATTTATATTTATAAATATAAGACAGTCAGAGCTCAGATCAATAGCACACGAGGAAGCCCATCAGCTGAAAACAGCCACCTGGTCCCATGACAAACTCTGGATGGTGTGGGGGTGCACTGTCTCCATGGCAACACAAACCACAATGACAAAGCATTTTTTCCTGGCTTTAGCAAATGAACAGTCCTGAAGAGACACTGTCTAAACATTTGTTGACTAAACCTCCCTTTTCTGTCAGCATTTACTTTTGTGTTTTCTGGAAGATCCTGAAAAAACATACTGGGATGCCCTCGAGGCGTATGTTTTAATTTTTAAAAAGGCAACCGGCAGGGCCAGCCGTCTCACAGCTTCGTAGCTCAGACAGAGTCTAGCTGGGATTCATTTGACATGTTTGTGTTTAAAGCAGCAGGCAGTCAGGGGTTTGATCCTAAAGCAGACAAATCAACTACCAAACCAGACCTGCTGTGTGAAAGTCTGTCATTTTCACTGTGCGCCCAAACCACAGTACCACACACATAACCTGGGCAGTTCCAGAGAATAATGCTGCATATCTGTTCCTGCCATGACCATATCCCATTTTAGGGAATCTAAAGCACCAAAACTGGGACAATAGTGTAAACTAATTTATAGTTCTACTGTAGAATCATTCTTCTCTACAAACATTCTCAGTACAATTTTCTCCATAAATCTAACCTAAAGTCACACACACAAACACACACACACACACACACACTCAGAAAAAAGGTTGTTTCTGATTGTTAGGTCTGTGTTAGGTTGCTAATGCCAACCTATTGAAGCGTGTGGGTATCTATTAAAACAACAGTGAGACAAATGGGCTGTAATCAGTGTGCACACTCACAGAAGCAGCACATTCACTGTACTTTACTCTCTAAACATTCATTTAAGGCTGCTGGTGCACTAAGAGGGAAACGGGCCCTTTGTTTATGTTGATGAAGACAAAGTGCGCTCTAAGGTTGGGTGTGACACGGTAAACAGCTAACTAGGGTTGCTGTGTGTGTGCGAAGATAATAACAGACAGAAACACACACACACACACACACACACACACACACACACACACACACACACACAGAGAGACACATAGTAAGAAGTTTCATGATAGCACTGTTTTCTTCCCTCTCTTATAAATAGTGAAATCTGACACTGTCTCATATCATAGAAGCCCATTTGCCATTTTTGGATATTCTAGAGAGGTCGTTATAGCACATATTTAATACCAAATGCAAATGATTTTGGTGCCATCTGCAGTGCCTACAGTAACTTGAGTATGAGAAAAAAATGAGAGATGCTCCACGACTCACTGTCTTCTTCCTTTGTTCCTCGGCCTCCATGTCTCTTTTCTCTTTTGCCCGTATCTCCTTCCTCTTCTCAAAGTAGATCAGCCTGTCAACCTCCTTGTTTAAGTACTTGCTTATGCTCTGCTTCTGCACACGGGGAGAGATCAATAGCCTTCAATGGGTGGGTGTGTTGCAGAAGTGAAGTGTGCACAGTAGCATATTCGGACTGTTACTGTTAATGAACATTGGCTGCGGTAGCACTATGTACTGGAAGCGTGACTTTTCTGTTCATCAATATGTATGTACTGTATGTGCCATAGGTCTATAAGACAGTACATTGTTACTGTCAACAGCAAAGATGGCAAAAGTACACACTTTCCATTCTAAAATAAAACTATACTGTAGATAGTTAGGTAAGAAATGACATGTAAGAAAGTTTAAGTACTGACTTGACTTCAATACTTGAGTGAAAATAAAAAATACAGGCTCTGAAAGGTACTTAGAGTATAACAGGTTAACAGAGATCATCAAGAGAAGTCTGAGTCAGTTCTTTGACAGCCTGTGGTGAGACAGTGTTCCCACACCTCATTGCTGGAGGGGCTCCGCAGGGTCCAGGGGATTTCTAGGATATGCAGTGTGCCAAAGTGATCCGAGACTGCCAGAAGATGTTGCTTTGCTGTTTGAGTAAATAAAAACATTGCAAAATATTATAAAGACTGAATCTGAGTAGGACAAATGCCTGATATGCTTTGACAATATGGTCAATATGGTCTATATACTGTAGTGTGGCTCTGATGTGTCTAGCATGATGGGTATCACAATCCTACTGTAGGCCAGCGCTCACAGGAAATTATCCAGGGCTTGATGCTAGTGATCTGAGCGGTGGAGATGTTCTGGACTTGTGAAGGCTCATGGGTCTTTTCCAGCAGGTCCCACACCTCAACGCTGCCGTCCTCCTTCCCGATGAAAAACACCCCCGGCCGGGAGCCCGACCAGCAGCCCTTGGTGCACCTGGTCTGGGAGCAGTGGGAGAGGATGATGGGGCCCACCTGAAACATGAAAAGAAGGAGTAGTATGACAGAGGAGAAAAAACTGTTCCATAACAAACATAAAAAATAACTGTAAAACTATAAAATAGTTAGTTATGCACATCCTTAAAAGGCAAATGACAAAACCGCTTTCTGACTGTCCCACATATTTACAGTACTTCACATCTGTGCACACTAGCAAGTGGGCTGAAAGTCACCTATAGTCAATGTTATTAAAGTATTAGAAGTGAGCTTTATGCCAAAAACGTATACTTTGTGTGTATGTAGACTACACTATACTGTATAGTCTCATTTGGTCTGAATGATGCTTATGTTTTGCATTTTGGCTCGCTTGAAATCCTGCCCCTGCAAGATGGCTGACCAGTAGCTTTACATAAAAGTAGGTTTCATGTACATGGAAGAGATGCAACTAATCAGAGCGGAATGTCATGTGGGGGCAAGCTTCTCTAGGCGTTGACAGGAGCACACACCACCATAGGATTCAAATTTTATTTTGATGACTAGAAAAATAACCAACCCACTTTTTTCTGGTTCTGATGTTATTGAGTTACACTGAGAGCTCTGCAAGTTGTACATCCCTTTGCCATAGTATGGGTTTAACGAGTTTAATGGTCTGAAAATACTAGATGGGTTGAACCACAAGCATAACATACGTGTTTAGACTTGTCCTTCTCACATAGTTCTTTCATACATATATTACTTAAATGCATAACATGATCCATAAGGCCATACATGCTCAGGGTCTACATGTTTGAGCATGTGAAAGTGGGTTTTTGGTGATGGAAAACTATTTTACTTTTTGTGAAACATACTTCAGGGAAGCTGTATGATCAAGAAGCAGAATGTGCGCAAACATGCTAACAAAAAAAAGAGACGCCTACAAAGACAAGAAAAAGTGCTGACAGAACAAATCACTTCAAATATGGGGATGCTCCGAGATCAAGAGCAAGAAAACAACCTGGGTTATACCGTGAGAAATATGAGATTAAGATTTGCAAAAATTTTACCCAATAAAAAATTCACCCAACAAAAACAACTCTAGAAACCAATCAGTGCACCACTGAGGCATAAAATTCAGTGTCCCTAAAAGATAACTTACTTCCAGCTGAGCATGAATCAGTGGGAAAAGCACAGCACAGCAATAAAGACCCCACTTAAGTTAGTGAGAGTGGCAAGCAAAAGTCAGCAGTTGTGTAAGCACTTTGGTGCATGTAGAGGCTATATACACTCAATAGGACTGCTGCTGATCACGCCAGTGTAATCTGCCTGATATTGACTTCTCAGGATTTACCATGACCCCCTCCTTCCAGATGGCAAACGTCCAGCCTCCTACAGACAAGATGATGTCTTCGAAGAAAGGCGAGCGGCAGACTGTGTTCACCAGACCGTCGTGGATAATGTAACGGTGGCTAGGCTTGGGACCTGAGAGGTACCAGACAGAGGGTGAAAAAGAGAAAGGAGGGAAGAGAGAGAGAGAGAGAGAGAGAGAGAGAGAGAGAGAGAGAGAGAAAGAGAGGAAGAGAAAGAGAAACTTAAAGAAAAAATTCTTAATATTTGTGTGTGTGTGTGTGTGTGTGTGTGTGTGTGTGTATTCGTTTAAGTGTGCTTGTGTTTATGTGAGAGAGAGCGAGTGTGTTTATACTACTCACATTTTAATAGCATACACACATACCCTTATCATTTATAATTAAGTATGGAAAGCCAAATTAGCCAGAGGGTAATAAATATTTTCATCTCATCAGAGCTCAATTGCACGGCAGACATAGTGAAGGAAACGGCCTCGTACATGGCAATTTCCTCGTAATGCGAAAACAATAACTTATCCTCCCGCCTTTCATGACATGTTGTGCAATTTACTGAATAATCAAATGCACAACCCATGCCAAAGTCAACATAACAGGACAGCCATAATCTCCCGCAGTAATTACTCAAAATTGCTGGGCTTGATATTCTGTGACCCTGACATGATCGTTACAGCCTCTAGCTGGCCCCTGGCTTGACTGCGCCTAATGACATGGGACTATATTCTGGGATTCTAATGGGACTCCTATATTACTTTACTTACCAAAATTTTCTGGTAATGTGTATCTAATGGAATAATAGTGGACTACTCACCATCTGAGAGACTGAAAACCTGCCCTAGGCAGTTGGGGTAGCCCCTTGAGCCGTCGGAACTGCCCAAGGTTTCTTCCTCTACCATAACAAGTAACAACCAAAAACCGTGGCTAGGGAGTTTTTCCTTGCCCCTGTTGCTCATTGGGCCTCTTGTGTTAAGCGCTTTGTGACATGCCTCTTGTAAAAATGCGCTATATAAATAAAATTGAATTGAATTGAATATTCAGGGAGACGGAAAGTCACACAGAAATTGGATTTGATTTGGCCTTCACAGCACTCAGTAGCTTGTAGACTCAGTGCTTGCTACCAGCTACTGTAAGTATTTAAAAAAAGAAAGAATAACTAATGCGTCAGTACACAGTATTAGTGATAGTCTTTCTATTTCACATGCTTCATCATGGCAAGCTAAATTCATGATAATAAAAAAAATGGGTTAACGTTTCTGTAAACTTTTCTTTCATCAGTAGAGTGTAGTAATCTCTTACTAAACAATCTTCCAGAGTCATTATCCTTCTCCATCTTCCAGTCTGTGTAGACCAGTTCTCCATCCTGAAGCCAAAACAGATAAGACTGTTTCTCAGATCTCATAGTAGTAAAGACATACAAAAACATGCGCATACACACACAAACACACACAGAAACACACACAGGGACACACACACACACATACACACACACACACAAACACACACACACACACATTCCAACCCATTCACGAACCATCATATCTGATTCATCTTCCGAGCATGATATTCCTGGAAGAGAATGTTAGCACAGAGCATGTAACAGCAGTTGTTGCTTAATATGCATGACTCAAGTGCGGCTCACCTCTGTTCCGACAAAGAACTTTGTACAGATGTCTTCCAAAGGTTTGAGGTGTTTGGCAGAAGGAACTCTAAGCAGACTGTAGTCAGGTACCTCAGACCTTTCATCACTGACTGTAGCTGTTCAAATAAATTATTTTGAAATAAACCTTATCGATATATGAATGAAGTGGTAGGATATGACAGAATGATGCCAAAAACAACAGATTAGAATAAACAGATAGACAGATAAAGATCGATAGATAGAGTCCTCTCAGTTTCATTGTGCTTTGTGCATGCCTAACAACACCCCTCAGTTGTAACAACACGTAACAACGAAAATCTCATTTAACAAAAGGTAAAAAGTCTATATTGTTGTGGCTTTTTACACATTAAAACCTCAACTCGGCAATAAGTAAGTCTGACTCCTGGATAAAAGCCTGATTGCCAAGTGCTTTTGAAAAGATTCACTGTATTGTGACCAAGACTTTTTTTTACATTTAAATGAGAGTGACTATTTTCACACTTAAATGAGAGGGCCATTTCTTGCCCCCTCAGCTGTGTTAAGCATTTATTGTAGAAAAACGTTCCTCTTGGAGCGTATTGCTTAGTATAATACTTCTTAGTATTAGGCCTTAGGCCTTGGGCCCTTAAACAGTAAGAGACAAGAAGTAAGGGAGCCTGGGAGGGACCTGCCCAGCTGAGGGCTGCTGTGTTGGGGCGGTATGGGCGTATACGGGGCATAGGGGCATGGGGAAGGGCAGGGTCATAGGCAATGCCTGTGGGGTCCTTCTGCCTCACAAAAGCATGCCTGTCTGCGGGTCAAAACTGACCACTTACAGGCCTCCATATCTGCAAACTGCTGATGGAGCTCCTGCTGTCAGCGAGCTGTCTGAGAGTGAGATCCAATTACATCTCTCTCTCAATCTTTCTCTCTTGCTCTCTCTTTCACTCTCTCAAATCTTTCAATCGTTCAAACACACTCCCCTTCTTTCCCTCCCTTTTTTCTTCCCGTCATGAAATACTCAGATGTATGTGTGCGTAGCGTACAGCACAGACGCATTGTGCCTTTCCTTCGGTGTACAACTTTGTGTAAAATAACCCTATCCACTAACTAGCCCAATTACTGGTCAGATGGCACGGCCCATGCCTCCCTCCCAGAGCACAGGGCCGGTGGGGTGGTGAGGTTGTGAATCTGACACCTATCCATGTCACACTTTTCAATTAGGTCCCAACACACTGTCAGTGGCCTCCTGCAGCAGGCCGGCCAGCTCGGGTTTTTAGTCTGCCACCTTTATGCCACAGGGGACTGGGCCTGTTAATTACTTAAACCAACAGGGATCTAAAGAGGAGAGAGAGAGAAAGAGAGAGCAGGAGAAAGAGACAGAGGACAGAGGGAGAGAGAGGGGCCGGAGGTAGCAGGAAAAAGAAGAGAGGAACGAAGGGAGAGAGACAGAGAGGGTCAGGGAGCAAAACCATCTAAAGTAAAATTTAACGTGACTCATTTAACAACCCCCCTACCCACACCCTTACTAGCGAATTAAATTCATGACCTCACTATAATTTTTGATTAATAAGGAGACTTTGGAGAGAGGAACAAAGACCTGCCTCTTCTGAGGACATCTTCTGGCCCCGGGAGCTTATTGCAAACAGCTGACAGTCAACAAAGCCTAATGGCTCTGCCTTGTCTGGGAGCGATTGCTTAATAAAAATGCCATGAAACCAGAGAGAGCGGGGAGCTGTCATGGAGCCATGGCCTGCTGATCACTGGGATCACTGATCCATCCATTGGCGAAACCTGAGATGCGTCTCCCCCATCCACACACACACACACACACACACACACACACACACACACAAACACATGAACGCACCCCCACTACCACCACCACCACCACATCCAAGGCTAATAAAGTTCAATGAAGTCCACACCACCATCCCTGAGTTCTGCTGCATATCAGACACAAAGGCACATACCTCCTGGCCTTAGTAGACCCTATGCACTACAGTATATAGTGCATAACAATGGACTGGTTATATTTACTGAACTATTTATACAGTAGCACATGAAGTTAATACGTTAATAAGTATAATATGTATATGTTGAGCAGGTGAAAGAGAGAGAGCGAGAAAGAAAAAGGCAAGCCACAAGCTGATAGCATCCTTAGTTACACTTAGCTATGTCAAAGTAGATCATTGATGAATCAATCACAGAAACAGTGCGGGTTGTAAAGGGTGTCATGTTAGAACATTGATTTTATGGAGTTTTATGGAATGAATCATTATCGATTTATGGATCATGAACTTACCCACTTGTCTGTCATTTATACCGTGTCGCAGACAAAATTTGAGTGGGCTGTATTCGCCGCTGGTGTCAATCTTCGGTAGGGTCACCTAAGAGAGGGCAAAGATTTTAAACAATATCAGAAAACCATTAAGTGTATCCCTGTCCTTCGTTCATTTCTGTCTATTTCCGTTGGTCATGTTTGTGTCGGTATGCAGCACCACAGACACGGCATTGCAGGCACCTTCATGAGGGGCTTCCAGGACAGGTCGAGGTGTTTGAACATGTTGGGCACACTATGGGGGTTCTCAAGTGGCCGCTCCTCTGGCCGCTGCTTCTTGTCTAGCTGGGGCTGGGTCCCTACCAGCGGCACACGAATGTCCCAGAACATCACACAGCTAGGAAGGAAGGATTTGCACGTGATCAATAATAACCTTACATCTACATCTACAAAAAGCCATACAGTATATAACTCTAAGACTACTAATTAAGCAACATTCATTGACATTGATTGTAGAATAAATTGTGATGAAATAATAATTTTATGTCCATACAAACAGGCATACACACTATCCTAATTTCTATTTAAATACTGTCCTTAAGTAAGGAATAATATATTGTCCACTGGTCATAGGAAAATATTTCTCAACAGGACAAACAGGGCTCTGATACAAATGTGTAGGTTGTGTTTGTCCTGAAGTAAAATATTTTGCTATAATGACCAGCAGACAATACATTATCCCTCTTTTGATATTATATTATTTTATATTATATTATACTGAATTGGTTACAAATAGTTTGCAATGCATCTTGAACTTGAAACATTCTTTACAATACAGCTCTCACTTTCAACAAATGTTCCATTGTAATAAGTGAATGATCTCTATTTGCAGAATGATATTTCGATGTAAATCTAAAGTTGATCTTGACAGCTGCAGTCCTATAATCGTTATACTATACACAAATAAGTGACCCCTGAACGTTCGAAAAGACCATTCAAGGTGAATGGAACCTCCCACATCATTCTGGAGAGCCATACAATAAAGATGTTGAATATATTGTCTCATACCAGTCAGGAGCACAGGTGACAATCTGCACACTGATACCGGTTTTGTTCTCCAGCGGAATCCCTGTTCTGGACACCTTGAACAGACAACACAAACACACAATGTCTTACTCCTGTCATGGCTGTACTGTAGGTTTTCCCTGAAGTGCTGACCTACGCTTTCTCTCCCCCATCTCCTCAGGAGCTCTAAGGGCCCTCCATTGAGTCTGATTGCTACCTGCCTCAACAGAGAGCCGCTGATGGCCAATCAATAACACACTGGACACATTTACAGCTGAGTGAAGTCGCCCAGTGTCCTCTGCGACCTTGGGGTGCTTGTCGTAACTGGCCATCAGCGAGCCGCTCCTCGGATGTCAATCATCAGTTTGGCTCTCTGACCCCCTGCAGACAAGCCCTGCTGATATTCTACTGCAGTAAATAATTTTTTGAAATTACGGTTAATCCCACTAGGCACCATAAATGTCAGTGTCAGTAATTCTTTTCATTCTTTTTTAGCTGTGAGTGGTTCTGAATTCCGAATAAATATTCTCAGATTAGAGCGGATGGAAATCCTTCCATTGATAAAGGAGGCTGGTTTCCTGTGTTCAGTATCAGCGTGTTTAAATGAGGTGTGAGTGCTTAAAAGCAGCTAATGTGTATTGAGCTCCCAGTGCTGTGTCAGGCACTTCGTTTGAAACGCTTGTTTAAGATCAGATAAAGTAAGAGTGCTGGTTTGGTTCACCCTTTAAAGAAGGTGGCCTATCAGGGCCTCCCCTGTGGCATGAGTCAATTGAGTAAACATGCAAAAACAATGCACCCTTTTAGCACACTGCATTAACTGTTCTGTCTGTTCCAACTGTAACAAATTGTAAATGGATAAATGTATTTTTTCAGTCTCATGAAGGAAGTGTGGGGGGACGGGGGGGGGGGGGGGGGGGGTAATCTCATGTGTCTCATCAAAATTTAAAAAAGACCAAAGACAAAACGAAAACAGAGTTCCATGTCTGACTATATTCCTCAGTGTGAAAGCATGAAAACGGTGGTGACCTGTCAAAAGAGCCCTCTTGACTGGGGCTTCCCTCCCTCCTCCCAAACTCCCCTCCTAACCCCGGAGTACCTCGAAGCTTTCCGGGAGCCATTGTATGTCCGTAATTGGTGCTTTGTGGCCACTGTCTATGCCGGAGACGGCACAGTAGCGCACAACGGGAGTTTCGTTTTCTTGCTTGTCCTCGAAACCCTGCTGTGAAGACAAACACAAAGGGATTACAGTGCTCTGCCAGGCGACAGGCTCTCGTCCGCCGACAGCTGCTTGCCATACTGCCCCACGCTCAGAGGAAACAGGAGAGAGAGAGAGAGAGAGAGAGAGAGAGAGAGAGAGAGAGAGAGAACTTTTTCACAATGCATTGTTTATGGAAAAAGAGCTCTGGAAATGGACTTCAATGTTGAAGAGGCCATAATAGAGGGGATTGTTTTGTTTTTACTTTTTTTTTTTGCATGCGCCAGCGCAGCGTTGCACAGTGGGGCCTTACATAGGCATGGCCTTGAGGGCAAGTCTCTGGGCCTTGATAAGGATGCCTCACACATGGAACATGGTCCTTCACTGAGTTAAGGCCTGGGATTTGTTACTGAAACAGCAAAGAGGTCATTTGTAATATGTGTGTCTGTGTCAGTGTGTCAGTGTATGTGTGTGTGTGTGTGCGTGTCTGTAAGTGTATGTCTGTGTGTGAGCAGGCGAGTGTCTGCATGTGTGATTTGTGTGTCTGGTTGACCATGGCCATGAAAATGGGCTTGCATAACAGCTGTGTGTGTGTGTGTGTGTGTGTGTGTGTGTGCGTGCGGGGGCTAGAGGTGATGACTGCAAAGGTTACTGAGTACAGACTGACAATGAGGGAGAGGGCTCAGGCAGCTGAAACTGTTGTGGCTTATGGGTACTGGCAGCACAAGCATAAACAGCCTGTGACCATCACCGGTAATTAAAGGGTAAGGGACACACACACACACACACACACACACACACACCTCAATCTAACAAGGACCTTATTTTTCCATCAGTAACATCCTCAATAGCACTCTGCAATGTCAACATTCCTCCTGGGGACACTCTGTTCGGTTTCAATCAGCGGAGTCCCGGTCTGCTCTGTTCAAACTACTCTACTAAGGTAAACAGCGCTAATTTAAAGCCAGAGACAAACAACGCTTAAGCGTGGCACCTTGTAGGGATCCCATGACTGCAGTATATTGACACGAGCTGATAAAAATGTTGAACAAATGTCATGGGCCTCTCCTAATATGTTTACATAAGTAAATGAAAAAAGGCTATTGTGATGGCTGATAGTGAATTCAGGTGTTTTGATATGCGGCAGCTGTGCAAAAACTAGTCGTCTCACATCGGGCGGTGTGCGCGGTGTGACCGGAGCGGCTCACCAAGACCATTGTGTTGTTTGACATGTTCTTGCCTCCCCCACTACGTGTGCCTTGAAGTCTGTCCACATAGGCCGAGATGTCCCAAAGCACAACCTGTCAGTAAACAAACACAAACCATTTTATTAAAAATATTACAAAATTTTAAATGAATGTAGTAATTGACTGTCAGCACAACAAAACAAAATGTTACCTCACAATGTATTTTAGGATCAAATAAGGCTATGCGTGTCAGATAGGTAGGAACATTTGTACATTTTGCAATGCTTTGCACTAACACTTCTCATTTGTAGAGTAGGTAGAAATACATATCCCTAACAGTCTGTATAATGAAACTTTGCAACCTTGTGCTGACTGCTACTGATATTAGATTTACAGAGATCGAGAGGGAGAGAGAGAGAGAGAGCGAGAGAGAGGAGAGAGAGAGAGAGAGAGAGAGAGACAGAGAGAGAGAGAGAGTAAAACCACAAACAGATCAGTACAAGTGAGAGTCAACACCTGGCCATTCATGCAGCCGCCAACAATAATATTTGGATCAGTGGGACAGAACTCAAAGGAGAAGACATCGTCTGGGCACTCAAGCATCAACTGCACAGGAGAGCGGAGAGGAGGAGAGGAGAGGAGAGGGAGGGGAGGGAGAAATCCCACATTTGGTTAGAGGCATTACATTTCAAAGCACTTTCAAGTACAGATGTATGAGTCATTGCAGTTTGTTTAGTTTTGACATTGAATGCAGTTTTCAAAGTACTCCACTTACTTTCTTAGGTAAAATAGAGTGCACTGTTTTTAGCAGATTTCGGCTGAATCCTATTTATTTTATTACCACTTCGCCCTAACCCTTATCCCTATGAACAGTTACAAGTAGAAGGGGAGAAAATATTTTCTCTCAGAAATGAGAGTGTATGTCAATTTACTACCTTCAGAATGTACCATTCAACATTTGTTTCATTAGCAGTGCTACATTTTTGACTCTGTGCTAAGATTTTGATACTGTAATTGATGTTACGATTGAGAATCTGACTGAATATTTCGTAGTCATAACACTACCACTAACATTCTAATACCACTAATCACTCAAACATTCATAATGAATACCGAATTTAAATGTCTCCTATGCCAGTCCCTCCTTCAAAGTGGTGTTTCCGCAAATGCAACATGGCTAAAACTTCCGCATGTTAAACACTGGAAGAAAAGGCATTCAGTTTCAGACCCAAAATAACACTGGCCTATTCCTAGAGCCAAATAATGAAAACATCCTCACCCAAAATCACCCTACTTAGAAATAACGGAACATTTCCTTCATCCATAATTCATCATGCTTGTCTATCTACACTACTTCAGCGGAGGCTTTTCATGTACCCAAAGAAAGGCCTTGTTGGAACTCCTTAAAACCTTTTTTTCACTATGAAATCCCTACTGTTGGGTGGACTGGGGAATTAAAAGTTGTAAGCTATCAGAGTGGATTTAAATGCTGGGGTTAATGTGTGTGTGTGTGTGTGTGTTGGGGGTTTTGGAGGGGTTCTGAAATGAAAGGGGAGATTTTGACATACCTGGGGGTTGATGGGATCAGAGAAGCTCCAGAAGAGAATGAGTGAAGGGTTTAGAACCAGCTTAGTGGAGCCACAGATCCTCTCTTCAAAGGACAGCCTCTCTGTCACGGCCACCACAATCACCCCTGCCCAACGACCACATCACAGACAGCACACTCAGATGTAAGGATTCACACACACACACATGCACACACACACGAACACACACACACACACACACACACACACACAAAGGGAGGGGGGGGACCATATACACACAATCACAATCCAAGATCTCTCACACACACACACACACCACAGCTCACTCCATTTACGCCTGTAACGAGCCTGAAGCAACAAGGTACAGCGCTGTACTGCAGTGCAGAGCCCAGCGCTCCCTCTCTCTCTCCTCCGGGGAGGAATGAAATATCACCTCCCCTGCAAAAGCCTGCAGTCAGCGAATGTTGTAATGTGGTCCTACACAACCTCCAACATGGCCTACTGTCACTTATGATCAAGAGTCAGACTCTCAATGGCTTATTTATCACCGGGCAAAAGACAGGTTCTCCATGACTTCTCCAACCCCCGCATAATAACTCTTGGCTGGGGTACTGCAAACATTTAGGGACTGAACAATTTCCAGAAGTGCACTTCACATACACATTTTAACATTGCCTCACGTGCAACTCATTCCAGTAGTGTGATGAATCAAATGAAACTAAAATGAAAGGAAATAAAACACCCTTTAAAGTGATACATGTAAGTGGGTGATTTGTGTGCTAATTGACAGATACAAGAGGTAAAGGTGGTCACAAACCTCAAGGTTATTAATCCTAAATCTGAAATTATGGAAAGTCATAAATAATCAGAAGTATCTGGATAGATGTGGCAAAGGGTCGCAATTAAGAAATTTAAAATGATCTTGACTGATCCATATGATCAATTATGATATGAATATAGGCCACCCCTTAATCATTAGGTTTGTCCTCATATCTCACTGTCAATTATACTTTGAGGGTTTGGCCTGCAAAGTGTCATTACGACAGTAAGGCTGGTATAAGTTAAATGATATGGAGTATTGATATAGTCCTTACATATGCCATTAGGACAGATAAGAATCATATACTTCCAGACTTCTCCATATGGAAAGGAGCCATGCTCCTGGAGTGAAGGGTTAGCACTAGAAGAGACACAGCAGTCCAAATGTTCCAAAATGTTCCCGATTCTTGCCACTACAGTTCTAGTTATGGATGAAGGGCAAAAAATGAAAGAAGAGGAATCTCTCCAGATTTTTTAAAGATATATATATATCCAGCCATGGTTGGAAATGACCCCAAATCTTGTCTAGTATCAAACGGCCTACAAACATATTTGTAGGCCATTTGTTACTAGACAAGACAAGAGGAGTTTCCTCTTAGGTTAACCAGAGTGAAGGGGTCTGACCTGAGATGGTGGGGTGCCAGTTGATGTAGCTGATGGTCTTCTCCTTGCTGTGGTGCAGGTCAGTGAAGGACTGATACTCTTTGAGGTGAGTGTCGGCCTTGCCACCGAAGGCTCCATCCTCCTCACTCAAAGCAGCCCAGTCATCAAAGAACACATCCATTATTTCATTCTGTTGAATGGCCAGCTCGAATCTCCAACAACAAAAGACAACATTGACAGAAATGTAATTACACAGGCCTTAAAACAAACACTGTATAGTTTTGCTTAGATGAAAAAAGTTAATATCTTCAAAACTATAACCATCTATAACCATCCATGATATCCATGATAAGTTAAGTCTGTTGATGCAAGATCTTCAACAATCAATGAGCCCTTTTGATGTTTTATTGACTGTACCCCCTACCAAATTATTTGGTCAGACTCGTTGAGGGTTTGTTTTCACTGAGACTTGACAGCTGGAAGTGATTGAGGTTTTCTTTTTTTAAAAAAAGGAGGACAGAGGCATTTCAAATAGATGAAGCAAGCTCAAAGGGGAGAAAAGTTCTGCAAAGATAACTGCAGGGCTGTCTGGGGGTTTGGGGTTGAAGGCGCTGATGAGGAGGATTGGGGGGGGGGCTGGTGGTTTTGGAAGGAACACTGAATAATTCAGTGTCAGTAAGCGTCTCCCCTCTGCACCCCCTCAGCAGTTAGCAATGCCTCTCAGAGTTGCAGCGGGGACCGAGGCTCCATCAATCATGAATGCGTCTTACCTTACAGCAACTGACTTGACAAAATTCTTCAGATTCTCAGACTGCAGACAGTTCTCTTTGTCCTCCTCGGAGAACTCTCTGGGCTCATACTGGGTGCACATGTTCTTCGGGTATGTCCTAGGACACCAAATGCTTTGCTATTAAATCACTTTATCACATTGTTCCAGGACACACACAATTGACTATTTTTGTTTTAACCAGATGCAAAAAAAGATGACACGTGTTTTTTAGTTATTTTGTTTTTGTTTTGTTTTGTTGATTTTTTTTCCTCTGTGATTTTTTCTGTCATTATTGTGATGATGGTCGGAGACAACCAAAAACACGATTTTTGTCTGCCTATTGTCTTTCATAAAAACACTCTAACTACATGTAAGGAGCCAAACAAAAAGCCCAAAGGGTTCAAAGTCAAGGCCTTGTCCATCATTGCTTGACAATCATTGCTGTGGACCTACCACTGAGTCTGACTGCTCGCCGATACCACTTTAGGGATGGCCTGTGTCCCGCTGTTCCTCTCCATCTCTTTCAAGCTGAAGCTCTTGTCCTGGTAGGAGGCGCATTCCATAAAGCCATCTCTGGTTTCCATAGCATTGCGGTCAGAGAAGATGATTGGCGCGCCAAACTCCCGCCTTATTCTGGAGATTTTATATTTTAACTGAATACAGAGAGAAAGAAGGGCAAGAGTAGGGGGACGATTGAAAATATGAGATGAACAAATGTGTGTGTCTGGAAAACAAATGCATTAGACAGGAAAGAACGGTATGAAAATGTATAGCTTTAATACTGGACTGCTCTAAATGTAAGAAAGTAGATATGATCTCTTCTATAGTTTTGATGTTTGATTCTGAAATAAATCTACTGTACATATTCAAGGTCAGTTGTTATTAGTCATCTTTTAGTACCCTGGGTCTGGAGCTAGTGTACGTCTCCTCCTCTATCTCCTTCTCACTGCCCAGGGACACCCACGGCTGGGGCACTGGAGTCGTTGGCATAACCAAGTCATCTGACTCGTCCTCCTCTTCCTCTTTCTTTTTCTCCTGCTCCGGAGGCTAAACCCATCCCGCCACCGCCATTACCACACACACACACACACACACACACACCAAACACCAAAACAAAATAACAAAGCAAAACAAAAAAGCAGACATTACACATCTCACAACATTAAATAAAGAAGTTGTGTCTAGGAAAGTTGTGTCTAGGCAGTATGGCACGGTAGATGTTAGCACAGCACTGGAAGACTATAGTCATACAATTCCCAAAGGGGCATTGGATCGAGATCATCAGGAAGTGACCTCACCTTAAGCAGCCTTTCCTTGGCCTCCACTGTTAGAACCAGGTAGAAACTCTGTCCATATGTGAAGTCTCTATCAAACACCAGCAGCATCTCATCCTCAGGGTAATCCTGGTTGGAGCAGTTGACGGACAACAGAGTTAAAGGGCTGGGGGCACATAGACTAAATTCCAATGTCTTTCCGGACAATGGGTTCTGAAGCCTCAAAGACTAGACTGACATAAATTAAGAACTCAATTTGTGCCAGTTCAGTCTTTGAGTTTAAGGCCTAGGGTGAAATACTGCATTGTCTAAGACATACTTTACTAGTCGGGTTAGTAAACACTTACTTACTTACTTACTTATATACTGTACTTTGTATTTTGTTAAGAACAATCAATCAATTTCATGTTAAAAGTCTATCAGTGAGGAGACAATCATGGCAAAACGTAGATGATTTAAGACAGGCGGTGATTATGCCAAATCCCATTGCTATGCAAAGGTCACTCTATTTCGAAGAGTAAAATCAGGTGATGGGCCTGCTCAGACACATAGGATCTGATTACCCAGGAGCACCTAAAGGGTGTGTCAATGATAGGACCAATGCTCCTTTTGACTGCTTCCAGGTCAGCTTTACTGCCCCCAAGCACTGGGCCCATTCATCATAGCATCAGGACATTGTTGTCTCCTGTCTGTCGGTGACAAAGAGAGACGTGACTCTGACAGCTCACCAGCACGGCCTGCTTGATGGGGCTGAAATCGGACACGGCTGCCCGGGTCTTCATGTCCTGCACCATGTCCTCCTTCTGCAGCAGCTTGTAGGGGCTGTCGCCGGTCACGTCCTCATCGGCGCGACACTTGAACAGCTCCTGGGTGGCCGAGGTAAGCACCATGGGAAAGATGTTGTCGGGATGAGCTGCAGAGGGCATGAACGGACAGTGGAAAGTGAGTGGATTAGAGAATTGGAGATAGGGTGTGTGTGTGTGTGTGTGTTGGGGGACTGTATGTCAGTGAACTAAATGAATCATTGACAAATGAGCCCTCATGAACAATGAATCAGCTAAATGACTCATCGATATACAATTCGATCAATTTCACTGGATTTCCGAGCAGTCATGGAATAGCCTGTGTCTCACTACTTGTTTTTTGAGTCACAGCACCTGTGCACAATGCTTTGCTGCCTCTTGGTGGGGTTGCATTTCGCCTAGGCTTCAGTTTATAGCGCACAGTCGTCTCACTCCTCCGCGTGCCCCTTTGACACAGGAGCCGCACTCCTACAGCCTCCTGCTGACCAGTGCTTTAATTCTGACGCATCTCTATATAGATCAAAGGCTAAGTGGATGGGGAGCAACACCTTCTTACCTGAAATCACAGATTGTTTTTGACACACACACAAATAACAACATTCCTCCTCCTTAACAACCTTTTGAGATGCCGTTACAGTGACACACACACACACACACACACCAACAAACACACACATATACGCACAAACGCACACTGAGGCCCTCTTGATGACCCCCCTTTGCTGTCTGTGCCGCTTCCTAGGCGGACCTAAACATCAGTACTCTTGACGCACAGCGTGCTCCTGTAAACAGGGCTTTGCATAATTACAGAACTCTTGGCACTCGCCGCCTTCTTCAAAAAGGTGTTTTTTTCCTGTTGTGTTTTGTTTTGCTGCAGGGAGTGAAATCCCTGTCGCGGGGGGTAGGCTATGCAAGTGCGCATGTGTGTTTGTGTGTGTGTGTGTGAGTGTGAGTGTGTGTATTTTGCTCTCTAATCCCTGAGGATCTGCACATCATCACCAGACTACTAACTTGACACACAACACTTTGTCATGTAAGGATGGGATGCACAGCGGATTGCATGGCTATGCGTGTTATTATCAGATCTCAAACGATCCATGTGTGAATGTTAGCTTGATCTAGCTGCCCACACACAGTGGTTTACTGCTGTTTTCCTGTTTTTAATTTCGTAGGCTCAATAAAGTTAATAACTAATAGGTAAAGTTAATGAATAAGGGTATAATAAAGTTGAGATTGCATGATTGCACATTATTAAACGCAACAATAAATCAGCAACAAACACATCAAGACCTGAAATACCTTCAACATACCTGAAAGGAATTTTGTTTTCAGTAGTTAGCCTATCTATTCCCTCTAAACCTTGTTTCTTTCAGGACTTGGGTCATGTCCTCCCCAGGAATGTTTCTTGTGTGGGTTTTCACAGCTTTCACAGTTTTTACTCTCTCTCTCTCTCTCTCTCTCTCTCTCTCTCTCTCTCTCCTTTAATTCAGGCCGGAATCTCCAGACAACACATGACCCTGACTTCTCCCCCAAAATCCAACTGAGGACAAAACATGTTCATGAGGTTGCGTCTGCCGAGCAGCCAGGGCTTAGCCGGGCAAACAGCGCTATCAAGTTGCACTCACAAAAGTGTGGCTGATGTCATTTAAGGTAAAAAGATACACTTCTGCTTAGCGTCTGCATCAGTCTGCATTTGTGAGAGTCATAATAGAAAGAGGGGGGGGGGGGGGGAGGGGGGGCCCAAAAGGGGGGGGGGGGGGGGGGGGGGGGGGGGGGTACAGGGTGGTCCTGGGAAGAAGAAGAAGAAAAAAATACAAAAATGATGACCATCTTGAAAGACACACTGACAAAGAAGAGATAAGGCTGAAAGATAGCTGTAAACAAACACCCTTACTCTGCCTTTGCCGTGTCCACGGGCACTGCAACCGTATACAGAGGTTCACATGAAACGAAAGAGAGTGGAATGGCCATATACCTACAGCTCACTGATGGCTATGATGAGCGTTCTTTGAATGCTGAATGACATCACTAATCGAACAAAGAACCTTTCACCTTAGGCCAATAATGATCTCCAACTGTAGTGGAACCTCTGGCAGTAGTGCGACCTCCGACTGTAGTCAATTACGTTAGGGTTATAGGGAATGGTTTAAACATGATTATATAGCCTACATCTCAATCTCTGACTATATCTTAATCTCCCTAGAGAGAAATTTGCTCTTGATAAAATCATACATATCTTGCAAATCATTCTTTAAAATCTCTGAATAACCTGGAACTTTATGAAGTAACAAAAAACAAAGTGTATTAGTCTGAATTAAGTTTGTAGACTCATTCCACATGTTATACACACCCAAATAACAGGGCTGCTCTTGGTGGATGAAACAGCCCATCAAACTTGTGCAACTCCATTATTACCTAAAACAGTACAGTCTGTGAGAGGCAAGCCATTGGAAGTGAATCTTCCCAGGCATGTGTTTGTAATTTCACTATCGAGAGCCTGATCTCTGGCTAGAGAGCCAAAATGGATGGGGATAATGAATGAAGAGGAGCCAGGAACAATACAGACACTGAAAATAGTATTGTGTAGCAAAGTGGCTGCTCCTGATCCCACAGTGCGCTCCAAGAGTCAGAGGTGAGCTGAGGACTGGTGCAGAGAACACTGTATTACGCTACCACGCTACCAGATAGAAACGCGGGCAGCTCACAATGCCTCCTGTGGAATGGCCGGTGTAGTGCTCAAATCCCATTGACCATCATACAGATTTTATACAAAACGTCTCTGAATTATTAGGGAGGTTTCTGTTTTCTGTAGGTGGGATTTTGTTGTCTATGGTTAGATTTGTCTTGTTTTTTCTTACCAGACTCAGCAGCACTCACAAAAGTTGATGGAGCATCATTCTTCTTATCTGCAGATACAAAAAAAGTATTCATAGTGCAAAGGCTGGTTGACTAACACTTGGGCAGAAGAGTAGGTCAATAGTCTTGTAGATTCACGGTGGGACAAAAACAATATTTGTATCTTGCCTTGCCCTGACCGTATCAGAAGGTGTGTGTGTGTGTGTGTGTGTGTGTGTGTGCTTACCTTTGTTTTTGCTGCTTGCATTGCTCTTTGGTCTTTTTGATGCCATTGCTGCAACAACCAAAGTATTATGAAAAAAAATAACACAGACACTAAGGTTCTTGGACCTGACCCAGAAAAATTATAAAGTTGATACACATTGCCACCTAGTGGTACAGACTCACAAGCCTATAGAGTAGTCCGAGGATAATAGCCAACATGTCTTGTCCATACATAGCCTAATATCTCTGCTGAGCGAGACTAAAAATTGTCTAATGTAACGGTTCTATCAACTAAATTTAATATTGAGGTGACATGCTCGTGATAGCTGCTTCCACACCATATAAAAGTAACATGGTCTGAACGGTTCGGTTACGAATTAGAGCAGAGACTGTAAGTGTAACTCTCAAGACATCGCTAGGCCACATTTGAAACAATTTGGCAAATCAATTATCGTAGCACAAACAACAGGTAAAAGCAGATACTTGTAAAGAGGGTAGACTACTAGCCTACTTGATTTAACCATGATAGCTGTCATTGTGTTCCAAAGATTATAATTCTTAATTTTACAGTCAATTTAGTAAAAACGAACGTCATTGCCCAGTGATTGTACGAATAAAACTGTACATAATAGATGATGTCAAGTTTACTTTTACCTTTCAGTAATTTTGGGTTTCAAAGTTGGCTGTAATTTACAAATGACTGTTTTCGCTTTGCTACGGTTAGTTTCCGGCATCAAATACGGTTGCTAATAGTTACTGGGGCACAATCCCCGCTTCCACCAATCACAGTCGCTGAACACTCATGTGACACTCTTTTCACTTTTTATAGCCACCTGTCTAGAATAGATTGCAGTGCGAATTCTTGAGCATTACACAATTTTTGTACCGTGCAGGGCTACAGTTGTGAATGTAATCAGAATTCCACCATGTTCATCTGAACTATTGGATAATTAGGACATAGTTGTATTTCACTGACCATTTCTTCGACAAACACTAGGAGAGCCGAGTGGACTTGATTGCTGTTAACGTTGTCAGCAGACAAAATACCGGTGAGTATTGGTCTGTTCCACGTGGGCAGGACGTTGACAGACTGCTGAATTTAGGCTATTTAAATTTTTCACAGAACGGGCTGAATCTTTATCTTACTAGGACCGCGGTTAACTTGTTCTTTCCTCTCCACAAAAAAAAAAAAAGTAGTGCAGTGCCTCCCCAACAACCCTGAAAATGGACGGGCAAAGCTTAATATGCGTCGTCCAAATTGAAAATGGAACAGAAAGAAAAACTTTCTGACTGCGAGATGAAGGTTATAATCCAACACCCCTCGTGTCAAAGCTCAGGTAACGTTAGGCTAAGCTCGACACACCCCCCCTTGCGTTACACATCGATTTTGCAAATGAAAGGAGAAGTTTTAACGCCACCCAATGTCCCCAGAGCAAGGCGTTGCATCAGGTTTAGACTAATTTACCAATTCAGGTTCCTACGGATTCTGTGTAGGTGAGATTATTTACCTCAACAGCTAGACTGTGCCTGGTAGGGTTGAATTAACTTTAACGTTTGGATCAGATTTCACCAGTGGAGGGAGGAACCGGATGTTGACCTTAGAAATCAAGATTAGGCTAGCCATTGTTTGGGCCAAAATGAATCTTTTATTAATTTAACTTGTTTTGTATTTGTTCAGATATGGATGAGACTAGTTACAGATCAGTGAATGACCCAAATGGGAATGCTCACCCATTCTGGTCAGATTCTCCTAATGTAAACTTGGAAAAAGTGGAATGCTTCAGGAGGAAACTCAAGTATTTTTTCATGAACCCATGTGAAAAGTACAAGGCTCGTGGGAGAAAGCCATGGAAACTAATGCTGCAAATAATCAAAGTGGCCATCATTACAATTCAGGTGAGCACTAACAACCTCTGTTAAACATAATAAAATATTTTTATAACATTAATGATGTTCGGCTTGTTGGCTAGACCTGTATTTTTTCATTACTTTTGTGCATTCCAGCTGGTTATATTTGGACTCAGTAACCAGATGGTCGTCACATTTAGAGAGGAAAACCTGATGACGTTCAGGCATTTATTCCTAAAGCATTACACGGAAAGGAGTGCCGACACATATGCAGTGTACACGCAGAGAGACATGTTTGACCACATTGAACATGTCTTAGAACAGGTAGGCAATAATGATTATTGTTATTCAATGCTATAATGTTGGGTTGTGTCCTAGTAAACATCCAAATGAGCTTGTTTCCTGATTCCTAATAGGGAAAGCTCTCATAATCCCTCAGTAGTGAGGTATTTCATAATCATAGCATGCAAAAGGAAGATAATAAAATGGGCATACAAAATGATCTCTCCTGCACATACTAATGATGAGTTTTGATTTGAACTGTTCTAGCAATTATACCCTTCAGTAGGCGACGTCTTGTAGCTTCAGTTTTCATTGATTTTCATGCAGAGCCTGTTAAACAATATGATATGCCTGTAAAACAATATGATCCAGCCTAGTCTATGGTTTATGTCGCTTCTTTCCTCTTTGTACAGTTTGGCCACCTTAGGAATATTTCGGTGGGAAACCATGCTTATGAGAGGACTGGCCTAACCTACACTCCACTCATACTATGTCAAGAATACTACAGAAACGGAAGCATCTCACCAGCAAATGAGACCTTTGATATTGATGCACAAGTGGATGCTGGTAATGGTTTACTCAAAAGCCTTGGTACTTTATGTGTCATGATCTGTGAAAGGTGTTCTTTTATTACCTTTTACTTGCTCTCAACTGTGACTCTTTTTTGCCTTTTTTAGAGTGTGTGGAAATATATCCAGCGGTTCCCTTTCAACAGGAATCTGATAACAAATACCCAGTAAATCTTACTTTAGATTTCAAAAGGTACAATCAAAAACCCTCAGGGAACACGCATTGGGTTAAGTCCCATATTTCCTGTAGCTTTAATGGGTTTAAGTTCACTTTGAACCTTTTTTTTTTTTTCCTTCAGACTCTTGGCTGTGAACATTAACTTTACACTTAAAGCCATCAATCTGCAGACTGTCCAACATCACGAGTTGCCTGACTGCTATGACTTCGATATAATGGTATGTCACCTGACCCACCCTCCCAGCTTGTCAACAAGCCTCCTTGTTGCAATTTGTCATTTCAAGACATGTATAACAAAGGGGAACCAAACACACACTTTCCACTCCTGCTTGACTATTCTACCAGGATTGTTTCCTAAACTCAAAAAAAAAAAATGTCGGGCCATGATGCTGGCTTCAGAATTTCCTGTTGCCTTCTGCCTGTCAGACGTTTTATAAGTATCATGTGACCAGTTAAATATAAATGGAGAAATGTGTGTCTGTCCGTACAGATCACCTTTGACAACAAGGCCCACAGTGGCAGAATTAAAGTGAATTTGGATCATAATGTTGAGATCAAAGAGTGCAGAGACTGGAATGTCACAGGCACATGTAAGCAAGTGTTTTTTGGTTGTTATACCTGCCAGATCAATGGTTGTGTAAATATATATTTATATTGTTTTGACAGAGAGCAAGCGTTTAAAATGTCATGCACATATTATCCTATCTAGCCCCAAGGAATCTTCTCTACATCCTTTTCTTTGATGTCATCATCATTCTGACTTGCCTCACGTCTCTGATTCTCTGCTCAAGATCAGTTGTCACAGGAATAAAACTGCAGTCTGTAAGTCTAGCATTCAGCATAGTCTAATAAAATACCTTGCCAATACAAAGCCTTGTGTGCTAAAATAACAAAAAATTAATTCCAAGAGATTGTATAGGAGTAGAACAACATAACAAAAATACGTGTCTAGGAATAGTTACTGCTTATATTTTAGTATAATTTATAAATGAATGCCTGATTTGTAGTTGGGCGATTAAGGATAGATTAAGCAGATCCAAGTTATTCCACCATACCTATGAAGTAGGTGCTCTATAATTTATCCCTTGTTGTTATTTGTCGTTATGTCGTTCTTCTTAATTTAATAGCTGATAAAATTAAACTGCATTTCTTGGCGTATCTCTGTTTACTAATATGTTACATTTTTTCCATTTGTAGGAGTATACAGTGTTTTTTGCCACCTATTATAATAAAATTGTACCCTGGTCTGACCGAATGGAGTTTATTAATGGCTGGTACTCGCTCATCATAGTCAGTGACTTTCTAACCATCATTGGCTCCATCCTAAAAATCGAGATTCAAATTAAGGTGAGAGGTTTGTGTACGTGCTCAAGAGTGTGTGAAGTGACAATCACGAGTTTCTGCCTATGATTACAATCTCACCGAAGATGGCTGTGTCTGTCATAGTGGTAGTTTGATTAATGTGCCTTCAGTGGCAGGTAAGACATATGGGCTCTGAGGGAGTGTGGCAGTAGCTGTGTAGGTTGTGTGTTTACTTGTGGAGCTATCACTAAACAACCTGCATGTTACCCCATTAGAACGTGACCAGCTATGACATTTGCAGTATTCTCCTGGGAACAGGCACCATGCTTGTGTGGGTGGGCGTTCTGCGCTACATGGGCTACTTCCGGAAGTACAATGTAAGATTACTTTCAGTCCTCTGATTTCATTAGTGTTCACTAAAAGTGAACTGAACCTTTGTTAAAATATTCTGCTACATAATCCTTAATGGATGTGGATTTTGTTATTGCCATTGTCTTTTGCCCCTTGAAAGATTCTCATCATAACCCTGAGAGCAGCGTTTCCAAACGTTATCCGGTTCATCTGTTGCGCTGCCATAATTTATCTGGGTTACTGCTTCTGTGGGTGGATCGTGCTTGGGCCTTACCATGAAAAGGCAAGTCTTTCTAGTAAAGTTAACTGGTATTTAGCAGGTGCTTTTACACAATGTGACACAGGCTCACAACTTGGGCTTCGAGAATCTGAGCTTGCTCACGCAATTGTCAGTAGATTGATGTAACTTTGCGTTTATCACATCTGCATTCATTTTAGTCAAGGAGGTTGGCAATTGTGCATTGTGTAGTAATGCAATAATTTCAGTAAAAAATATTGTGTTGTACAGTAGCCAACAATGCAGGAAAATGTTTTTTTTTTTGCAGTATTGCAGTATTTTTGCATCTTTAGTATTTTTTATGAATGCATTTTTTCTATTTTCAAAATGGTGCATTTACTGCTTTAAACTGTAGTAAAATGCTTCTTTGATACTGCAATACAAGGCAGGATTTTTTTTATATGGGAACAGTATGGTGGCCCTGAAGTGCAAACCACATTAACAAATTACTAAACACAACAACAAATTGAGAAACACAAACAAATTTAGAAACGACAAAAAAATTGAGAATCACAAAAACAAAAGAAGAAACACAAAAACAAACTGAGAAGCACAATTACATTAAGAAACCGGAAAGGGTAGGTACCAGTCAGCAACAGCAGACATCACTGATTGGACGACGGGCTGTTCGTCCGCCTGTGACCTCTAGTGGTCCGCGAGAGAATCAATAAACATAAACATTATACATTATCTGTATAATATCAGATGAACAGGCGAGCTAATTGCTCATAAAGTCGCTAAAAGTAAAAGATTCTAGAGCGCTACGCTAAAAATACCCGTTGCTATGGACTCGTTGCTATGCCCTCGTTTGGACTCGCTGCCAAGTCCAAAGCCACAGGTCCAATCAGTGATGTCTGCTGTTGCTGATTGGTACCTACCCTTCCTGGTGTCTTAGGGTGTATTCACACCTGAAAAGTCCTTTGGTCCACTTGTTTGGTCCGGATCATTAGCAGACTATTTTCTTTTTTTCATTTGGTGCGGTTTGCATTCACACTGTACTTTTTGTAAGCAAACTTTATTCTGTACACATATATCCACGTGTGTGACGATCGCTGCTCCCATTGGACAGAAAAGACTTGAGCACCAGAGTCCGTTTGGAAGCGGACCGAGACCACCTCAAAAAGTGGGTCTCGGTCCGGTTGTTTGGTCCGCACCAGGATTCGTTTGTTGTATTCACACCTGCACATGGACTCGTTAAGGAGTGTTTACGAAAATAAGGAGGCTAGTGTTAGACCAGCCCACCTTCACTTATCAAATGTATGTCATGTCCACTGCTTTACACACAATGTGATTGAATGCAAAGCTGTGCTCAAGACTACATAGACCTGTCTCTTACACAAGTCACGCAGAGCGTCTTAACATTTTGCCTCCTCCATTGTTTTCTTGCAGTTCCGCACACTGAACACGGTGTCAGAGTGCTTGTTCTCTTTGATCAATGGCGACGACATGTTCCCCACCTTTAAAGACATGCAGCTGAAGAGCTACCTGGTGTGGCTGTACAGCCGCCTCTACCTGTACTCCTTTGTGTCCCTGTTCATCTACATGGTCCTCAGTCTGTTTATCACGCTCATCACAGACACTTATGAAACCATTAAGGTAATGACGGAGTGGTCCATGTTTGGCTGTTTGTTTGTTTGTTTTTTTAAAATCACTATGCACACTGGACCTATTGATCAGTTTTTTAATGTAAAAGAAAGCCAATAACCAACAGTGGCATCATGCCTTGCTTCCCTACAGACGTGCAGTACATGCACCAGGACCTGCATACATAGGTTTTTCTGAGCCGAGGCTATAATTACTTGTATTGCTCTTTTCTGCTCTATTCAGCATCAGCAGGAGGGTGTTCCTGACTCCGAGCTGCACGCTTTCATCTCTGAGTGTAAAGACCTGCCCAACTCTGGCCACTACCGTCTGAACAAGAAGCCCAAACACTGCCTGCTTTGTTGTCTCCCCCAGTGCAGGTGTGTACTCACTCACTCTATCGACCGACTCGAGAGAGATCATGAGCATCATAGCTTTTCCCCCAGGCTTTCCATTTTAACACTTCCTATGGCTGTTTGGCATAAACAGCCTAGTAGCCTAGTAAGCTACCGCTAGGGGACGTCTCTAGGCGACTCTACAAGGATAGAGCTATATAGTGATTGGGCCAACTCAGGAGAGGAGCTTCTGAGGCCCTATGAGGTCCTTCATTTCCAGATGTAGCCTACCTGCATACTGTATGTTAAGATTTTTAGGGTAGTATTGATTGACTGCATTACAAAGATGATGCTCATTATTGCTGTCTTTGTTGCTTTTTTTTTTACAGGTCCGAGGTATATCAAGAAAGACTGCAGAGTTAGCTGTTTGTGCATTTGTGTCACAAACCAATGGACAGATCTTAAAAAGTAAGATGTACTGTATATTACTGTACAGCTTTGAATGTCAGGCTTGTAACTTAATGACAATGTTACTGGTGAGCTGTTGTTTTGTATGTTCTGTGCAAGATCAATGAAGCAATTAACGCAGGAGAGTCTTGGATGGCCTTTTTAAGATTTTGTGTCTGAAACTAAAACGTGTGACTTGCTTGAAGGTTATACACACCTAAATATTAAACTAGTGCACAGAAAATTGAGACACCATTTTTACATGTATATCATTTATGCGCACTCTAATGCACTTTGAAAATAAATAAATAAATGAATGAGTGAGTAGTTGCCTTATGATCAGTTCTTCTCGTGTAAACGTTTTTGGAATTTTTTTCCACTCTTTAGCTATTTGAGTCAGTGACAAAAGATTAGATTGCTAACAATCTAATTAGATTGCTTTCTGACCCTTATTTTTATTTTCAAAACTTCTAAATACCCCATCATAGGCCATATAGTTCATACATTTCTTGATGTTATTACAATATATGCAGTCAATTATTATGCATTTCTATGAAGCTGACTTATTCTGGACATACACGATCACCCCAACCCTAAAACTATATATCTCCTAGGACTTATATGGCAATGCTTGCCGGACTAAAGGCTAATGTCCAATACCTTAAATTTAGAACAGAAATACAATTGAGGTAATAGCAGCAACACAAGACGATGTTGTTTTAAAAGTCCTTGATGAATAAAAACATACTAGTAAATCCATCTAACTAGACTGTGCCAAAAACTATAGTCTAATGTCCAAGATTTTCAGAACAAAAATCCTAATTTGGTAATAAATGCAGCCAAAGCTTTATTTTATTTTTTTTAGTCAGTGCTATACTACTAAATGCATCCAAACTACCTTTCAAAATAGTAGAGACTGTTGTCCTGGTTTTTCACTACATTCACAGCTTAATGAGTGAGTGAACTCACTGTGAACTCACTCACTCTGTTGGGAGATTCTGAACTGAGTTACATACACATGTGAGAAAGGGCATGGTTTAGATCAAGTGTAAGCTTTCTGAACACTGCTATAGTAGTTACACTTGGGTGTGCCCCAAAAACACACATAATCACATAGCTGCAAGAAGCTTTGCTCAGTTGTTACTTTCTGAAGTAGGCTGTTACATGTATGCCAACGGCATATAACAAAGTGGCACTGACGACACATTTATTTCATTTTTGCTTAGAACATAGAGATTTAAGATTCCAGACTTTGAGGTCATTGTCCTCTAGACAACAATGTACAGGCACTACTGATTATGCAATAACAATAACACACTGAATACTGATCTGAGGAGGTGTGTTTTACAGTGATTATAAATGTACTGAGATTATGTATAACCTTAAAGTGTTAAAACAATCTGCAGGTTGCTTGAACCTAACATCAATAAAACACTCTCTCACATGTAATCTGAAAAAAAAAAAATGAATTTATTTCTGTTGGATCAGTATAACAGTAAGTAGTAGAAAAAAAAGCCCTGACATTTCCTGATGTTTCTGTTTCGTCCAAAAATGTACAGTGCCCACTTTAACCACATAGGGGCAGTAAAGCCACACTTTTCAAACAGGATTGTGAGTTCTGCAGTCCAGTGGTTCTCAGCCAGGGTCTGGTGAGCTGGGCCAAATTAAGGATGTGTTGTGTAATTATGAAAAATCACAATACAAATTATATTCACATAGATTGTATAAAGCTGAGACCTCGTGGCTTTTACCAATAAAATTCACCATGCCCACAGATTATTTTACTTTTTAACAACTAAAGAGACTTGAACAATTTCGGTAGGTCTGGTTTCTCGTCAAAAACAACAGAATATTAATTTGTCTGTTTCTTATGGTGCTAGTGTTATGAAGAAGCTAAGAAGAATCTTGCATAGTTAAGTGTAAATTTAAACCAATGCTGTTGTGCAATTGCTGTGGTCTTTAATGTGTTTGACATTTACCGAGATCAGTAAGTATAAGTCCACTTGTCATGTCAACCTTTGGTTTTCCTTAACCCCAAAAAAGAACCTGTCCTTTGTGTGTGTGTGTGTGTGATCATTTTTTGAAGATTTGAACACTGATCAAAATGAAGTGCAATAAATTCTGTACCACTAGTGTTCTGCTGCAATGCCCTTTCACAGCCAGTAAAGTCAAACAGAAGATGGTATAAGTTATAGTCTGCCCTCTGCTACCATTCACAGATGGCGTGGAGTGGCGCATATTTCATGTGGCAGGGGTGCCAGGGTTATGCCAAAGCGGAAATCCATCATAGGCTTTACCCCAGCAGGCATTGAAAAAGTAAAGTGCTGTAGGAAGGAGGTAAAGAAAAGGAAAAGCTCCATCTTGGCCAGGCTTTCCCCAAGACAAACTCTTTTCCCTGAGAGAAAGGGAGAGAGAAAGAAAGACAATGAGGATATAGCAGAGCATGACATTGAACAGTCTGAATTAGACACTGTATAGACGTCTCAACTAGTCCATTTATGTTTTTGGAAAAAGCAATCTTTGAAATAAAGAAAGAAATATTGTGGTTGCTATGGTATGACATGAGGCTAAAATCATGAATAGTTTAGATTTAGTAGTTACATGTACATCACCTACACTGTCTGGACTTACAAAGTACACAGTAGAGGTGTAAAGCTCAACTCCTTTTAAGGAGTCATGTCAGTTGGTCACTTCATTCAGTATTAGACATTGCTGGCTGTAGGGTCAGTTGTGTTTCATACGTTCCTGATTGTGTGTGTGTGTGTGTGTGTGTGTGTGTGTGTGTGTTTCTGTGTGCTTTGCGCAACCAATTCAGAGTCAGTATCAAAACATTTTCAGCTGTTCAAGAATTCAGAATTGCTTAGATCTAGCATACTATACAATACATAGGGCAACCTACCTGTTGAGAAAGGGATGAAGGCCGGATTCTTTACAAATTTCCCTTCCTTGTTCAGGAAATGGCCCGGATTAAAAGTGTCTGGTGTCTCCCATTCATTCTTATCAAACATCACAGATGTCAAATTAACTATTATGTCAGTGCCCTGTGAATATAAATACACCTGCGGTTAGTCCTGCTCGTGTGGCAGCGAGTGTTTTTAGTGAACTAAGAAAACATTGCTTGAGGGGACAAAAGAGCATCTGAGGCAGAGTTTTCAGCATTTCTATTAAACATATTTTCTCTGTGGCTTTAAATGATAACGGTGTGATTCACCTTTGGAATGAGGTAGTCACCAAGCTGCACATCTTTGGTGGTGTACCTGGGCAGGCCCAGTGGAGCAATGTTGCCGATCCTTTGAATCTCATGGATGACCGCATCAGTGTAGGGCATGTCAACTCTGTCAGCCATGGTGGGTAGCCGTGACTGACCAATCACTCGCTCTATCTCAGCCTGGACCTTTTCTGTTAAAGCAAATGGAACGAACGGGGAAAAAAAATCAATGTTTTCTATTCAGTGATGAAAATAGCAAAAAAAAAAATATATATATATATATATATATATGCCAAAGTTTTTTTTTTCCACAACACTGTTTCTGTTGGGAGTCGGACACATTTTACAGTCATAATTTACAACAAGATCTAATAAAATTTTTGATCTAAGTTGTCTAATTTATTTTTCTGAAGCCGCTTTTTTTTCAATATCTGTTACATTTTCAAAAAATCAATTTCATGCATCGAGTGCCGCAGGGGAGACCCATGCAGAGACTGATAGCTTCAGCGGAATCAGTCCTCAGAAATGGAAGCAACATTTGATGCTCTAGCTGTGTGGGCCATAGAGCCTCACATTACCCTGAATCTCTGGGTATTTGGCCATGTAGAGGAAGCTCCAGCGAAGGGTGGTGGATGTGGTCTCAGAGCCAGCCACAAACAGATCCATAGAACAGGTGATCAGATTGTCCTCTGTGAAGCCAGCAGCAGAATCCTCTTGACTCTGGAATGGTTACATACAAACACACACAAACACCAAAGAAACAGACAATGAACAATGGAAAGGAGAAGAGAGAAACTTCCATTAGGATGCCACGTTTGCGTCTTTACAGTGAGCATGTGTCATTCTGATGATCTGTGAATTTTGTGAAACAAAGGACCTTTTTGTCCTTGCAGGAATAAAAAACAATATTTAGGACCCACAAAAGAGAACTGTACAACATTGTGTCACTGAATGTAACACGAGTTCCACCACACACACACACACACACAGAATTCTTACCTTCTCAATCTCAGACAAGTAACAGTCAATGTAATCCCTCGGCTCTGAGGAGTCCCAGTCTTTCTTGTGTTGCTCGATTTCTTCCCTCATAAAAACTTTCAACTTCTCATAGATCTCTATGACAGTCTTGTGAGGTCCAGGTAAGTGTCTCATCACCATTGGGAAGTTGTTGTATAGCTACAAAAATTAAGTCATAGGTTCCTTATCACTGTAAATCTCATTCATTGAAGTCACTGTAAACACACAAATGAAATATATACTTGACTGCTTGCAAAAAAGATGGTATAGAGAGGCTTATATATTACCGCTGCCCATATGGAGGCTTCAAGTTCAATGGATGTATCAAACATCTTAATAAACATTTGGAACTTGTTGTCGGTGTATTCAAATCGATGCCCAAAAACAAGGGAGCATATGATGTTGGCAACAGCATAGTTTGTAGGCAAGTGTGGATTGAATGGTTTTCCTGGTGAGAGAAGTATTAAAAGAAAACTTCAAAGAAAGCAACATAATCACTTTTTATGCCTTTAGGAAATTAGGTTTTGTAAGTAATAACATTATAATTTCACCATACATTTAGAATGATTTGGTTTGTGATTTTCAAATATATTTTTTTACCATTATATGCTTTAATATCTTTGGATAGATGAGTAAACTCCTCCAGAATGGCTGTCTCAAGACTCTTCTTGCCGACCCCGAAATACTTTAGAGTAAATAGGGCAAACCTGCGCTGTTGTTTCCACACATATCCATTGCTCATGATAACACCTGTACAAAGAAAACAATGTGTGTAGAGCAGATGTTAATTGCACCAGTTTTCACTTGTGAAGTAAACAATAACCCATTAGAAGCAAGTATTTAGGCGTGTTTTAGCATGGATGAGAGGAGTTAAACCCACTTAGACATCAAACAATTTTAAACCTATTCTGTTGTATTTATCAAGGATAGCTTTGCCCTGTATTTGTGTATTTTTTTTCTGTGCCAGGTATTGATCCTGTAATGGTGTGTTAGTGCCTTGCTTTGCCAATTGAGCCACAGTGACAGACATGATGAAGCATTAAAGAGCCCATAGAACACACTTTTTGACCATCATAAAATGTTCTTTGACCCTCAAATATTTGTGCGTCTGAAAAAGACCCATGAGCATTTCTAGGCTGTCTATTCCATGCTCAGAAATTTATGCTCATTAAAAATGTTAGTATTTCCCACCCTCTGGCCAGTTTCCTTCCCCCTGGCGCTGATTGGCTAGTTCATTGTGAGGCCTATTGGCTGTTTTGTCGCTGTAGCAGATTGGCTCCCTAGTTTCACTGATACTGTAACGTTATCACTAGAAAACAAATTCAACTACGTCTGACCCCAACTGTAGGCTATACAGACTGTATGCAGATAACAGTTTTATCGCTCCCATTTTAACATTTTTTACCGTTTTATTTTATCGTGCTACGTTTGCGCCTACAAGCAAGCAGCAGGTCAATATGCTGCAACAGTAGTAGTAGCCCCATATGGAGCCTAACGTCAAATTAGAGCTGCTCAATTTGTAGCATAATGACATTTGTTTTTAATAACTTCACACAGACTTTAAAGAAGTGAACAGCCACTTGCAAGAACTCTGGCCCAAAGATAAATTATGCTGGCTCAACAACTTCGAGCTTCATCAAGGAACCACAGGATGCACAAGGATAGGTCAGTGAATCCTGTGTAGGTGAAGGGGAAATTTAGCTTGAAGGTAGCGTTACCGCTAGAAAACAAATCCAACTACGTCAGACCCCAACTGTAGGCTATATAGACTGTATGCAGATTACAGTTTTATTGCTCCCCTTTTAACATTACCATTTTATTTTATATTGCGCTACGTTTGCGCCTACGCTACAAGCAAGAAGCAGGTCTGTTTCTTAGCAGTAAATCGGTGAACTATCTGAGTAAGCAGTAAATCTAGTAAAGTTAACTATCTGAGCTAAATAAACACGCAATAGGATTGTCAGCCTTTCTGACAACGTTATGCAGAACCATTTACCATTTAATATTATGTAGGCATAGGCTATGTTTTAGTTTCAGCACTAATGTCTGAAGTTATGATATGCTATGATAGGCAAGGCAAGGCAAGGCAATTTTATTTATAAAGCGCATTTCATACACAGTGGCAACTCAATGTGCTGTACAGAGACCAAAACAAAATACAATACAAGGCAACAAACGTGTGTGTTAAAAATGAGAATTTAAAAGAAAATTGATAATACAAAGATGAATAAAATAGATGAAAAAAAAGGAGAGGAAATATAAAATATATGAAGTAAAATGATCATTAAAGAAAACAAATAATAAAATGAACATTAATGAGATTTTAAAAGAAAATTGATAATAAAAAGATGAATAAAATAGATGAAAAAAAAAATTTAAAAGAGAATTTAAAAGAAAATTGATAATAAAAAGATGAACAAAATAGATGAAAAAAAGAGGAGAGGAAATATAAAATATATGAAGTAAAATGATCATTTAAGAAAATAAATAGTAAAATGAACATTAACAGAAAATAAATAAAAAATGCAAAAAATTAAAATATTTGTAAAAAAAATGAACATTAAAAGAAAGTTAATAATAAAACCACAATAGATAAATAATTACAATCAGGTAAAAATGAACATAAAATGAACATCAAGAGAAAATTAATCATAAAACCAAAACAGATAAATAATTAAAATCAGGTGGCATTAGGAATAAGCATCAGAAAATAATTTGGTCTTAAGTCTTGATTTAAAACTGTCAACGGTAGGTGCATTTTTTATATTTTCTGGAAGTTGGTTCCATAGCTGCACAGCATAATAAGAAAAGGCTGCTTCACCAATTTTTGTTCTGACAGTGGGTCTGATCAACAGATTCTTTTCCACAGATCTTAGAGACCTCAGTGGAGTACATTTCTGACACATGTCTAAAATATAAACAGGGCCTTTGCCATTCATAGATTTAAATAAAAGAAACAGTGCTTTAAAATCAATTCTAAAACTCACAGAAAGCCAGTGCAGGGATTTTAAAACTGGAGTAATATGGTCAGTTCTTTTTGTTCTTGTAAGGACCCTAGCAGCTGCATTTTGAATGAGTTGAAGGGGCTTAATGGTCTTTTTGGGTAGGCCTGTTAACAGGCCATTGCAGTAGTCAACTCTGCTAGAGATAAAAGCATGAATGAGTTTTTCAAGGTCCTTACTTGACATTAGGTCTCTCAGCTTAGAGATGTTTTTTAAATGATAGTATGCTGATTTAGTGATTGATTTGATATGACTGCTGAAGTTAAGGTCACTATCAATGATGACTCCAAGGTTTTTAACGGTCTCTTTGGCTGTGAACCCCTTTGCATTGAGCCCAGTGGCCACCTTTGCTCTTTTCTTCTTGTTTCCAAATATAATCACCTCAGTCTTGTCTTTGTTTAGCTGCAGAAAATTAAAGGACATCCAGTCATTTATCTGTTCAATACAATGATAGAGACCTTCAAGGGGGGTATAGTCATCAGGGGACAATGAAATGTAGATTTGGGTGTCATCAGCATAGCTATGGTAAGAAATTGAGTAGTTAGTGATAATCTGACCAAGTGGGAGCATATACAGGTTGAATAGTAAAGGTCCAAGTATAGACCCCTGGGGGACTCCACAGGTCAGGGGCATTGGTGTTGAAGCATGGGTGCCCATGGCAATGAGGAAGCTTCTATCTTCTAAGTAGGATTTTAGCCACTTAATCACTATACCAGTAAAACCAACCCAATGTTCCAGCCGGTGTAGTAGTATGCCATGATCAACAGTGTCGAAGGCAGCACTGAGATCCAGTAGCACCAGAACAGATGTTTGTCCTGCATCAGTATTTAGACGGATGTCATTCACAACCTTAATGAGGGCAGTCTCAGTACTGTGATAGGCTCTAAAGCCAGACTGAAATATATCAAGACAATTTTTTGAGGACAAAAACACAGTTAGTTGATTGAAAACTATCTTTTCAATGATCTTCCCAACAAATGGCAGATTGGATATTGGCCTATAGTTGTTAAGAGCTGACTGATCCAGGGTATTCTTTTTCAGTAGTGGTTTTACTACTGCTAGTTTTAATAACTTGGGGAAAATGCCATTCTCCAAAGAAGCATTTATAATCTGGAGCAGATCTGGTGCTACAAGGTGGAGGACAGATTTCAAGAAGCTGGTTGGCAAAATGTCCATTTCACATGTGGAAGAACTGAGATCTTGGACGGTTTTCACCAGTACATCGTAATCAATGGAGTTGAATGTTGACATACAGCATGATATACTCTTTGGTGATATAGGCTCTGGTTGTTGGGCTGTTTGCAACTGTGTTGTAATATTTATTCTGATGTTATTAATCTTACTTCTAAAAAAGCATGCAAACTCGTTGCATTTGTCAGTTGTGAGAAACTCAGGTGCTATTTGTGATTTGGGGTTTGTTAACTTTTCAACTGTGGAGAAGAGCACACTAGCATTGTTCAAATTCCTGTTTATAATTTCAGAGAAAAATGATTGCCTTGCCTTACAGATTTCAAGATTATAGTTTTTTAACGTTCCTTTATATACTTGATAGTGGATATGGAGGTTGGTTTTGCGCCATTTTCTTTCTGCCTTCCTACACTCTCTTTTGAGGTGTTTAACTGTTGGATTTTGTTTCCATGGGGTTTTCTTATTATCCACAATTCTTTTAAGCTTTAAAGGTGCAATATTGTCCATAATGTGTGTCATTCTGGCATTAAAATTGGTCAACAGGTCATCAGCAGAGTCAGAAAGTTGACTTGGGGCCTGTGAGAGTGCTTGTGATAAGGCATGTTCAAAGAGTCTGGCCGTATTTTCATTTATAGTCCTCCTTTCAGTAGCCAGGGATCTGGTGCATAGATTAGGGGATAATTTGACATCAAAGAAAATGCAATAATGATCAGATAGTGCCAGATCCACTACAGTGGTGGAGACATGAAGACGGCGATATGCATCGTTACCGGGAAATTAAAGGGATAGTTCGGTTTTTAACACATTGAGCCCCTTTCACAGGTTGTCTAAAATTAAATAAAGTGGTTGACACCAAAATCTTGATGATTGCTCCTGTCTCGGCTATTTGGGAAATATAGAATTGCCTCTGCCTGACTTTAAAATGGCTAGCAATGGGCATGTGTTGTTTCTATCCTTAAAACACTGGTTTTAAAAAAAGTGCTACTCATGGAGTGATTAGTGGCGCTTGCTGATGTTCCAACCCAAGTATCGTAGCAAAATACAGTTTCTGTCATATTTTATTTGCAATTTTGTAAGTCCCATTGGGATCTATTTGCTCCTTCATATAAACAAAGTGCCAAATAAAACATGACGGAAGCTTTATTTTGCTACGATACATCATTGAGCACCACTAACCACTTGGTGAGTAGCACTTTAAAAAAAAAAAACAAAAAAAAAAAAACAGTGTTTTAACGATAGAAACAACACATGCTAGCCATTTTGAAGGCAGGATTCTACATTTCCCAAATAGCCGAGACAGAAGCGAGTCAAAATTTCGATGTCAACCACTTTATTGCATTTTAGACAACCTGTGAAAGGGGCTTAATGTGTTAAAAACCGAACTATCCCTTTAACGTAGATTACGTTTGTATAGTAAACATTCCAAGTTCACCTAAAACCCCGGTATTAAAACTTGGTAATGGAAATGCAACACTGGGGCTAAGCACAGGTGTTTAAGACCGGGGTGAAGCCTGGGGGCGGCCCGGGGCCGTAGTGGAGATGCAACATTAGTATCTGTTGTTATGGTTAGCTTGCTAGCCTACCAACACTTTAGTGACCGAGTGTGCAGCAACTTTTTTTTTGCCTCGCAATGACCTGGATGTGACGGTGTGAACCCCACCGCACTATTTATTTATTATTTATTTCTTTATATTCCTGTTTAAGTATGATTTGCTTTATGTTTTGTTTATTTTTCAGACTAACTTAAGTGCACATAAGTTCAGTTCTGTTTTGTTGTATTTCTGTTTATGTAGCCTTAGTTTACTTTTCTTGTCTTGTACACTGCGCAGGTTTCCCCATGGAGGGAGGAGTTAATTGGCACATGGATGCCTTAATTGATTGGCTGATTGCAGCCTGATTGAAGCCATCTGATTGGCTAACTGGCTAGGCAGCTGACCTATTTAAACCCTTTTTGGAGGGAAAGTGAGGAGCTTTCTGTTGGAAGGGGCTCTTTGTTTGTTGCACCTGAGTGCTGTAGCCCAAGCTGGCGTGAGCTGTAGGGTTTTTTGTGATCTGTGGAGTTTATTTCAGTTGTTTGTCAACTCACAGTTTTTCTCATTTGTTTTAATTTACTTTATGTGCGTTTTGTCCTTTTCTTTTTCGTACATTTTTGTATATACTTTTTCACTTGTTTTTTTTTTTTTGGTAAAATAAATTCATATATTTTTCACCCCTTATATTTTGTCACTGTCTTGGTTAACTCCTCCAGACCACGAGGCTACCCTACAACACTGGATATCCAAGTAGCATCAAGTAGGCAAACTGAACCATAGAAAGGGGTACCATAGAAATGCGAGTATATACAAGTCTATAATTCTATGGTTATGGCAACCAAAAAACACTGAATTCTAGCATGGTTACCTACTTGCAGAATCAGTTGTGCTTGCAGAATAGTTGGAATAGATCCTGGTTTCAGGCGTAGTGCTTGTGAAAAACCAGATCTATACAGCCTGAGGTTGACGAAACAATCTGGGGTGAAATGACCAGAGCAAACTACCAATCTCGGATTGAAGTTTAGTGGAACGTGGTTGTAGATAAAAATCAACTACTCCCGTTGAATGCGAGGTTCTTGAGGAAGGTAGTGCAAATTCCGGACAATCCCAGTACATCCTGGAACGTTACACGCGCGTGCTGACATTTTTTTCCTATGTTCTCAAGTTAAACAGAAATTCAACATGCACTTATTTCAATCAGAAATTCAACATGCACTTATTTTTCTTAGAGCCGTTAGGCGTTCTCAATGTGAGTGAGCTATTACATAGACTACAGTTCGTTTATAGCAGGGGGTCAGGATTTGTGAGGTTAGCTTCAGCCAATTAGCATGCCACTTCCTCGTCGCCATTTTCCATAAATTACATCGAATCCGGTACCATTTTCCAAATGCTGATTGGCGGGTGACCAAAACTCGGCTCATGCACGAGTTTAGTGTTTGGCACGAGCTCCATCGTGTGTGCATGTTGATAATAATTTATTCATAGTATACGCCTATCAAGAGACGCCCATTGGATTTAGACCCACAAGTTCAAGACGAACAGCACGTTAAAAACAAACCACACATAATATGCGCTCTCACCATGCATGTTCTTGTAGAAACTTTGCAAACGGCGCCAGAAAAGGTAAATTAAGCCAACCAACCATATTAACATACACATTTGGGGTGGGCATTAAGTTCATGGGAGTGCTGCTAAAGGCAGGACAAGAAAACAATGCGCATTCACAAACGAAGTAAACATCCAATGTGTCCGAAGTAAACATCCAATGTGTCCGAAGTAAACATCCAATGTGTCCTCAACCTCACGTAAATCAGTAATACATTATATAATTGGCCAAGTAAAATGGTACCGGAAATAGGCTTCACAAAACTCCATTTTAAATGATGAAAAAATCATTCAATTTTGGCTGAATTCCCTAGCCTAGCATTTCTCATTGAAATGAATGGGGGCGGGACTTGGTCACTTTCTCCAGGTTTTATAATACCTCCATGGTTTATAGCCTACCACCAAAGCAACAGGGGGCTGGACAAGAGACTGTTCCAAACAATTTTTGATTGGACCAAAGATTCTGGATCAGAGGTCTTTGGATTGGACAATGTAATGGAGGAGGTGTAGCTTTGCGCTGTCTACGTAGACAGAGCACTAGTTTCAGATTGTTTTTTTTTTTCAGCCCGGCAAATTCTAGCCTGAAATTTGCATATAGAAGAAGGCGGAAGATGGTGTTGGGAGTTTCGGTATGGTCCGTTGGATATCCCAAGCTACCTAAATTCAACAATAACAAGGTAAATGTGGTTTTGCATTCAATGGGCTCTTTAACTAACTACAATGCAACTGAATGGTGTGAATAGTTGTATGAATAAGGGGTGGCTTTGGTCTGGTGTCTTACCATGAGGGCCTGCCAAGGCATCTATTACCAAGGAATTCTCAGGTCGGTCAGCCATGGGGTCTCCTCCAGTCACCATAGCCTCTTTCACAGTCTTGTAGCCATTCAACACCACAGACCACTTAGGGCCTAGCTTGAGACTGTATATGTTCCCATACTGCTCAGCAAGCTACAAGACAAAAGAAGCATTAGATTATAGTAACTTAGAAGAAGAAGAAGAAGACATTACAGTAAGTTGTTGTGGCACCTTCTCCATGCTTGATGCTTCATTTCTGGTATGATAAACCTGCCTAATTGTCTGATATGCTATTCAGAAACATGTGTACACTTATATGAGTAGGAGACCCTCCCTGCACAGCTCCAAATGGCCTTTCTTAAAGTCAATGGTAAACATGTTCCCAGCGACAGGCCAACTCAGTGGACCCGGCGGAAAGGCCTTTGGCCTGCGACTCCTCATCATGTCCATGAAAAGCAGAAAGACGACAGTGGATACCAGCAGCACCTGAATATCTATCCAGGTAAACATTGAAGAACCGAACATAGATGATGACGAGGAGGGAGCCATTCTAATGGTGTAGGTCGGTCTCTTGCAACCTTATGTGCATGAGAGAGTGCCTTTGTCTGACCTCTAACCAAGCTCAGGTCGCTGAATAAATACACATGGGCCAGCCCTGGCTTTGCCTAGACATGCTGGACTTTGTACTCTTGTCAAGCCAGTGCCAATAAAATCATTTACAGGATTAATGCCAGCCACTTGGTGAAGAAGCATTGTGTGCCATTTCTAAACTCGTTGACATCATGCTATTAAATGTGTGACACACTTACCAAAGATATACAGTGGATCGTTGAGATGATCTCATACTTATCTGGGTTGTCTATGTATGTCAGTCTGTTTATTATCTTCATTTATTTAAGTCTACACAGCTACCAAGTTCGACTACAGAACATATCTGAATGTTTCACCATAGCCATTTAGTAAGACGTTGGATGGCAAGGTGTATGTAAAGAACTGTTTCACCATTGCCATTTAGTAAGACGTTGGATGGCAAGGTGTATGTAAAGAACTGTCAGGCCAAATTTCTGAATGTCATGAAATAAATGCACAGATGCTCGCAATGAAACAATGGGCTAGATCCAGTTGATGATGGAGGAGGTCTTGTGTTAAAATTTTTAAAACTTCTGACCACTTCATACGTAATAAGAGGATGAGACCTGTCTGCAATCATATATGTATTTTCACACGCCATATATCAATATACCAAACTATCATATTGGTGATATTTAATATCAGGTACAGAATTGATCACAAGTTGTTTTTTATTGATCTCGGTTATAAAGATTGGTAATGAAAAAAGGGACGAGTGATATGGTAATCGCTGAATGAGGTCTTTGTATCTTTTTATCTTTGTTTACTTCATAGTCTTTAGTCAGGAGCTCATACACAGTCATAGCACCACCCCCCAGAGCCATACAGCCAATCCAGTGCTAGTCTGCTGTTGGGAACGCCACTGTTGTAAATGATGTCACAGCTAGAACTGAACTTTTTACTGGGTATAATGTTACATGACATCACTGTCTATTAAATCGCCAGGGTGCTGTCAACAGATCAACAGATACCATATTTCATGATTGAAAGACATTACAGATGAGTTTGTGAAAATGACAGGGGTCAGACAAGTGTTCTAAGGAAAAATTCAACATGAAATATCATATTTTAAAAGCTACATTGCCAAATGCCAACATCATGTATTTTGATGGTTATGCTTGTGTCATTCAATGACAGAAGGAATAACTTCAAATCAAGCAAACTGACATGAAAGCCCAGGGTCTTGGCTTTCATTTGAAACCAATTTTATGTTTCTAGGCAAAGGGGTTTTCAAGTTATAAACTTTTGAATGTCAGTAGGCCCTCTTGTTTACAAAAAGTCTCTATGGGAATTTACATAGGGGTCCCAATCAAAACGCATAAACATATTTTTCAAAAATAAATATTAAAAAATCATATTTTTGGTCTTTTTACTTCCATTTTTTTGTGTAACAGGTTGAGAGATGGAGTTAGGACTTAGATTTTTTTATTTGGGGGTATCATATGGATGGTACCTTCATATCTTAGTTAGTTCATAGACATTTGAAATGAGCGGAAAAAAAAAACTTAGTTCCAACCTCTATAACTCTGTGTCCATATGTCACAGAAACATACATATTCCTCTAGAAAAAACTTGAGGGTGTCACCTTTCCAATGGTATGAGGCACATCCCTGAGTCTAAAACTATGTAGGAACTGTCAAGCTTTCAATTTGGGTATGCCGTTGTTTTGAAAAAAAGGAAAAATAGGGGTGTGCCTTAAGAGGTTAAAAGCTACATTGCCAAATGCCAACATCATGTATTTGTAAAATAAAATGTGGAATGGAAAATAAATGCAAAAAAGTGATTGAAGCTCTGTTTATTAGTAATGAGTAGTACTGACTAGTATGTTTCTCAACCTACTCACAGCCGAATAATTAAACAGTATGCGGTACCAACTGGTACCAACTGGATATGGTAATCTGAGTTGATCCACTCTTCACCTACCTGGATTATTACCTCAGCTCCTCCCCCTTTGCTTGTCTGCTCAATGAAAGGGCTTTAAACTACCTGTTTACACTGTACTTGAATTTATCTGTGTGTGTGTGTGTGTGTGTGTGTGCGAGAGAGAGAGAATACATGTGTGTAAAACTTTGTGTGTTTTAGTTACACAATAGTTTTCTACCATGCCTATTCCTATCTATATTGACAGAGTAAGTTACAGTAGATGTACATGGCACTGCCACTGACTAGCAGACTCAACAAAATCATTACAAGTATCCAACAAACACATTTTTACCTTAACTGTATTTATTTGGTGTGCTGCAAAAATCTCTATATTGTTGGAGACATAGGCAGGGTCCTAAAATCATAGACAGTTATATACAGGCTAACCTAATCTCCTGTATTTCTGTAGTAAATGTAAGCCTGTAACAAAAAACACAAGACATATTAAGGTTTATACAGTACTCTTCATTAGGTAACCACCTTGATGAAGAGTACTGTATGTAAAACACAATAACCACACCTGATTATTGACATTCACAACTGACATTCTTGGAGCTTTCCCAAATGCTTCAGAAGATCAGTCTGGTCTGGTTTGGTATCTGCCTGGTAATTTCTTTTCTGGCTTTTGATGGAAGCACTTTTGCAGTGCCATGCCAAAAAAAAATTTTAGTCACAGTACTGTAATAGCCAAATGTTGTAAAGCTTCTCAATTCCTCTCTAATAATTACTTCTGAAGGTGACAAAAGACACCGCCATATGAACAGTGCAACAGCAACTCAAACACAGTGAGGTCAAGTGCGCACACTAACCCCAACGCAGTGGGCTGCCTGCTACATCAGCACCTGGGGAGCATTTAGTGGTTAGTGCTCAAGGGTATTTCAGGGACACTGAACTGAACTGGCCACCGGAAGTCCTTTCAGTTGCAAGCCTGAAGCCTAACCAGTAGTATTGTGGCTGCCCCATGGCACAGAGAAAGAGCATTATTTCATTATACTATTAAACTAGACATGCCATTCCTGAAGGAATGACTAGTCCATGCTAATTTCGCATTTATTCATTACATAAGTAACTGAAGTCTATTCAAGGGGACATGGACCTGCAACATGGGATCTCAAATCAATCAAATCATGGGATCTCAAATTCAATAGGGATGTTACCACTGCTTCACCTATGCAAGAGTGTTCAGTAATATAGTGTAAACCAGTTTACATACACTTTAGAAAAATACACAAACTCTTTTCTTTCCTATCAGACATTTATTTTTGCATTTTTTAATTTCATTGGTCCAAAAATATGTATATGCAATAGAAGTCATACATCTAGGGTTATTGGAGAGGACAAAATTCCTTGCTTGCTTAGAATGTAGTGTCCAGTACCACACTTTTCAAAAATCAAGTAACAAGTTCATAAAAGTTAGAAACACTGTGCATTCATTACATATCAGTGCAATATACTTATTTGTGTAGTCATACAGGTTTAGTCTGAGTTTTGTTTGTTTCTTACTGATTTAGATTTTTAAGGATTTCAACACAATACCTGGTGGGAAATAACCTCATCAGAATTTTTGGTTCTTGGTTCTTTCTGCACTGGACCCTCAGAAAGCTGGGTAGCCCAAAATCATTTGTCATTGAAAAATTCAGCAACCACTGCAACTAAAAATACGAACTTTTTTTATACCTTGCACATGACAAGCTGTATCCAGTGCCCCCTGGAGAAAATTTGACCTATATAAAAATTACACAAAAAAAAAAAAATTAATAAAACTGAATAAGTCAATGTTATATGTCAATATCATAGACAGGCTTTATAAACAGGCTGTATTCCCCTTGCAGTGACAGCGGAAATTACACTAAAAAGTGAGGTTTTGAATCAAAAGTATTTTGGACGATCTGGAGGGTCAAAGCTTCTGAAAAATATATAGGTTAGGCTTATTTACATTTAAAGTAGGCCAAAACCTTTAAGACTTACTGTTCAAAAAATGCAGAGAGAGTATGAATGGACATTGATTTTCTGCAGATGCAGCAATGAGCAGCGGTCACATTATTAACCACTATGCAAGGGCCAGTGGTCCCCCAGGATCAAAAGCTACTATGCACTCTAAAGCTACTACATGTTAAAACTCAAGTGGGCCTACAGTACATGCCCAGTATGTTTCATGGTGCCTGGTGTTTCGGCGTCAAAAAGTGTGACCGAAATCCCCAAACTCAAGCAACATTTATAAGAGTGTGTAAACAGTCAATTACTGTATATAAGTAATGGGTTACTTTTCAAGGCATGCCGTCATCTTGCTATGGCACATATCTTGAAGGGCTTTGGCCCTGTGGTGATGCCCACGGTTCCGTCTGCCTTTATTGTCTGGCCGTCTGGATCCATGAAGCGGAACCTCTGCATGAGAGAGGTGAAGAAGAGGAAGAGCTCCATCCGGGCCAGCTGTTCACCGGGGCATGATCTTTTACCTGCCAAAACAATGAACATTCCTGAGCAATATGAAACAGGTGTTGAAGCACAAAACTTTTGCTGCTGTTTTTTTTTTGTGCTATCATGTTCATTTATTTTTCCATTTGAAAATGACCCGTCTCCCTTGACCAGGTTCCATAACAAATATGAATATAATCCTGATATTACTTAAAAAACCTCAGATCCTGAAAAGGGGTTATGTAAAATATGCATTTTTAAACTGTTAACTAGCATAATTAAAACTTAAACAACAGAAACGTAAACTTAAACAATGCTAATTATTATAATCCTCATTATAATCATCATAATGTTCTTTCCTCCAAGGCAGGAATTTTCCCATTGTTTTTTTTTTAGAGTTTGTGTAAGCCAAGGTAAGACATCCTTTGTGTTTGTATTTTTAGGACATCCCATTTCATTATTAGGTTAGGATCATTATGTTTTGTGTCATTAAGTCTAGGTACCTATTGAGAAGGGTATGAATTTATCTCTTTTCATAAATTTGCCATCTGCATCCAGGAAATGGCCTGGGTTAAAGTCCTCTGGGTGACTGTACTCATTATCATCAAAGAGTATCGTCTTGAGCATTGGAAAAACCATCACCCCCTGCAATCACAGAGCCAGACAGCACAAAACAACACAGACAACACAAAACAGCAAGTGCACATTTAAGAAGATAAACAATAACATAATAAATTGGCTATTTAGCAGTAACTGATGCTCCACCACACACGCACACACACATAAAATTACTATACATATGAAATAATAAAAGGTTCTGTTTCTCTTAGTCTTAGCTTTGTGCTCTCTTCACAAATTACAAGACACTAGAAAAGTTGAAAAAGTTTGTAAGAATGCTGACGGCGGACCGACCTTGGGAATCAGAGACCCAGCAATGGTGGTGTCCTTGTTAGACACCCTGGGAGGCGTGAAGGGGACAATGTTGCCACACCGCTGGATCTCGTGCACCACAGCGTAAGTGTACGGCAGGTCCGATCGGTCATCCATGGAGGGCTGGCGAGACTTGCCAATCACTCTATCAATCTCTGCATGCACCTTTTCTGAGAAAGAGTATAGCAGAAAAAAGAAATGAAATGACTAACAATTTACCCTTGCAGTTACAGACCTACCTGAAGAAGTCTGTGATTATTACAAATCTCATTAGACACTGGGTTCCATTGAAGTACAATGATAGATAACTGTATTTGTCCTTACTGATCTATTTTATGTAGTGAGTAGATAGTTTGTGAAGGTTTGTGAGCAATTGGGTCAAATGGCCAAAAATGCAGATTGCAGAAATTGAATATAAACGCTATTTAAAGTTTGGCAGATTAACAGATTAAACTCCTTCATATGACATATCTGAGTGATCTTCATGAGAAGTTTTGGTTACAGTATATTGAGCTATTGAGCTGATGCAAATCTCTCTTCAAGTATAATAAAGAAAGAGACTATATTGTTGAAGAACATACACGGAATCAGCACATTTGAGAGAGGAAAACTCCCTCACATTGGAGAAGACATATGATCAGCTGTGATTATGTTCTCACATGAACATGTAGGCTACTTAAATTGAATATAAAATTAATAAGCTTATTTGTCAAAATTAATCCCTCTACCAACCAACCGGACCAAAAAGAGAGGAAAAAACAGACAGGAATGAGGAATCCTTTTTTGGGCAAAAATTCTTAACTACTTAAATTATTTTACTGAAAAAAGTAGACAGCAAATAAAAAGAAACACAACCTAACTATTTTTGATATTTTCATCAAGTATTTTATGCGGTGCATGTATTTGGGTGGATGAATGAAATGTCTATGCAGATTTCAGGTATAATTTCCCCCTCTATGCAGATTTCATGTTTGTCTGTGTCCTGTAGCAGACTCCACTCTGGCTGTGCTGTGTCTCCCTTCCCCTCCTCTGTCTAAGACGAAGAGCACATAATCAGGTAAATACCTTGAACAGATGGGTGGTTGGCCATAAACAGGACGGCCCATCTCAAGCTGTTAGCAGTGGTCTCTGTGCCGGCTCCAAACAGATCCACCACGCAGTACATCAGGTTCTCCTCCGTAAAGCCAGCGGACGGGTCAGTACACTAAACACACACACACGCACACACACACACACACAAACACACACACACACACACACACACACAACAGGATTATTAAGCCAGTCTGTTGCTGTCAACAATGACCCAGATATTATTTCATAGCCTATAAAGAAAAGTTATTTAGCATTAATTGTAGGTATCATTTGGGATCATTTGGGGCCTTGTTTGTTCTAGTTCACTATTAGGTCTATTTGAATCCAACTCTCATTCTTTTTCCTGCTGACAGTGACCTTGGACGACAGGACAAGGGTAAGAGTAGTAGGGATCACACCAGACTTACAATACTAAATAGTGTTTAACTGCTAAATAAATAGTGGAGCTCCACTGGAATGTCAAACAAAATCCAGTCAAAAGAATAGCTTGTCTGAGGATCTGTCCTGCATTTGGGATCTGTACACGAGGCATCAGGAAAACTAAAATGAAGCAGTAATGACCTCAGCTATCCAAGTCAGCTGCTACCATATGCCAGACTGTGACTTAAGAATGACTCCAACCACCAGAACTTGACTTAAGACTCTGACCACCAGAACTCCTAAACATTTTTTTCACCAAGTAATAAGTCATATGAACACTAAAACAATGACAGCAATCGGTGCCTTTCAATCTTGTCACTACAACCCTTTCTGTTCCTCAGCACATACCATTTATTTCTAATTCCCTTTGAGACGCAAAAACACAATACCCTCCTGTATATTGACACATAACAAAGGCTCTTGAGTCTTGAATGTTATCACATAATGTCAACCACTTTATGTATAATGCATAATTCCCACCTTTTCAATTTCATCCAGGTAGCAATCAATGTAGTCCCTGGGGTTAGCGGGGTTCCGGTCCCTTCTGTGCCTATCCACGTGCTGCTTGATAAACGTCTTGACTCTAGCTAGGCTGGAAAAGGCTGCCTGGTGCCGTCCTGGCAAAAACTGCATCACTGTTGGACACTGATTATACAGCTGGGTGAGTAACAAAAAAGGAGGATAATGAATGAATGGAGGCAGAAAATGAATGGATTCTCCACACAGAAGAGGCAGATAAATTTACCACTCACTGATGATTCCATTTGTCATTGTTCAGACACTTTATACTTCACTTGGATGAATAGATACATGTGGCCCAATTCAGTTATTATTATTATTATTATTATTATTGTAATTAATGTATAGAATTTTATAGAATAATATACTATTATAGATCAGTCTTACCCGGCCCCAGACTGTTACAGGCAGCTGAAAGACTTCATTGGAACATGTTAGCATTTCCTGGAAATGGTGGTCATCATACTCAAATCTTTGACCAAACACTAGCGAGCAGATTATATTTGCCACGGCATTAGTGAGAAGAGAGTGGGGGTCAAAAGGCAAACCTGAAAATTGTAAAAAGAAAAACGTTACATTAGAGTTTGTATTCTTTTTGTCTAGCAGAATGTATTTTTGTTTGTTACACAATGTTACCATTTCAAAACACTGCAAAAGTGATTTAGTCTAAAGAAGAGGCAAAGTCAAATGTGATTTTGGAAGACATGTACAAAGTTTATATTGGGGCCTATAGAGTTAATCCCACGAGGAATGTACTGTACACAAAATCCAAGAGTCGTTGCTTATTGTATTCCTCCCTGCCTGTGGGGGCAGCACTGAGCGCCTGAGCACTGACCTCCCTCCCCCTGCAGCGCTTCACAGAGCCATTGACTCTCTCGTTGAATGGAGTGCTCCAGGGTCTTCTTCCCCACGCCAAAATACTTCAGTGTGGCTAGAGCAAAGCGCCTTTGATGCTTCCACATGGGACCACTGGAAGAAATCAGCCCTGGGTCCATACAACATATGGGCATGACTGTCAATGATACATGTTAATAACACCTCATTTCATCTACAGGATGAAAAATCTAATTTAAATTCTATTTTATACAATGAATAATATGTAAAAAACATATTTCAGTTACATAGATGATATTTTTATGAATTACTTTGAATACTCTGAATACTTGTAGTAATTGTAGTGAACTACCTTGTCCTTTGCAGAGCTTGTCATTCAGAGGGTAATTGGGACGATCGGCAAAGATATCTGCTTGCTCCACAAATGCCTCCTTGAATCCTTTATAGCCAGAAAGGATGATGCATTTCACACCTCCAAGGTCAACCAAGGACACATCCCCATATTTTTCTACAATCTATTGAGCAACATGACAGAGTTATGGAGTGGCTTTAAGGTCTCATGGAACACTTTAGTTCCTAAAGTAAATGATCTTGAATGCAGCCTTGCAATCATTGAATGAATTTATGGACAGTAGCCACATGTAGTACTGAATGCAGCACAAGATTGAAGCAAGTTGATTGTCAAGCTAACCTCATATCTGGACATCAAAATTGTGTGGGAGATTTTGACATAATGTCAATAGGTTGTTTCTCCCTTTTCTGTTGCTATTTTACTGCAAAAGTGCTGCAGTACTTCTCAAGTTCCTGGTCTAACACTAGTGAGGCAGCTAAAACCTTCCTTTAAAACCTTCCAATGAGACCTTTAAAGAACTAGCTAAAATTCTACGCTTACACTTTCTTTCTACATTAAATGTGTTTTAGTGGTATAATCAACAATTTGTTCTGAATAATACAACATAACATGTTTGTTTTCTTTAAATAAAGTTCCGTCGCTAGTGGTTTATTTACCCTTCTAAAGCTAGCAACAGGATCCACACCAATGCTGAGCATATTCCCAATTATGGGCAGAGGAAAAGGTCCAGGCGGAAGGTCCTTATGAGGAAAATCTTTCACGTATTTGACCAGGATCAGTGCACATAGGAACACCAGGATGCCCTGCACATCAATCCAGGTGCCCAGGAGATGACAGAAAGCGCTCAACAGTCTTGCAAACATTCTGCAGTTGGTATGAAAAAAATACAGGAATGGAGGAAACAGGAATATTGAAAAATATCATTGCTAAGTGTGCTTAAATGTATTAACCTGTGTATCAAAAATGTGTGTGTTGTCTCTGATAGCCCTACATTTTAGAAAGTTATGCTAATATCATGGCAAAAACATTTTTAATCTTTACTGTAAAAAAAAAAATCTATAGAGCCACTTACTGCTCACAAGACAATTAATTAGAGCAATCACTGTGGTGGGTGGCCAGGCCAAAGAAAAGCCCATCTTAAATGTTAATGGGAGCTAATTGCAATCTCCTCCCCACTGCCTTCAAGCTTGATTGAATTTCAGGCTTACAAGATATTGGTAATTGGCTATTGCCCTGTTTGCATTAAGGTACACTTCATCAATTTTAATAAGTCAGGGTAGATAATTATCTGTTCTTAATGTCACAGTATGCCAGCAGTGATGAGCAGCAGCCTCTTTTAACTCTGTCTAGTTCACTCTCAGACAGCCATAAACACACACACACATACGTCCACTCAAATGAATACACACACATGCATGCACACGCTCCCTGTTAGATGCATCATGCAGACACACACACATACAGAGGGAGAGAGAAGAGACACAGAGTCAATGATATGACATTGTGTTGGAAAAGAATGTAAACAAATACACTTACATGGCTTTGGTTTCCAGAGCAGTGTTGAGCCAGTGCCGACCACACCAAGTTTAGATGAGTAGGCTATTTTACCCCGTTTTTTGATGCAGTGGTCTGCAGACTGAAGTTCACTTGCGTAAGTATTGCACAACGACCTTACACAAGAATGTTGGCTGAGTACAAACACGTCTGTTGCCAAACAAGCCTGAAAGAAGCAGGTTTGGTATTTGTTAGGTTATATCAGTTCTATTTTCAGCTGCTCTGAATGGGTGAACAGTCCTTTGTGGGCTTTAGGAGAAGATTATACACACATCTTTTCTCTCTATGAAGTTACATTGGAGTTTTTGCATAAAATGTTCAATCTGCCTCGGAACTGGGGCGCCTCATGTATTTTCTTCCACCTCTTATTCTTTCAAACAGTCAGGTTCTCTCCTATTACCATGAAAAGAAAAATGATCTTCATTATTGCAGACCTGTCCTTAAAAGCAGATTTAAAACATCTGATAAAAAAATAAATATAAACTGAACATGAATAAAACAATGTCTTTATAACAGAACCCTGAGAATCAGTTTTTTTCTGAAGGTTTACAATTTTTTTATCAACCCAGTATTCATGAAACATCATAAAAGCACTCATAAATAAAATGTCATCGAATGTCATCAGACTCTACATGCATGCATACATATGGGCTGTGTAATTTGACTGAGTGGCAACCCAGTGACCTGGGGCAGGGTCAGTTTTAGTTTTAGTGTGATCTGTATTCTTGTCCGAGCAGTCAGAGGTGCTTCTGTGACAGATTAGGAACAGGTCACAGATGGCCACATTGCCCCTCTACTGTGACCCTCCAAACACAGATCCAGCCAAACTGTGCTACTGCGGAATTCTCGGATAACTCCCCGAAAAGTGATGCTGTAAATCTCTATACCAAATACAGCTTTAGAAAAGTCATTTCCTAATAACTATGTTGACAGTTTTACTCACATCACAGTGTTCATTTTGCTGAATGATTTGCTCTTTATTTGGGTTTCAGACACTGTAAAACTACAGAGAGAAGCGGGAACAAGTGCCATATCAAAATGCTGGACACCAAGAACAAAGAGTAGGATATATGTGCAGTTCATGGATTCAGTTCAAGTGGAGTTGATGTGTATAGCGCCATAACAAAGGCATATGTCAAAGCGCTTTAGAGAGCTCAGGTCTTCTATCCATCTCTTCATAATGCATTTGTCCTGCTTTTGTCCATGTGTGTCAAGAATGGCATAATGTTTTAGGATTTACAGATTTACCTTAAAAGCCATTACAGGCCTTTGAAAAATGCTAACTTGAGTCATACCAAGTCATAAAGTAGAAACCTTAAGCCTAATGATTGTACTTTTAACATTTGAAAATGTTTTCTACCATTGGTGTCCTAACACTGACTGTTTTTTAGATATCAAATCGGTAAATATGTGCATTTGGCTGAAATATTGCACGTTGTGACAGTCTGCACTTTCTGCATGGATTGGCTGGGTGTCATCAGAGCATTTGAATTCTTTTGTCCCTAAAAGGAGTCAATGCGTGGGCACACAAAAATGCTACACAGTACTGGCACATAGCCCTTATCTTTACGAGGTAAATACTGAGGAGTGTGTGACTGTGTTTGGTCGGGGAAGGGAGGGGAGGTGAGGCGCGCTGAGGACTTGCTTATTTTCAGTAGAAGATGCAAACACATATTGCAACAAAATAAAACAGCCATTTTCAGGTCACACTGGCATATATACCGAGACAGACAAAGAGAGAGAAAGTGTGTGAGAGAGAGAGAGAGAAAGAGAGAGAGAGACACAGAGAGAGAGAGAGTGAGTGAGTGAGAGAGGTGAGGACAGTATTTGGTGTGTGTATTTACAGTACAGTAATGTGTAAGTAATTTGCTCAATTGTGCAATACCTCCCTCTTGTGGATAATCATTTTTATGGCAGATGAAAATGGAACATTAGTGACCTTGGGTCTGTCAAAAGAACAAGACCTAAGAAAATGTGACTTTTACTTTGCCCACAATGCCCAGTATGTTTTGGTTTTTAAATATCTAACAAGGAAATAAATAATAAATCGATTGCATGGCACATATGAAGCACAGACAAAACTTGAAGGAAAAAGCCAGAATGGTGTCGTGTAACAAGTGATTTTTGTAGTCCAGTCAGATATTCAAAATGTCAAAACACAAAAATTGTTAAATAATACCAGAGGCTGTGCCACTGTTCATATCCACAGCTGTGTCAGCTGCGAGATCAAGCGTCAGAAAGGGGCCATTTAATCGGATTTGATCAAAAGATCAAAGAGCGTCAAATCTAGGTGCAACAGTTACAAATATTCTCTCCCGGAACATTCTCAGAAAACCTTTCCTGACAAAACTCCTTGTGATTACGACGCAAGCAACAGCCACGGCATGTTGCATTGATTACAAAGAGACTAGGCAACATCTCTTGTTAATTAAACTCGATCAGACTTGCTGCAGTGCAAATTCCCTTGCGTCAAGGTGGATTAAAAGTTAAAACTAGGTCCCACTGTAGACTTCCCGAGGTAGTTGCAACGTCTCGTCAATGGTCACCACTATCTCCTCATCCTTGATGGCACCTGAGCAGTTGGGGTGGTCATGGGAAATGAAGTTTGTTTCCACAATTTGTGGCAGATCGCTGATGTCGTTCACAGTGCTGGTGATGCAGTGGACGTCTCTCTTAGTGCTGTTTGCCCTGACCGAGCGGGGACCAAACACCCAGTCTGTGGAGAGGAAGGAAGAGAGAAGGCCTTTATCGTCACATCAACATTCCCTGCACTGGCATGAGCCTTTGGGGAGAGTTGAGAAAAGCTTTGCTCATACAGAATTTATCTGCATCTGTGGAGCAGAACAATATCTTGTTGCTGTTAGAAAGGGGTGCTTCTGCATACACTTATGTTACAAGATAAAAACAAGTTTCACCTACATGTTAGTCGGCTTTGTCAAAATGGCTTTGAGAATGTTATAGCAATCATTTGGTTTTGCTTTGATGGTTTGTGTGTGTGTGGGTGTGTATGTGTGTGTGTGTAAGTGTGTTCGTGTGTGAAACCTATTGTAAAACTGCTAATGTAAAATACACAGCTTCACGTGAAGAGAAAACAGGATGTTCTTAATACATATTCATGTGAGACATCATTTGGAACCTGCTATTTCTATTTGAGTGAATTACAGTTAGATGGGTCCACAATTCCATTAGAATCAAAACACCAAGAAATAGTTTTTTTTTTTTGTTTGTTTTTTTTTTTGTGGCAAGCATGTCCTTTCACCACACGCCTGCTACACAATCCTCCCCTATCATGCCTGCAGTAACAGTGTGGATTTCGGCCATCCGTCATTGCGGTGTGAATCACACAGATTAACTGAGGGGAACGCAAACATGTGTTTGATGGCAGCCCCAGGCCCAAGGAGTAATCATCCTCATCAGTATTAGACTAACCACCACTAAAATTTGTTTTTAAACTCACTAGAAGTCTGTGTTTTTGTCAGCCAGTATCCCCTAGTCCTCGAATCGAACTTGAGCATTTACAGAAACTGAGGACAGTAGTGTCAGTCAATCATAGCACGTCACTGCCAATTTCCCCTTAAATCACGATTATCACAAGTTCACCCAGGTGCAGTATTAAATGAGTTCACATTACTTTCCAGCTTCTCCTATTAGTTTCCATAAAATGATGACATTCACGGAAATCTCCTTTAAATGGTCTCTATATATCATCTAAATGGGCACCCCATGCGAGGAAGGCCGGTAATGTCACCTCCGTTCCGAGGGAAATTAATTTGCCGTCTGTTTCGAATCATTAAGTTGCCTGCAGCTTTGACCTGGCGTGGCCAAGAGCAGACTCTGTATCTCTCTATATAGCGTCTCACGGTGCCCAGGCGAGGAAATAAATGAGAGCGGATGGGTATCACAATCTCTCTGCTCACCGAGAGCCACGTCGCTCAAGTGCTTTGGTAAATACCGCTCTTTTACGGCACACACCCCACGGTGTACAATGCGCCGTGAATGTGCAGAGATAACTGCCCCGCTTTAAATCTATGCAAATGGCACCAGGCAGTCACTCTGTGGCTGCGCTCAAATAAAGCATATCTTGCACAGCTTGTGTTGATTATGCTAATGATCTGCCATGCCCTGTTGGTTTTGAGCTTATGCGTACCATAGGCATTTCCAGATTCCTGTCGCCCTCCTCTCAATCTGTCACCTAGGACAAAAAAAATGTCCATCCAAGATGGCTTGGTTTCAATTACCCAACCTGGCTTGATTTCACTGCTGTTGAGACACGTGAGTGTCTAAAATGTGTCCCTTTAAACAGTGTTCCAACAATGCCCACAAACATTCCCTTCCCTTACTCTCCCCTACAAACACACACACACACACACACACACACACACACACACACACACGCACGCTTGTCCTCTTCCTCCCCTCTAGAGGTGCAAGGCTGTCACATCAGTTTTGAGGAGAGAGAATAGAGAAAGGAGAAAGAGAGAGAGAAAACAGATTCTGAGGGAGTGTGATTTCTCTTTTCATGTCTAGCCCCCAGGAGAGGGGAAGAGGCTCCTAAAAACAACCACCTCACAAGGAAAACAATCTTCACATTTACACCTCGTGACACAGCACAGACCAGACTGGGAGGCAAGGAAAAAGAATGCGGAGGGAAAAAGGAGAGATAAAGAAAAAAAATGTGTGTTTCTCTCTCTCTCCTTCTGTGTGTGTGTGTGTGTGTGTGAGAGAGAGAGAGAGACTGAGAGACAGGGGGAGAGAGAGAAAGAGAGAGAGCAGACCACAACTGTTGTGAGTGGGTATTCTCAGGAGTTTTGTTGAGTGCTCACAGACCTAGTTTTCTGTGCCTGGTGCTTTTTCACTTGGCCCTGCCGAATTAGGTGGACATCAGGTGTGCCAAAAATGTCACTTTGAAATGTGGAAGGATGTGTTTTACATTTTTTATGCCGTGTAGGGAATTTTTATATATATATATTTTTACTTCCAACTAATTTCTACATTCAGGCTCTTCTATTTTTTCTTTCCTCTTTCTTGTACTTTAAAAAAAAAGTATAAAATAGAAATGTAAAAAGTGTAGACTTAATACTATAATTGTGTGTGTGAGAGAGAGTGTGTGTGTGTGTGTGTGAGAGAGAGAGAGAGAGAGAGAGAGAGAG
>JAGFZM010000194.1:793471-832977 GCA_017657215.1 Limnothrissa miodon
GCACAGGGGGACACATCTCATAGCCTTCTACTGGGGACACATCTCATTACCTGTAGAGTAGTACACATCTCATAGCCTAATACAGGGGACAGATTTCTTTGCTTGTACGGGGGGACACACACATACAGTTCCAGATAAATCCAGAAACTGGTTGAGTAGCTGCTGCAGTTGCGGCTGTTGTGCAGCCATTAACCCTTCCTGCTAGTCTGTATTCCACATGCAGCATGTCCCAGCATACAGCAAACACATCCCAGTGACCCCGTCTGGATTAGTATGTTTCCAGTAGTCTCTTGCCATTGTATCTAGGCAGCTCCATGGCTGCATTGTCTGGATGTGTTTTCCAGTGGGATAGTCTGTCTTACATTGAATTTGGGCTCGCGGCGACATGGGTTTGTAATGTAGGAAGAAACTGAGGAAAAGACATGGCCTTCATACAGAATGATTCCTCTCAGGTTCCTCTGATAGCATATTTGAAAAAAAAAATATTGCCCAGTGTTTTAACAACAGCATAAGTGCCTGTTTTCAATTAAATTCAATTTTTTATTTGTGTATCCATTTTTCTGTATGGCTGTCAGAACTAACATGTTTTTTATGTGTATAAAGCATAATAGTACATTTGATCGCAGGTTTCATTTAGTTTCTTTGTCTTTTGGAAGCAGTTGTATGGATATATCTGCTCCGATTGAGGTAGATATTAAATGAAACCAGTCAGTCAGATGCATCCATTCAAGCAACTGTAACACACTTGCTCAATAGTAAGAGAAATCCAAAGATCTGCGCCCAATTGGATTCTGTAGTGCTATTTCAATGATTACTGCCTGCATACTGTTATGTGTAGACACCAAAGTAAATAGGCCATTTTGCTTGACCTTAAAGCAGCCTTCAAAAGGCATTAGGGCTGATTTATAGTCGATGCAAGTGCACAAATGTCGCTATACTTGCAAGCTTACACAAATAAACATATTGTAGCGACGGCTCCAATGTTGTCACACATGTTTTGCGTTCGATTTAATAGATCATGTTAATGCGTCATCCCAACTCAGGCAGTTGTTTCATCCTTAACACTGTAATCCCAAGAAATCCCAAGCTTTGAAATAGCTATTATGTTACAAAAAAATTGAATAAGGGCAGAAATGACAATTTCAACATCACCATACCAGACATTAGTTTTGTCTACAAATGACAATGGTACGCTACAAATAATATTTTCAGAAACTAATATGGCTGATATTCAGTGCAATCATGTCCTGCAATCAACGTTAACATTCAGAGCTGTTATTGACTCTGTTAGGCTATCAATCAATCTATAGGCCCATCTTTCCTGTGGTTGTCAGACAAGCTAAAGTGGGTCATTTAATCCCTTACCCAAATTATAACATTGTAAATGGGCTTAACATGATTTGGAAGACAGAAGACTACATACCTTCAATTGTAACATCAGAAAGCAAGGTAAGATACTCTTTTCATCCATTCACGTTTACAAATAAATGACAGGTTCTCGTTTTTTCACTGTCGTTTGTTCGTGCCACAGTACATACCGACGTAGTTGGTGAGTGGCGTGCATGCCTGGTGACAAATCTGTCTCCAGTGTGGAGAAATGTGTTCATTAAAAAGTCATTTGCCTCATTTGCTTTCCCGTCACATGTGTGAACGGACAGATGAACAGATGAACACTGTTTGCTGATTCGAATCACCCTTCCTCCACTTCCCCTTCTCCTCCTTCCCCACCTCTCCTCATGATAGCCCATCTTCCCCACCAAAACAATCAAAACAATGCAATATCCGCTCAAACAAATTGCACAGCGCAAACAAGTCGTCAGCACAAGCCCAACATTTCTGCCACATTCTGTACAGTAAACTGCTCTGAAGCAGCTTGGTAAAAATACCTTAATACATTTCCCTCCTTCCATTTCAGAACATGCTGTTTTTTAATACTATTTACTAAAGTTGAAATTAAATTGTGATAGTGGTGGATACCCCACATTGCTCTGTCCTAAAACACACACTTCGGAACAACAGTGACATTTCACTGCACTAAATAGATGTTATGTCTTTCAGAATATGCTTAGTAGCACTGTAGATGTAAAAAATATATATTGTTTTTAATTGGGACAAATAACGATGCTTGCAGAGGTTTGTTGTTGTTGGCTTGGCTGGCCCAGGCTGAGGAGGTCGGTGCAAAAGACGCCCCATGGCTGTGCTGGGGAAGGGCCACCTTTTTGAGCACGTCTCCATCTCTCTCTACCTCTCTCTCCCTCTCTTCGTGCTTATGCCTTTACATGTTAGAGGGAGAGCAGGGCCTGCATAAATCTGCTCACAAGGCGCAGTGATGCAGCAGAGAGAGGGAGAGTGATACAGAGAGGGAAAGAGAGAGAGAGAGGGAGAAAGCGAGAGACAGAGGGAAAGATTGTGGAAGAGGGAGAGATAGATGGAAAGAGACCATCTGAGTTGAGCACTGATGACTCAAGATGCACGTGCCATATACAACTCGCTCTTGGAATCTTTTTCTGCATTTGTTTCTTTTCTTCCCCTCACTCTTCCTATCTTTTTTTCTCTCTGCCCTGTGCTGGAGAAGTGAGGGATCTTCTGTGGCCATGGCCAGTTGTTTGCGATAAAGAGCTCTGGGAGCAGTTTCCCCCTCAGCTGCGACAAAAGACCATTCCCTGTGGATTTGGGGAGAGCAGAGGGGGAGAGAACGATAGAGAGACAGACAAAATCAGAAAGAAAGAGGGAGATAGTGAGAGCGCAAGAGAAGGAGAGAGTGGGAAAATCAGAGTGTTGATGGCACTTAGGGGATTTAATAGCTCACTCATGATGAACATATCAATCAATTTTATGAGCATTTTCACAGTTCATGGTTTTTGATGGCCTTTACTGCAGTACATAAAGGAGAAGAAGTGAGTTTGGGAGAAACCTAAATGGAATGAGGGTGTGTGTGTGTGTGTGTGAGAGTGAGTGTGTGTGTGTTCATGTGTACAGTATATGTGTGTTTGTGCGGGTGTGTGTTCATGTGTATGTGTGTAGGTGGTACAAGTTGGTATTATAGAGAAGATGAGATGGTGCAATCTGTGACACCAGTTCAAACCTCCCTCCCTCCCCTAGTTTAGACCGATTCAGTTTGTGCTATTGCCTGCAACAAAAATACACACATACACACACACATATGCATACACAGAAAAACGCACACAGACACACATGCACATACATACACACACACACACACACACACACACACACACACATCACAGGCATTCAGATGGGGATCTGTAATTAGGGGGAGTGCCCAGGAGCACAAACAATTACATTCCTTCAAGGGTGCCATACGATGATGCGCTTCAGTGTTCAGAATCTCCTCTCCTCACGGCTCCTCCATCTAAATAAAACACACCGTCAGCTTAAAATCCATGTTTTGAGTGTCCTCTGCGTGTCGCTGGTAGTGACGCATTCTCGCCAATTCTCACTCACGCCTTCTCCACACTTACTTTTCATACTTGTTTCTTAAGCACCTATCTAGTTTGTTGTCAACTTGTGCGTTCACTATTCCCCCTCCTTTCCTCCCTCGCTCCTCTCCTTTCCTCTCTCGTGCCCTCTCTCCACAGCCGCTTTCCAATCTCTCTGTCGGCGGAGACAGACATGGCAGGTGAGGTAAAGCCAAATGACCTTTCTGGTGGCCACCGCCGATGGTGGTGTCACACTGATCAATATTCTGCTAATACATTCCCCTCACAGCTTGGGGGGCTGCTAGCTTCAAGGGTACCCGCTCTGCAGCTCTCGCTACACCCCACCACCACCACAATCATCAGTGCCACCTCCACCACCTCCGTCACAACCACCCCTCACACACAACTCCTTTAGGGTGTCTTGGGTTCTTAGTTATTCACGGGCATATTCCATTGGCTTGTGTCTTGGTGTAATGTGTGTACGTGCGATGCATGATTTAACAACTACACTACAAGTTCGATATGGGATGAGCCGGGAAAAAAACTGGAGAGAACTATTACGTAATGTTTTCATTTTAGAAATATAATATCTTATGCATATATCAATATTCTCTTTCTCAATTGTAAACAATGACAAAAATTATTATCCCCCTATTATGCACCCCATCACTTGTCAGCCCCATCTGCACCACCTCCACCACACCTCAAAACTCTGCTTTGGGTGTTTTGAGTCGTTGTATAATCATGTAATTGCGAATGACATTCATAAGCTATCCCATCTGTTTGTGTGCTGGTGTAATGGATGTACGACAAAACAAAACCGTGATCTGGGTAGAAACCGGATAGAACTATTTGTGTTTAAGGGTATGATCATTTGACCTTCTAGTGGCATCTCCTTACTGTAAATAATGAGTTCAAATCTCTGTCACACTGCTGTGTTTATCTTTCATCAGGCTCCGGCTTCCACGGCTCCATCCTGCGCCCCTGTTTGTGAGGTGCAAGGTTCTGTTGGGAAGTGCTGCACAGCGAGCAGAATAACAACAGCTTCTTACTGGAGAAAACTTCATTTTCTACCTTAATGAGGTAAGCAGTGTGTGTGGGTCACACCTAAAACTCAATTAGATAATGCTTAGCCACATCATGGCAAGTTCAATATGTGGGGGATGCCACTGCACCTCCAAACGCCTCGGCAGACAGTGGTCCCTTCGCCTTTTCGGCTAAAAATAAACAATATTTAAGGGTCCTGTCTCAGTGGCCTTACAGTTGGCCCGCTGGGCAGGAGACGAGACCAAAGTTCCCATGAATTTAGATATAGAGAAAAAAAAGGAGCTGAGGTAGAAATATCATCAATCAAATGTAGATCTCAGGATATAAACATGAGTTTCATTTTAAGAGGATGAATGGGTGTATGAACAGGAAGTAATTATGGTGCATTAAAATATTTACACACAACAGATGAACCAGGCAAATCCACCTACGTAAATGATGCTTTATTTACCCGAGCTTCATGAATACTAAGTTGCTGGCAGATGATTTAGGCACTGTAAATTGAGCCACTGATGGGATTTTAATAAGTAGAAATTGAAAATGTTCTCTGGCTTCAATGTCATATTTTCTCGGCTGGGATCCAGTGGCGGAGTTGAGGTTAATTAAAAGGCTCGATGTGTCAAATAGTAAAGCACGCCTCCAGTCTCCCGTCACACACACACACACACACACACACACTCACACCTATACATTCACACACACACACACACACACACAGTATTTGTTCTTCACACTTTATGTTGCTGCCCTATCAGGGAAGAAGGCTTTTTTCCTCTACTTGTGATTCCCCTTCCTCCTCTCCACATCGTCAATCACACAAGCGAGGACAAAGGAAGAAGGCAAAAACACGTTCTTTAACCCCTCACTTCCAAAAATTTCCATCTTATTTTCCTCTATTTCTTTGTCTGCATCCCTCTCTTTCTATCTCTCTTTCTCTTTGTATCAGTCTTGTAACTCTCTGACAGACCTCAAAATGGATCTGCACAAAACTTAATTAGCACTGGCAAGGTCGAGAGGACCCTGGGTTTACAACAGACACAAGGACACCACACCCCACCCGTGGGGGGCGGGGGGGGGGGGGGGGGCATCCTCCATCCTGGGAACCTCGGAGGGACACTTGCTCCGGCACGCCGCTGGGATCATTTCTGCACGTGGCTCAGATAATAGAATTAATGAAAAATCAATTAACTCATCTCAACCGAACATCAGATGGGAAAAAAACACGTAGAGATTAATGAATCCTTTGTGACAACGGCAATGAGCTCCTGGTAAGCCGAATAGATGTCTAGCAGAAGTTAATTGGCTCCAATTAGTCAATCAATGACTTATCACATCCGTCATTTCACTGCGCTCACAAGAAATGTTGCGCACCACACCACACCACGTCCATCCAGCCTCCGCCATGACCTCTGCAGGCCTTAAGGCAGGAGACCTTCTCTGAGTAGCCTAACTGAGCAAATGCGCTGGGACGCTCAAAAGAAGGCGCGAGGATTCGCAGCAGAATCCAAGAAAGTGGACCTCTGAAGCCTCGCTCCAGAGCTTCTCCTTGGACTAAACAGTGCTCGGCGTAGCCGTTATTAATTAATTGTCATCCAGGGTAATGAGGTCTGAAATGAGAAATCCCAGCACGGCCGCTGATGAACTGTGAAGTATATGCTGGGGATAAAAAAGTGACTTTCGACGCGGAAGCGTCCCAGGGAGGTGTGGCGAGGGGGCCGACGCTGGAGGAGGAACAAAACATTTTTATATATTGCGCGTCTAACAAATGCATTCTCCTATGGCTGAATCCAATTTATACTGGGTAACTAGGCAATTTATCAGTGCCACGGAGTCAAGGGTTATGTTGCATGGGTGTGTGGTGTGCATGTGTGTACAGTGTGTGTGTGTGTGTGTGTGTTATCGTGTGTGCATTCATGCATGCGTGTGATTTTGTGTGTGTGTGTGTGTGTGTACCAGAACAAGAAAGAGAGAGATAAGGCCAGTAAGTAAGAGACTAAAAACAGTGTGGAACAGAAGAAAACTGTGCATGAAATTACACACTGCTATTCTGGCCATGCCCTACGCTCTTACGCTTGATTAAACATCCCATTTAGCGTAACATACACTATAGGAACTGCATCAGACCAGGAACTGAGGATTTCCCTGTGAAACAATCTCCCTCTGTCTTGCCTGGTCTACCACTGTGGCATCAGTATGCCCCTAATTACCAAGCCATCATGGCACCATAACAGCTAAATATCGACACACACAGTGAGCAAAATATGTTTAAGTGAATGAGCCTCTACCTCTGTATGGGTGAACACATTACTTTGACATACATATTCAAAGCCTGACATCCTGTTTTCATAAAAGTCCTCATCTCCAATTCATATTACACTGCCTTCTTCCTCTCTGTCTCTCTCTCTCCTTTCCTATCTTGCTGTAGACCAAAGAACCCGAAGAGCTTTGCTAACGCTCTCCTGCCCCCATTAGCTCTCAGTCTAAACGGGCATCCAGGCTTGATGAGTTTCATAGCGGTAAATGACGGGCATGGCTGGAAAAGCAGGGCACAATCTTCCCAAACAACAAAATTATAAGGCTGCAGTTAATATAAAGGCCTCTTCATGTCTTCACGTCTGGATGTCATTGTCAGTGCATCACTGTGAATCAGGGTTGTGAACAATTTGGAATGCAATTGTTTCTACCAGGAATGACCCACCACCTCACCCTACATACACACACACACACACACACACAGCACACTGAGGGATAAACTCTCCGCTCTCTCTCTCCATTGCAGGGCAGAAAAAAACAGGGCTACTGGAGAAGAGCAGTTTTAATTAAAACTGTTACCCTCTAACATGATTGTGAGTGTCTGAGGCTAGAAGTGTCTGATTCCCCCGGCAGCTGTAACAGCCTTGTGGCCAAGTTCCTCTCTGTCTCTCTCTTTCTCCACGCCTTGCGAAGTGGACATTCATTTCCCGAGCAGTGCTAACAGCAGTAGGTGTGAGTGAGGAGGTAAAACATTCCCGCTGCTTATCTGAACTTAAAGCAACCTAATTCTCCTTCTGCCTCCAGGGACAGACCCAAGCATAAAGTGTCACGGAGGAAGAAAGAAAAACAATATCTGCTAAATGAATCTGAGTTAGAGGGGAGTGGTAGCACCTAGTGGTGACGTGGAACAGGTCATCAGGTCATGAACTGATGCATACCATGTTATACATCCTCATGCTTCGCGAATACTCATGGGGTCCTTTTCCTGAGTTGTTCCAACCATACCAATGAATAATTACACTGTTTATGCCCTCAAAGGTTTAGTCAAAGTAAAAATGTCAGCCCGAAGAATGAAAAATTGTTATTTAGAGCAGGTGTGCTTCAGATGTTTCGGAGATTGAAATGATTTAAAAATGTCAGTTCCACAAATCCATCACGCACGCTCTATCTATCTTTCTCTCTCTCTTCCTCTCTCTCCGGATGTCTCTCTCGAAGAGAACACGAGGACTGGCAGAAAGGCAATATTGGGATCCCCCAGTGATTGGGTCACGCATCAGTGTTCTGGCTGGCCTGTCAGGTGCTATCTCTCCGACGAGGCTTTAAAAGCATCACCTCATCCAGGAGAGCTTTCGGTGTCTGTGCCGCCGCCTCTCTCGTTCCAGAGGTCACGCAGCGCACTCGCCACATCTGGCCGACTGGCTGGCTGAACGGGGGAACCAGATTATTATCTTGGCTCTAATGAAGTGAGGGGAAGAAAGGAAAACATGGTGCACGAGCTGCCGTGTGGCTTGGAGAGATAATGTTTGTGTGTGTCGTACTTATGTGTGTGTGTGTGTGTGTGTAACATAGATGGACAGAGAGTGCAAGAGCAAGTGCTTGTCTAATCTGAGGCAAAGAATTGCCCTTGCTGCAAAATTTAGCTTTCATGGCTTGCCTTGTGGCAGCATAACCACTTTGGCAATGATAAAGCCGTGCTTAGTTAGATATCGTTGAGTATGGCCATCCACCACTGACACCACCTTCTTATTATATTACTATTTCAAATAATTCCCACGAGGGCCCTAGTTATCTGACGTGTTGGAACAGCGGATACCATAAATCTAATCTATCATGAATTGTAAAGTAGGGCAGGAAAGAGCTTAAGAATTTGGCTGACTGCCTCAACCTTCTGACCATCATGCGAGGGGGATAGATAGTATTACATTGCACTGAGGGGAGGGATAGCTATTCATTTCAAACTGCATTTTAGAGGTGCCAAAAGTGCAGCCATAGATAGAAATTGAGGGGTTTTTTTTGACAAAATGTGTAAATGAATATTATTTTACCTCTCGTGTTGTTCAGCTCATTTCAATTTATTTGAAGTGTAATTATTAAAAAAAAATAAAAAGGATTGACAGTTTGAGCTGAAACTGTAGATTTCATTTGGCTCCTAGGTAGCCATTACAGAGCTTTCAAAACTTAGTACTGCTGAAGTACTGCTACTGTAATCAATCTGAGAACACGTGGCTGTAGAAACATCTCTCCATATGCTGTGGTCATTTTGTTTCATTTTTGCTTATTTGAAGAGCTCTCGCTCATCAATTTGAATTTGACTTGAATGTTTGAGGAATCATCTCTCTTGAATGAACTGATCCTTCTCAGCTGCTCTGTATGTCAGTAATTACAACATGATCTGCACACCTGCAGAAGCTCTTATGTATGCATGCTCTCCTAGCCGTATTTTGTAAATAAGCATGAACACCTCATTTTAAGTCCAGCCGTCATGAATACAGATGACTTCCCTGTGAATAAATCTGTGTGTTTTTCTCAGATAAAGCGCTCTCTTTCGTTTTTGTGTGTGTGTGTGTGCCATTTAAGAGGGGTCAAGTAGTTCAACCTCAGCAGCCGCTCATGACAGTTGGGATGAGGTTCATGTGATCCTACCATCATTTCCTCTTCACATCTCTCTCTCTTTCGCTCTCTTCCTCTTTTATTCTCTGATTGATTCATTGACCACAAATGTTCCCCCAAGTCATGTTAGTCCGGAGAGATAATGGCCCTGCTCATATACATCATCACCAGAAGCCCAGCTCAGACAGAGAAAGACCCATTTCTGCAAAAAAAGGCATGAGTGACTTGTAAGGTGATGTTGAACTCAACATTTCAGGAAGCTGTGGTGCTTCAGGAAGATCATTTGACCTCTTGACAAAGAAACATAAAAATGCAGTTTCTAAACATTTTCTGACAGTTTGATGGTTCACACAAAATACCTTTATTCTAAGGATAGGTAAAACATACCATGATGGACAATTAACCTTCTAGTGGGATAAGTCCTAAAGAGAATGCTCATCTGCAAATAAATTGGACCCCTGATTAAAAAAAAAAAAAAAATACCTACTAACTAAGTGTATTAATATTTATTTGAATTCATCAAGCGGGTTAATATAAACACGACAGCGGATCAGTGAACGGATGGGTGGACTGACGGGCAGAAGCGGGCCAAGCCGGCACCTAACAAAAGCTGGGTGCACGTGCGAGTAAGAGATCAGGCGGCGGCATCTGGCCCTTTCACACCTCATTGGCTTGATAGAATACTAATAAAAGCCATATGACAACGGCATACTAAGTGCGCAATTAATATTCTAAACTATTCCTTCGCCGCATGTGGCTAAGACCTGCTTGAGTCGCCCGCCTTTCCACTGGCGCTGAGATGGCACCGTCTCAGTGGCAGGCAGAAGACGTCCTTATTAACCTTTCTCCTCCGTGCCCGCATCCGCCCACTCCACCCACCCGCCTCCGGCGTTCTTACCCACCCCCTCGTTCCCCAGCAGCTTTGCCACCACGCCTGGCAGATCGGTCAGTCTGATCAGGGCTCGGGACTTGCACTCACTCTGCGGCCGGCTGCTGCCATCTCCATTTGTCTTGTGTTCCGCGCCAACCTCGCTCTGCCAACCTGACTGTCAGTAAATAAATAATCTCACATGGAGATCTGCAGCCATGGAGAGTTTTTTTTTTTTTCTTTTGGTGGTGTTTTTTCTCCTGTAGACATGGCTTGGCAGAGAGGGCAGACTCCCGGGTAAATTGGAATATAATTAACAGCTTGAGAGATAATCAAGGTTCTGGCATGTTTAAAAGGTCTTCACAATTAAAACCACAGAGAAAGCAAAACAATTAAGGGATGTCCCTAAACGTTTTAGCATTTTTGCTGTTTTTTTTCTCTCTTCCTCACGCTGAATTAAGAAGGGATCGCTTGAACAGATCACCACTTTATTATGTGATGCAAAGCTCATTTGAATTGCATTCTTCAGCCTATTCTCTGTGTCACTTTGTCCCCCCCTCTCTCTCTTAAATAGATGCAATGTGCCAGTCTTCCTTCGTGTCCAGGGGAAGGAGGGAGCTTTGTTGTGACGTCCCCAACGGGCCCCTGAGGTTTCAGTCACACGTCCATTATTTCCTCTCCTCTCTCCTGGGCACTGGCTCTGACAGACAGATGGAATCAGAAGAGAGAGAGAGAGAGAGAGAGAGAGAGAGAGAGGAGGGAAGGAAAATGAAGAGAGAGCAAAGACATCAATGCCTCCACTCCAAAGTAATTGTCTTTCTCCCCCCCCCCCCCCCCCCCCCCCCCCCCCCCACATGTGGATGAGTGTTGTGGCCTTCTGCTCTTGACCAGAAATAAGACAGAGGGTGTAAGGCTCAGAGGCAGGGGGGGTATTTGGGAGGGGAGGGCTGGGGGTTAGCTGGGGATAGGAGGAACTGATTACAGCCCAGCATTAATACAGTTATTTGCATTGATTGAAGTTCAAAGAACTTTGTGAATAGTACAGTCACAATGGCTGACGTCAGAGAAACAAGTGGGACCGCAGGTCTTTGTGGCTCACAATGAAAAATTAATACCTACTACAATATCTTAACCCCTCAACCTTTCTTTCGGCACGGCAAGATGACAGGATTGTGCGTGAGTGGAGGAGGGTGAGGAGGACCGGGGGTTCAACGGGGCTACTCATACGATGTGTTGATTTGACAGGGAGGAGGGACTGAAATGTGGGGTGGGGGTGGGGGGGACACTGCATCCTCTGGAAGAAAATGAAAGGCATCCTTACTTGACATCACAGGCCTACTTAACGATTCATACAAGCCGGCTGATGCCTTTCACCTCACCACAGAGGCCTTTGAGGGCAGATTATGTAAAAACAGAGCATCCATCAAAAATGAGCGAGAGATGAATGGAGTGAGAGAGGAATGGAGTGAGAGAGAGGAAATGGGGAAGAAAGAGGATCAAATCCAATCAGATTGTTCCTTCTCTTTTTCAGAAAAATCCTCAATTTGCCACAACGATAAGGGCTAAATATTACCCACTCGACAAGACTATTATTTGCACAGTGATGGTCAGATTGGGGGATTTGGATTAGCTCAATTCTTCAATTCAATCCAAAAAAGAATAGAGATAAATAGAGTGAGAAAGAAAGAGAACGAGGGGGTGAAGGAGGAGGGAGGGTTGTGGTGGGGTTATTTTCCAACAGCTCTGCGTCGTCGCATTGAGGCGGCAGCTCGTGAAGAACCAGACTCCCACCGGCTCGCTGCAGTTCCGCAAAAAGCAGGTCACTTTGAACACGGCAGGCCTCTGAAACACACAACTGCGCGGGCCAGACAAAACCATTTGCATTCCTAAACAAAGCCAGGAGGGGACTGCAGAGTAGAAACGGATATAGAGTTTGTACTTGCATTTATCTGACGTCTGACATTTTTCTACACTCATATACTGTAGGAGGTATACAATTTTTTTTTAGATACACTTTGTCTCTCTGGTGACCTTCAAAAGATGGCATCTTCATGCATTGGTACCTTAAGATGTTCCACTGTAGCACTTTTTACATTTGCCATACAAAACATGCGATTTTAAATTGATGATCGCTGTCATTTCTGAAGGTTACACAAAATGCTTGCAGAATAGCAATACTCTCCAGGAAGACACTCTTTGGAGAAACCTGAAAACAAGTAGATCTCAAGGTCAGCTAAACGTCCAGCAAACAGGAGCAGCAAAAGCCTTTTTTCTTTTAAAGTTATTGTCTAGTCTTTTGTACCATAGTTATTCAAGCATATTCTCTGCCTTTGTCGTCAGACGTGGTTAAACTTCTACTACTACTACTACTATTATTATTAATAATAATAATAATAATAATAATAATAATAATAATAACAACAACAACAACAACAACTAACCTGCACACTACACAATGCATGTTAGTTTATAAAGTTTGTCTATGAATGTAGTGAGTATTGTTAATGTAGTATAATAAAGTTATTATATTTACGATACATAGCATTCCTTGATTTATTTATACCCCAACTACATATATGAAATTAGTCTTCTCTGATCTCCTCAGATGAAAGCTCCACTGGATCCTATCCCTACACCTTTTTTTAAGATTGCTTTCTCTCAATTATCCCTTCAACATATGAATATCATCAATCAATCGTTTATCAAGTAGTGATATAATCAAACTTAAAAACGACTAACCCCCATTTATATAGAAAACCAAAAATAATATACAAGAAACCTTCTAGTCAGGCTTCACTTTATAGAATAAGTACCATAACAACTTTTATTTGGTGCCTTTTAAAGATGTTCCAATATCACCTCAAAAGGAGGAGATGTAGGGTTAATAGGGATACGGTTAGTGTAGACCAGAGGCCTAAGTGAACAGTTTTTTGAAAGAGACAAGTGTGGGGGCATGGTCCAACCACTCACTAGGACTAAAACATATGAACATATCACTTCTATTCAAACTTCCTTCAATTCAAACTTCCTTCAAAAGTCAAATCAATTTCAAAATACTACACCAAACCTGTAAAACCCTCAATAGCCTTACTCCAACATAGACCTGTCCCTTACTTGCCTGCAAGACCCTTAAAGGAGAAATCCGGTGTGATTTGGACCTGGACTGTACTGGAAGATGTTACCGAGTACAGCCGCGGCACATTTAGACGCAGCGGCCTCTGGCTCTCCTGACCGTGCGCATCACTGTGGGATAGCTAAACGTAATTTCGATTCCTCTGTATGTCCAGTATATGTAGAGAAATTGACAATAAAAGTGACTTAACTTAACTACAAACATATATCCAATGCCCACCTCTGTTGACCCCCAGCATTCCGCATTAAGCCGTTTTTAGCCAAAGCTTTCATTGACCTAACACTGCTAGCTATAGGGGCACAGCTTTGCCTATGCAGCTAAATCGCTATTTTTACACCATTAACAAGGTTCAAAGTTACTCCACACTTCACTGGTAGACTTCTGAGGGCCCTGACATTTAAAACGAGACAATGAGAACTTGTGTACAGGTAAAGTGTACAGGTACTTTATTAAAAAGACAGTTTATAAAGACAGTACCTTCTCAGAATTTCCCGGTCGCCACCATCTTGAAATTAAATCATGATAAGTCGATTGACGAGCTACAACCTTATAAATGTCTTTGGTCAAACTCTTTTAAGTTTCATCATTTGTTGGTGCTTTAGTGCTCATGTAGACAGTCACCATATATTTTGAGCTGAAATCCAAGCACTTCTACAGAATATCATTTTCAATCTGTTCCCCTGTCCTATCTGTTCGTAAATCGTGATTTATTTTACTTATCGTGATTTAATTGATGGCGGCGACCACAAATTCTGTGAAGGTACTGTCTGTATTTATGGTCTTTTTAATAAAGTACCTGTTTACTTTCAAAGTTGTCATGGTCTCATTTTAAATTTCAGGGCCCTCAAAAGTATACCAATGAAGTGAGGAGTAACTTTGAACCTTGTAAATGGTGTAAAAATAGCGAATGCTGGGGGTGAACGGAGGTGAGCATTGGATATATGTTTGTAGGCTACTCGGTAACATCTTCCAGTACAGTCCAGGTCCAAGTCACACCGGATTTCTCCTTTAAGATCCCAAAATACTGGTCCTTCATGACAATATCTAAATTTATCTAAAAAAAAAATGCTTTCTGCTAGCCAGCCCCTCTTTTGTAGAACAATCTCCCTCCTGCAATCTCAGTACCTTTAAGACTTTAAATCTGTCCCTCTTGCTGCTCCCCAAAGGGATGGTGAATGGTGAATCATCACTTCATATCAGGTCTGCCACCAACTTTACAAGAGACTCATGGCATGACGGACTCTCACTCTTAGAGGCCCTGTGACCAACCCTGTCATCTTCTCATTCCACCCAATGTTACCCTTATGATCCATCTTACTGCGTGACGGCCACTACTCTGTCCAGCCAGAACTTTAGACAATTACCTATGGTTTGAATACCTTGGCTTGGCTGTGGCTTATGAAATGTGGGTAAATATTTTAGAATTTTGATGATGCTCAGTCAAAACTATGGACCAACTGTAATCCATCACTTAAGGTAGTTACTGACTGTCCATTTAAGTTCAAAAGGTTCAGCCCAAGGTTTTTTTATTACTCTAAGACAACAAGCCCCTGCTACTCTATCTTTTTGCTTCTTGTTAATGTCTGTTATGTCAAAGATAAATCTATTGTAAATGAAAGAATATAACTGAATTTAATCCAAATCAATAATACATTACCTTATAACAAGACTAGTGTCCTCATATGAAGTAGGACCAGAAGTCTTTCCTCATGTCCAGTGCAGGACACTGATAGATAGAGGCTCAGACTTGAGGACCTGTGTGGCCATGACATGTGATGCTGTGATCAATCTCTTCCCCACTCCACCCCACCACCAGTCACACACACCTGAGCCACTCCTAAGATGTAGCACCTGCCACGCCTGGGCCCCATTGTCTAAATGGACACATCATTTACGCCGCAACAAAGGTTAATGACAGAGAGATAACCCCCTTAAATTATCAATTAATCACTTCCACATTTATCTCATCCATTGTCCCTGAGGGACATTTGACTCTCGCTCTCGGATATTCCTCCTCTTTTCTTTCAGCATCTTTTTTTTTCCTTGAGGAGACTTTGAGCTGCAAGTTTTCCCAGCCTGCGTAATTTGTCAGTTCTATCTCATTGGTGGGATTGAGCCGGCTTTGGGGAGCATGTTTAGATAGCTTGTACATCCATTATCTGTCAGGGGCAAACCTGATTTAGGCCCCTCAATAAGAAAATTAGTCATTCAGCTGCCGAGCTGGGAGAGGAGGAGAAAACGCCTCGATTCTGTCATTCTTGCACCAACCTCCCTTGTCACTCCCTTACACACACACACACACACACACACACATACACAGAAACACACATACACACACACTCCCCACTCCTATCGCCTGTGTTTAATTGGCCAGCTAATCAATTAAAGCCTTCACTCACACGTCCTGGTGACCCTCTGCATAAATGAGGCGCAGGACATCAAAGTCGATTATAGGGGAGAGAGAGAGAAAACTTTCCCCCACCACAAAACGGATCAAAGTAAATGGTACGGTGGCAGCGGGGGCACACTGTGATATTTTGACACACCACCTTGAACGACAGGTTAAGCCTCTAAATCTTTTTTCTATATGTAGTTCCATGCGACAGGGAGCTGATCGCTATCTGAGGTGTCTCACGTGGCAGTTGTGATAAAAAGAGAGGCTGCATCTCCTAAAAAAGGACATAACTCTTTTATGACATAAACTAGTGCTGCATCAAATAAATGTAAATGCTACCCCAAGAAATAAAAAAAAATCAGAGATGAAAGAAATCAAAGATGAACGCATCCAACCACTCAGTTGTTCGGTTACTGTTTTTTAGAAAATTTTTCAGACGATTAAAGCAATGACTTTCTTTTTTCACAACACTACTAACACCTAATGTACAGTATACAAAATCATTACTCAAATCATTTCACATATTTTTTATTGCTTATTGCTGTTTTTGAATGACTGAACAGTAAGCAAGCATGGAGTCAACCATGTTTCACACTGACTACAAGCTGAAAATGAGCTTTTGCACTATGTTTAAATGCCTTAACAAAGTAATTTGGTCAGTTTGACTCAGCTGTCATTTTGGTCATAGTGTTACTGTTAGGGGTCCTTTATGATAGCTGATTTAACCATGGCATGAAAGCACTAAAAAAAAGGTACTAAATCAGTTTAAATGTCAAACAAATAAATAACTAAAAGCAACAGCTGAGTTGCAAACAGTAAAGTGCCCTGCTAATGTATTATGTTAACCGCACTGCCACAGTTGTCCAGGACAGATTTGTGATATAAATGCAGGTCATTGTGTAACGCCACAGTGTCCACATTAAAGAACAAAACCATGGTGTCTGCCATTTCTTAAATCACCACCAAAAAATGAATGGCACCAAACCTCTATAGAAGTACTGTACATGCTTCCCTAAAAGGGTCTTTGGGTTCCTGTAGGGTCAAATATGCATTGGATTGGTGATAGTAGTGCAGCAGAAAGTAAAAGGCAACAGACAAGCGTAATTTAAAAAAATCCTATAAAAAAAAAAACATTTGTTATACTTTTAAGATGTTATAATGAGGGAAGGGTCTACTGCAAGGAACCATAATTCAAGACCTTCAATTATATATACTGTACAACAAAATGTTTCACATGGTGTAACTATGCTTTAACATGCTTTGTATGCTGTAAAATACAGTGTTTCCCACACATAGGTGAATTTGTGGCAGTGTGCCAAAAATAGCCTACGCATCGTATTCATTAACTTCTATTTCCCTTCACCGCTCTCCCTGCGTCTCTGTCACTCACGCGTCTCTCACGGTGTGGAGCTCGCAGAGGTACTGTGTGTGTGCTATACATCTGGTGCTATAATGATTTAGAGATGGATGCTGATGTTGTTGAAGTCCACCAGGGAAAACCTGCCTGAGTGTGTGTCTGTGGGGTGTCGAATGTGTGTCTTTGTGTGTGTCCGGTCAGACAAAGCAAGTACACCCATGAAATATATATATAGCCTAATCTCTGAAATATGACACTGTACTGCCATTCCGTCATTCCGTGAAGGATGAATAAAAAAAGTTTCAGAATTACCCTTCATGTCATACACTTTGACACTTTGGTAAGGAATGACTCACTATGATAGGAAATGATAGGAAGATGTTCCTAATTCCTAATTGAAGCACTCTTTTTTAAATTCCCTATAGGTATAAAGCCTGCAGATAAAGGGACTAAACTGCCCCCTTACTTTCCTCTCCCTTCCTTCCTGAGCCTGCAGGGCTATCTATCTCCTGTCTCCATCATTAGTCTCACTGAGTGTGACCTGACACACACATCAGCAGCTTGGAGGACATGAGGCAGTGGAGTGTGTCTCACCTCTCCTTCTCCTCCTCCCTTTCCCTCTTCTCCCTCCTCCCCCCATCGCCTCTCCTCCCAACTCCTGTGATGCTGTGATACTCCCCTGTAGCAGGTGAACAGAGCCATCATATGGTAACACCAGCACTGAACCCCTCGGCGAGTGAGAATGGAGACGTGAGTGTTAGACAGTACAAGACACACTGGGGGGCTAAACGGCAATGGTATGCGGGTGCTTGCCTCACATGGAGAGTAAAAGGCCCACACAAAAAGGACACACACACATATTCTCACACACACATACATGCACACACTGTACCTCAAACTTGCTCTCTCAATACAAACAAACACATAAACATATATACAAAACCTAAATGCTATATTGTGTGTGTTCACCACAATGCAACAAGAGGTGCAAAATGAGAGACTCAAGGAAGACATGAAAGTAGTGATTCATCATCTAGTCCCATGGCAAGATTTCACCCTCTTCCTCTCCATCTCACCTGTTCTTTCTTTCTTTTTCAGTCCCTATATATTTTTCTCTCTTCTTCTCGCATGAAAGAAAGAACTCTCATGAAAGAAATTCTTCACGTGAGTTCTGAAATCAGACCTGTGCTGTTTGGCCTTTGATTACATCCCTCCCCATCACACCTAGATGCTCCTTTGAGGATTGCAGCCCGTCCAATCGGCGTCGTAGCGGGAGTCGGGCGCAAGCCGGCGTGCACCTCGTCTTTGTCGGGGCCCGCTCATTTGATCATTATGATAAAATTAACTGTTTGACTTTCACACTTCAGCCGTATTACGGAACTCTTGGAGAGGAGGCGTGTGGGCGATGTGTGCGACGACTGTTAATGGGCGGCCAAAACGAGCAGTTATTTCCACATCCATTAAGAACCACTTTCACGGCTTAATTCTCACAAATCAGACCGAATGGGGAACCACTGCAGGCTCCTCACTTGAGAAAGTTCGGGGCCCTTTGCATGGAGACAAAGCCACGGACGGTTGTTGTCCACGATGCCGGTTGAATGTGCTAATAGGCCTACTGCATCAGTCAATAGCCTAAACCAGTTTTGTCGCCTTCTAAATGCGTTATTAGTTTAGCCTAGTGTTTGCTAGACTGTGCAAGATGGTGCATCCTTAAAAAAATAGCCAGGCTGAAACAGTGTTAAACTAACATAGGCAGTAGGCCTATATATATTTATTTTTTTTTTTTGCGTAACTAACGTTTATAGATAACTCTAAAGCTAACGTTAACTGACGCGGCCTACCTTGACTTGATTGTAGCCTACAATCTATTTGATTTTCCTGAGGTGAAGGTAACACGTTTTCCCGACTAATTTACCCAGCACAACTGAATGCAGCATAATTCCGAAAAAGAAAAACCCGCTGCCTACTTTTTGTGGACACACAAATGCAGGCTACTCCAAGGTTAAACATATTAAGAGATTTGGGATGAGGTCATTTTCAGGTAATTAACACAATTAAGCTTTTTTTTTTTTTTATCTTGGCTCAGGCCTTTATCATTCCGGGCTTTCTTATCAGGTAGGCATTTAATTAGAATCCTTATTCAATTAGGAATTAGCTACTGCAGCACGAACCAAGTTTAGGTTATGTGGCTGCCGCTTAACTTACCTGGAATAGGCCTATTTGGCATTTAACAAAATCCGAGGTTGCATAGACAAATGAAACCTGATGATCATAGCCTATTTAAAAGCAGGTCTCTAAACCCGATAGGCCTGCTATTATGGCTATAGACTGGATCTTAATTCGTCTTCCACTGGCTTGTTATCTTTCCCCCCTTCTTTATAAGCTACCATCTCCTTTGGAAAATTCAACATCTGAATTACTGTACACGCCATTGGATCTGCGGTATGGTGTTTTGTGGCCATCTACAGGCAGTCTTGACCACGTGCACGTTCGGTGTCACTTTTTTTTTTGAGGGTTTCGGCCATATACTTGTTAAAATGCAACGTTCCATAGCGCAGGTGTAGATGATTCACACTTGACCGAGGATGCAGTTAGAGACCCTTGAAACATAGTGGGTGCGACTAGTTACCATGGCGCAAAATGCACACCGGCTAGTTTACTGCCTACATTGAATAGGCTACCTCCATGCGTCTCACGCTGAACACTGAAATTGTAGGCCAACGTAGTCTGTGTCATACTCAAAAATAAGGCTATCACTAAACCAGCATAGAATAGTAAGTAAAGCCTTACACTTGCCCATCACTTTATGAATTTCAGAATGGTTGACTGCGCTGTTTTACTATCTTTACTACCAGTATTCATGGTGTGTGCAAATGCTGTTCTATGTGGTAGAACCAAAATGTAATGCGGTGTTAGCGTCTTATCACTTGTCCAGCTCTTATTTTGTTTTGTGCTAGATTTATCCCTTTGGGAAACTCTACGTCCTCTGGATCATGGCTTCCAAATCTACCCCATGGATAAATACAATGCCTAATCTGGTCGTTAAAATCGTTGGCAGTAGACAAGTCAGGTATTTCGCTGAAGAATCAAACGAGTAAGTATTCTAGAGGTGACCTGTCATGTGTCAGAATTACATTTTTATGGGTATTAAAATTTGAGAAAATTTGTGCCATCCATATGCAGGAATGTTATATTTTGAACAGGAAAAAACATTCATGGATTTGGATTGTACTACAGTTGTACTTTAGCACAGCCATTTGTTAGTCTCATAAATCTGGTGTAAGGGTATTAAAGTAGTCTACATAACTGGGTTCTGAAAAGTACAGACTCTGTAATGTACAGACAGTGCATTCTATATCGACCACTCTTACATTCAGGGCAATGGTGGTCAATCAAGAAATGACGGAGAAAGTCCAGAGCGCTGTTGTTGAAGATGTGCCTGTACACATAGGAAAACCTATATCAGGGAGACCTTTTCTAAACAAAGCATTGGATGAGGACACAAGGGTTCACAGGGAGTTACAACAGGTAGCCTACTGTTTTACTTGCACAACAAATCACTCTTGTCAGCTTTCATTCAGATAATTGCTTTGCTGTACACTGAGCACTGTGTTGTTTTTAATCTTTAAATGGTTTCATTGATAGGTTACATGCTTTTTTGTACTTTCAGATTGGTTACAGGCAGTGTGTGACCGCACCTTGCGGTGACCGCTCTCTGTCTTACATTCATCTGAAAAAGAACCTCTCTGCTACGACCAACCTCCAGAGAGCAGCAACACGACAGGGTGGGCAAGAGGTACCAAAATTGCTTTTGTTTTCAGACAATGTGTCTGTGTGTGTGTGTGTGTGTGTGTGTGTGTGTGTGTCTGTGTCTGTGTGCCTGTGTATATTTGTGTATGTGTGTTTGCTTTCGTTTAATTGTGCTGCAAAAATAAATGTGCTGTATTTGTGGATCATTAGGGATTGGTAGAGGAAGAGGGTCAGCCTGAAGCTTAATGAGTCTGCTGTTCTGCAGGAAGGTGAGCTGAAGGATGTAGAGCTGGAGGAGGAGGTGTGGTGGCGGGCGTTCCAGGCCATTGGGGAGGAGCTGTGGGGCTGGGGAGACTCCTCCACTGCTCTGGCGAACATCGAGCGTGATGTGCTCGAGCTGGACACCAGCCGCACAGGGGCCATCCATCAGTCTCAACTCACCTATGTGTTCTTGAGAAATGAGGTTCCCTTGAAGTTGCCAACTTTGGGTCGTTTGCTCCAACTGTTCTCCAAAGAGACATGCTCAAATGAGGTATTTGTGCAGAGGAGTTTTGCAAAAGGCATTTTCATTTTCATGGACTGCTTGCACCTGATCTGGTAAATTATTAAAGTCTCATTGATGATTTGAAGGTGCTGTACAAAGAACTGCTACATTTTCTCAGCAACTTTGCAGACAGTGATCAAAAGATGAAGGTACAACTACCCTTATCAGGCATCTTGATCTGTTGATGTAGACCCGCTATATATATTGAATATTCTTGTTCCATGTACTTCACATAGACCGATGGAAGTAATCAGCCTCAATCCAGGGCATCTGAATCAGTGTGTGATGACAGTAGCAGCCCACTCATCAATGTCAGGACAGGCGAGAACTGGGCCAAAAGGTTTCAGAAGATGGAGAGAGCCCTGGATATGTGTGACACTCAAAACACTGGTAATGGTTGAACAGTGCAACATTGCCTACCTACAGCAAGTAGTACCATTTTTGTATTAATAAAAATATTTTAGTTCTTCTATGTCAACAGTGCAGGTAATACTCAGGGAATTGTATTGTTTGTCCTATTTTAGCTGCTACTAGTTGACTTAAGCTCTACAATGATATACAAAATAAGTCTAGACATTTTTTTGCGTCATGGTGTGCTACTGTAAGCCACTGTCTGTCTTTCATGTACCTTTAAGCCTTTAGGTGAAAAAGTTCAGAGAATGCTATTGTCTTCTTGTAACTGATGTTTCAGGGTTCCTTGACAAGGACAAAGCCAGACGCCTGCTTCAAAACTACAACGTCATCCTCGACCTCCACTTGAGCCCCCTGAAGATAGCTGAAGCAACTCGGACCACTCGCTCAGAGGGCAAGATCCACTTGGCCTCAGCTCTGCGGTACCTCAAAGGGTTATAAAAAGGCCTTCACAGCTAGACATCTGGGCTCTTAAAATGGACATGGCAGCTGGGGTAGAGAGTGTAAGACAAAGGTGCTGGATATTTGCACAAGGTTTTTTATTTTATGTTATATAATTGTTTTAATGCAGAACACTACAGGGCATGACATATGGGGTATTTGGTCATTTCAATAAGGGGCTGTATTCTCACTGATGCGTACAAAACTATAATAAAGCTAATACAGAGAGAGGGAGAAATGAGTTCATATCATCCCCAGGTTCCATCTTTCAACTGCTCGTCAAGCTTATTGGCCTCCTTTCTCAAGATCATTTTTGCCAGTGCTGTTTCTTCTATAAGCAGCGGGTCACCAGCTGGGAACTGCTCTGACACTGAGTCCCTATCAGGCCAAAGGACATTGACTAAGGGCATGTTCATAGTGGGTAAAGAAATATTGTCTGGTGTTTTTGGTTAAAGTCTAGCCTAAATCATTAGCATCTATACCCAGCTAGTCAACTACAAAAATAAATTAACTTGTAATTTTACATCTAACAGATTGTAAAACATACAGCTGTGCTCAGGCCTTTTTTCCAATTCACATGAGAACATGCTTACCTCAGTCCTTTGGATAGTTCTTCCCCATTCTTAATTAGGAAGTTAAGGTAGTTTTGATACCCAAAGTATTTCATTCTTCTGTCATAGAAGCGCCTGGTCAACTCCTTCTGTTCATCATAAGGTCCATTCTGGAGTTTTTCCTTTTTCTCAAGAGTGTCCTGCTCTTTTCTGTATCATCCATGAATGAAATGTGTAGGTAATAAATTATAGTTCAATACAGTTAAATTAGTCTACACTATGGCATTTTATCAAAACAATGTAGCAGAAATTTCCCCGGTTTTATAGTTCAATACTGGTAAATGCATCTACCCTATAGCATTTTATCAAAACAATGTAGCAGAAAATTCCTGCTTTTCATTAAGCTTTTGACACTTATTTTAGGCAACATCCCAAGTACATTTGGATAAAAAAAATCCTGAAATATTACCTGATCTTTTTGGAGTAGTTTGTACCAATGGCCTTTCCCTTCTCTTGCTCCAAGGCACATTCCATCTCCCACAAAAATGTGTCAAACTTGTCCAATATGCCCCATTCAAATGTATCAGACCAAGTGCTAAACCAGCTCTGTAGACTTGTCAGTGTTTTAGCCACGGTAGTTTTGACCAGGTTGAATGTAAAGATGACCACCAACACACCAATTCCAAGGTGTGCATAATTTGACTGCAAAATAAAAGAAAGGATCTCAAACCAGTAAGTCCAGTTTGGAGTTTCTATAAAAAAGCCCAATATGACAAAGGGGCCAATGGTAACACACGTGAACAGAAAAGCTAGAAGGAAAGGTGGATCCCTGATAAGCCTTAACAAAAACCTCCTGATCCATCTAATAATCGGCATAGAGGATTTCTTTAACTTGAATTTAACTGTTTGCTCTGTTTGTACTGCTACGCACAATTTCCAACCCCCAAGCTTCACTTGATCAATCTGTGGGAATGGTTCTAGTTGTAATTTCAGTTGTAATTTGAACAGTGCATTTTCCTTTGTTTTGATTGTGTAGTATTCTAGAATTCATTAGGCATTGAATACTAAATCAAGGTCCACTTAGAAAGAAGAAAGAGACAAACCACATTGTGGTGATGCTTAATAATGGTTGTTTAGATCGTTTAAGAGAAAAATATTGCAGCACATTCAAAGCTGTTCTGTTCATTCATGCTTGTACTAAACAATCAATCTCTCTAATCAAGTGTGACAGACAAGGTGTTCACTCAGTGTTTAAAAGCCCGGGCAATTTTCAACCCATAGCGATCTTGTTAGGTCACCAAATAATGTAGAGTGAGTTAACTTGTTTAGCTATTTAGTCTAACCAGATCCTGGAGGAGGTACATCCCTGAACCATTAGGAGTGTGGGTGTAGGAAGTGATTAACCATTTTCCATGCCCACGGTTAAGGTGCCCTTGAACATGATGCCTAACCCCTCACTGCTCTGCAACAGGCCACCTCACTGTTTGGTGCTCCCTAGGACAAGGGCATCTCTATAAGAAGGTATCACTGTCCAGTCAGGAGGCTGATCAGCACCCGGTACAGAGTGGCTCTCAGAGAAGAGTAATGGTCTCTGACCTGTCAGATCGAGGAGTCTGATGCTCCGGGAGAGAACTGTGTAGCCCAGGAGCACAGCACACTTATATGGACAGAGTGCGTAATGATTAGTGGCGGGCTCTCAACCTTCACTGGTTGCACTTCAAATTAAACCTCCTTGTTCAAGAGCGAAATTTAAATGTCCATTGGCTGTATCTGTCCTGCTCTGAATTTTGCATCTGTCATGCTCTGAATACAGTTGAAACGACTAAATCTCAATATGGCAATCCTTTAAGGTTACCTACCAGTCATGTCAATGAGCTCTAGCCTTTCTAGCTCCTTCTCATTCTTTTACACAATGACATACGTAAACAAACACATAATCATTAATACATATTCTCTACACTGAAATGTAGCACCTAAATTAATACAGATGTTAATACAGATATTAGGCAAAGGTTCTTCATTCATCTGTCCTGGACTCTAAGCATTTTTTATCATTACAAACTATAAACATTTTGTCTAGCCCCACAGCTCTGTTTTTATCCAAAACGCTACTTTTGTCTACCTTTTGGCGCCATCTGTTGGTTGCATAAATGTGCAGCAAGTGTGGGTCATATCAGAATGTGGAGCTATTTGATCTTTAGCTGACTTAGATATCTCCTGAGGTTCCATTGTATGCGTATTATTACATTATGGAGTTATGGCAAACAAATGAATTTGATGGAACTTGGTTCTTCTCATTTTCTCCGAGCCTCCACTGGATTAGACTTGGCTCAGGTGGTCGGCCAGGAGGGCCCAGTGAGGTGTTATGGGCAAATAGAAGCCAAAACAAAATGGGTACATCATGGCATCGCATAACTCCATGGTGCAAGCAGGCATTAGCCTGCATCTTCTCTGCCACCTGCGAACCTCAAGCTTACAGAACAATGCGGCTTCATGCCACTGTAGTCACACACACACACATACACGTTAGTTTTAGCTGTACCCTAATATCAATCATTCAATAATATTTCATTGTTACACAATTTACTGTATTACAATAGGCAGCATACTATAGTGCGTAGCATTATAATGCTAAATTATACCCATATATGAAGAAGATTCATGTTACTGTCTTATCAGATCCACCGTATGCTTTATTCAAAATGTCTGAAAGCAGCCCACCTTGATGAGACTCTAGCTCCTCTCTTCTCTCTCTGAGATTTTAGCAGGTCAGAGGAGACAATTACTCTGCCTTAGCCATTCTGGAGCAGGAACTGATCAACAGTGCTCAGCCATCTGCTAGAGACAGCATTTGTTTAGTTCATTGTTTAGCATTTGTTTAGTTTGTTTTGTCTTCATTTTGGTTAATTTGCTAACTGCATATTTAGTTTAGACACTTGAGGGCAGTAGCACCTGTGAAGGTTGATGTAGGCAGGAAGTATTAGGATAATTTGCATTTATTAAGAGTATAAAAAGAGGGGAAAAAAAGGTCAAAATCAAACTAATGGGCCTTAGTCCACATGGGTTCAGGATCCATGTAGCCTACAGACTCAGACATTCAGTTGGCAGCAAATCAGAATCAGGTTTTATTGTTTATTGCGAAGTATACTACTTTGTAGAATATGCAAGGGATTTGCCTCTGTTAGACAAACAACAATGTGGTAGTATACATTTAATCTGCAACAAGACAATGGACAATCCACCAGGCCTAGACATTTACAGTCCCGGGGCCACATGCAGTCCTTTGGAGATCCCTGTCTGGCCCACAGCCTACATTATTTACTGCTATTCTCAATGGGAGAAAATTATTATTGAGAGCAAGTTATTGTTTTTGGGCCCTATAACAGAGCTGAGATTTTTTTTTTATGGGGCCCCTGGTAGAAATACACTACCGTTCAAAAGTTTGGGGTCACCCAGACAATTTTATGTTTTTCATGAAAAGTCACATGAGTTGGAAAATGAATAGAAAATACTGCGCTGGCCACTCCATTACAGATAGAATACCAGCTGCCTGCTTTTTCTCTAAATAGTTCTTGCACAATTTCGAGGTGTGCTTTAGGTAATTGTCCTGTTGGATGAAATTAGGTCCAATCAAGCGCTGTACACAGGCGTTGCAAAATGGAGGGATAGCCTTCTTTATTCAAAACCTCTTTTACCCTGAACAAATCGTTACCAGCAAAGCAACCCCATCATCATGTTACCCCCACCTTGTTTGACAGATGGCGTCAGGCACTCTTCCAGCATCTTTTCAGGTGTTCTGCATCTCAGAATTCTTCTTCTGTGTAGTGTAATTTTTCCCACCCCTGCAATAGACTATATACATAAGTCATCTTTAAACATTATGTAGTAATAATTTATACAAGGACTTTGCTAAAGAAATATAGAATATAAATAGTGCAAGAATGTGCAGGATTCATGGAGTAGTGTGCAAGATCTATGCTGTAGGACTATGATTGAATTTATGGCCAGATGAAGATGTCTTTCCTATGTAACCTTACAGTTCAGAACAGTGGGGGAAAAAAGCTGTTCTTGTGTTTGGTGGTATTTGTATGCAGGAATCTGCCAGACAGGAGGAGGATGAGGAGAGAGTGCACAGGGTGTGTGGGGTCTTATGTGATTATGTCCTCTGCCCCCTTCCTGGACCATTTGTACTGTTTTGTGGTTTTGTGGCAAACGAGGGATGGATGAGCAGAGGATGAATTCAATGGTGGAAGTGTAGAAAACAGCTAACAACTCTTGTCATGCTAATGTAACTGAAGTACAAAGTACACCCTCTGCTGCACCTTTTTAAGGATGGTGTTGATGTTTGTCTCTCTTTTCAGATCCTGCAAAATGATGGATCCCAAGACCTTCTGTAGAAAGGTCAAGTAACACCCGGTGTCCACAATCACCCGAGAACTAACCTCAGTAGAAACTTTGGAAGCCTTTTTTACCATTTCGCCAGCTGAGGAATTCTCGCCCTACACTATCAATAGCAGAAGCAGCAGGGTCTCTGGCAGAAGCAGAAGGGTCTTGGTCAAGGTTGACTGTGATTCTAGGTTCTTCATGGAAACTCAACTTTGACTCAAGTAACGCGTCTCCACTCTCTGTTATCTTATTAGGACTTTGAGAGGCCTGTCTGTGCTTCTGATACAAATCTTGCTGCCACCTGATGTCAATGTAACACGGCATCCACAGCAAATTCACATGCACATGGGTGGGTAAAGTGTCAGCCTCTTTCTGCACTGCTGTTTGATAAAAATGTTTGTCTCCCTCTAGTGGTTAAAGTGAAGCGGTTTAATATGGTTTAAAGTGGCAACTGAAGTTTTAACACTTTTGATGCACTTACTAGCAGTGCGTATTTTTTTAAAAAATACACTGATGAGTCTTTGTGGCTTAGACATTCATTGTTAAATTATATCCAATTGTAGTTTTTTTTAAATTATATAATTATGCAGTTGATAAACAGTGTAAAGCCAACATGTGGAATTAGCTCCAGATACCTTCTGAAAGGCTAGAATAAACATATCAGTTTTCCATTCTTGTACATCAAATCAGGATTTACGGGGCTCCTAGATTCTTTTGGTCTGTGGCTGCATTTAATCTGTGCCCAAAGGAAAAAAAAAACAATAATAATTAAAATAGACTGCTATTCCACACCTGGAGAATCCAGATTGCTTCCAAGAGGAAGCAAAGGAGGAGGAGGAGAGTCAGACAGAAGAGAGAGAGGGAGAGAAAGAGAAAGAAAGAGCATAAAATTCACAGCTGTTAAATTAGCAACAAAAAAACATACTAGTCTACTGGCCACCAGGTTTCTGTGAAATGTGCCTTGCAAACTGGCAAGATATCACTCAAACCTCTCAAGCCTCTAAGGTACTAAAAAGGGCTGGTATTTGAAAGGCTGTCCGCAGTACAACAAACAGCACAATGAAATAACAGATCAGTTTATGCCATCCTATGACATAGGAAACAAGAGTCGCGCGGTGTCCATTGGTCAGCAAGGGATGTAACATGTACATCACGCCTACACAACACTGAGGATCCACCAGCTCTGTGGCTGTCACCGAGCCAAACACACATCAGATGGGGGTGAACATTTTGCGGCAGCAGACATCTTTGGACTGGTGTAGAGAAAATGCTGCCAAGAAGTACCCTATACGCATGCCAAATTACCTGATACCTCACTAGACCTACTCAGTGTGTGTGAAACGGCAGGCGAGATTATATCTGAGAAGATATTACAGAAAGAGACTGCTGTAGGATAGCACTGATGGACTAGAGGGTACTACCTTTAGGTCGATGTGATAGCCAAACGTATCTGAAGATTTTTTTGTGTCAGAAGTTGTACTAAATGCTATTAGATTTCAAAGTATATTTTGGATTAGATAGATTACTTTTTTTTTTTTTTTTTACTAGACTTTCTTCACTGACATGTAATTGTTGTCAGACAATCAGTTCACAGCTATTGTTCTCTTTGTACGTATTCAATAAAAATGAACAACATCCAGAGATTGGTAATTAAAATAGACTGCTATTCCACACCAGGAGAATCCAGATTGCTTCCAAGAGGAAGCGAAGGAGGAGGAGTAGAGTGAAACAGACAGACGGAGAGAGAGAGAGAGAAAGAAAGAGAGAGAAAGAGCATAAAATTCACAGCTGACATGCGTGCCAAGTGTAAGTGGTTGAGTGGTATTGGCAAAAAGGCAGGAAAAGATTTAGGCATTTTCCCTAATGCTATAAGAGGTTATTGATATTTTGATTTTTGCAGTGGAGGTCCGTGTGCTGACACAGCAGGTCTTTGGCAGGCGTTTATGGCTGAGGGACGTGGAGGGGCCTCACTATGTCTGCCGGCCTCTGGGCCTGACAGGAAGCTTAGCCCCTGGAGCTCATGAATTGGGGGGCTCACTGTAGAGAAAGAGAGATATGACTAGAAATATAGATATATTTATACATATTTGTTTTGGAAAGACTGAGTGAAACAGTTTCTCAGTATAAAAGTGCAATGTCTTCCCGATTCACTACCACCTTTGTTAATAGATAGATGGTAATGCAAAGCATTTTTTGTCTCCATTAAAGCCTTAATTTTTGTTTTTCAAATGTGTTTCTGTGACAGGTTTTTTTTTTTTAATGAATGGGGTGTTTGCGGTAGAAGTGATCCACATGGGGGCAGTATTTCACTAAGAATTGAAGAAGCTCAACCCAGCATTCTTTAAGTAAAAATTATTTACAAATCACACAAATATTTTTGAGAATAATAAGTACATCACATAAATAGACTTTGAGGGGAGAAAATAAGTAGATGACAAAGTGTGTCCTGATATTTTGTGTGAAATGTAAACAAGTCATTAACTTTCATCTTTAAAACATCAGGCATAACATAAATGAGACATGTTCAAAAATACAATTGCTCTATTTTGCATTTTGACATTTTCAAGAAATATGTATTGTTGTTTTGTAAATAAACTTGGCAGTTATGCATATTAACCTGGTGGTTGAAACTGAGCCTGGCCACCAGACTCATTGTGTTTTTCATACAGCCACCACCTTCTGATCACCACCAGAAATATACATGAAGACATACTCACCTGTCACAGCGTCTTACGGTAAGTGTCGGATCTTTATTTATTAATCAACCTCATCGTTATTATCAATGTCATCTTCATCTTTTTATTCATCATCTGGTTTTCTATTATTCAACCTCCACTAACTGCTTCAAATATACCTGAAGCTCTACAGTCAAACAGAAGGTTGCTTTCTCTTTCTCTTTTCATTTACAGTTTACAAAGGCATTTCTCTAAGCATTTTAAGCAAATTTTCATCTTTTCTAATGTTTAAATATACTGCAATTCATCTTTTACATGCAGCACATGAACAGACACTGCTTACTTTTATCAGCCAAAAATATGATATATTTGAGAATGTTATAATTTCAGGGATTTGGATTATCTTTGTGGGTAAACAGTAAACCACACCTACAAAATTAATTTGATATGTAACATGTGCAACTCTTTGTTCACATGCCTGATTTACCCAGTGACATTTGATGCAACAAATGCATAGACATGCATTTAGGTTAAATAGAAAAGTGATTCAATTCTTAAACATTAATATTGATATTAAAGACATATATAAATAGCCTTTCAAAATGTACTATTAACATGACATGCAGTAGCTATACTATTCATTTTCAGTAATGGTTTAAAAAATTTTAACAATAATTTTTAAATGTTTATATATATAATATATATCCTGTTTGAATGTATTCCTGATTACATTGTACAGTAGCATTAATTACAGCAGGTGTATATCATTCTCTTTAAGTAGAATAGTATAGTACAACATTTTTAAATAATAGTAAAAAGTAACATTGACAAGACATAATATTTAGAAAGGTTATGGTAGCAGTTGTAAATGACCAAATTTGATTATATAAAATACAGGCTAATATTATTGTACTGTAACAGAGTTGAAGTCAGGAAAGAGACGGCTGAGAGAAAAGGTGAGTAGAAAGAAATTTAGAGGAGTGCAGTGATTTGACAAGGTAAGTAATGAACTGGGGTAAACACAGCTAGGTCTGATACACCTATGTCATTCATGGGCTCTATATGGCATGACATGGTATATGACGTAAGATATTTTTCTTGTGTGTGTGTGTGTGTGTGCGTGTATGTATGGTGTGGCATTGTCAGTTAACGTGACTCTTAAGGTTAGTTTAAAGGACCTTCTGTTGTGTCTTGAAAAGCTGATAGGCCACCATGTTATGTCACATGTCACAGAACAAGATAAATGTAGAGAATAAAACAGGAAGGTTCATGTGGATGTCTAGAATTTGACAGTAGAATACTATAACTAAATCAGCCAAAGCCTTTGCCAAGCTTTCCCATAACCGCCCTGACTGTCAGGTGACTTCCAAACTAGGACCCTAACAAGTTAATTGAAGCGCTTGACACAAATAGCCCCAAATTGGGGGAAAAAAGGTCATGTCTGTATATAACCTCATTGGGTGCACAAAATAGGGCATCTCACTTTGTGTAGTATCTGAGAGACGTACCTTTGCATCTGAACCCAACTTTGTGTTCATGTTTTTAAAAAAAAAGGAAAAGCAAGAAAGGCAATGCTAAAATAAATGAAAGCGGCGGTCCTCATTTGATCCATTATTGATCGCCTTCATGTGCGAGAGACAGACGCAGGGAGGAGAGGCCTGTGGTGACTAACAAGCACGCCTCGCGCGATGACAGCTTTGTGACCGCAGGTTGAGAAGATGCTCACGCGTGCGAGTACCTCCACGCTTCTCCCCATTGATCTCTCCCCTCCCTCTCCAGCCCCCCTCCCCACACACACACCCCACCTTCCTTTTTAATGAGTGTCAAGACTCTGTTCTTACAGAAGACGGAGAGGCAAAATCAGAACAACAAAACAACGAGAAAGGCAGAAAAAAAGAGCAAGAAAGAAGAAGGGGTTTTGATAAAGTGCTTAGCGAGCATTTCTGCTGAGTTATGCAGACAGGAGGGGAGCACTGATGAGAAGCTCAAACAAACAAAACTGGAGGACACTTAGTACACAGGCATCTGAAAACAGTATCAGTATAAACCATCTAAAATAATAATAATAATAATAATAATAATAATTACATTGTTTTATGTTACATTACATGATTTAAAAGCCAATAATTGGCACTAGTTTCCAAAGGTTATCATAACGCAAGAGGTTTTAGCCTAATAGCATACAATTACAAGGTATTATGATGGCACTTATCGCATTAACTCCGCTCTACTAAAAAAGGCATTAGAGGAAACAGCTGGGGAGACTGTGGTTCTTAATGAGAAGTAAGCCGCTGCAGAGACTGAAGTCACACGGAGGGAGAATCAGCAGCACCACTGTCTCCGCACTCTCCCCTCCGCCTTTCACCAAGTGGAAAAGTACCCACCTGATCACTAGCGCCACCACTTAGGGTGGGTGGTGGGGGTGGGGGGGTGAGTGGCACCAAAGAAGGATGGATGAAAACAATAAACAGAGAAACAATAGGCGTCATTATCCCCAAGCGAAAGGCAGCTTTTATCAGCATTTAAGAGCGGTGACAGACTGAAACGATGAGGTGAGAGCTGTCACAGCCGATACGCTTTTTGGCTGCCGTCACCGCGTGGAGAGTTTTTCATGCCTCCGGAAATATTTATGAACCTCATCCTGACAACAGAAGGCAAGTCGCAAAGAAATGCCCATTGAAGATAGGAATAAGTTGGATTCGGTAAGTATTGAGATGGAGGTACACTTAATCGAGTTATCTGGGGACTTCCGAGAGTGGTTTGACAAATGTGGAAAGTGAAATGTGGTCTGACTTATGGACGTGTGGCCCCTCTTCTCTCTCTGACACACATACACACACACACACACAGATGCACACATACACTCACTGCACACACCCACTTTTGTGTCTCTCTCTTCTCTCCTGCTGCTTCTTCCCATCTTCCTAATGCCCGTCTGAGGCATTCTGACTGTCGGAGGAGTTGCAGGGAGATGCGCGGTGACTGCGCGGTTGCCAGAGGTCTGGTCATTGTGACAGCCGCTGTCCAGCCCATGCCTTGTCCTGTCTCCCTGCTTACACTCTTGCCCATGTCGCCCCCATGACACACACACACACACACACTCACATTCATATTTTTACCAGATCTATTGAAGCTGACTTACGGATATTGGTGGTCTGTGGATATAGAGAAACGACAAAAGAATAACCTTTCAGAACAATGAATGCAAATTGGAGAAGCTGAAGTCTTGTATTCTGTGAGGACATTATATACATTTCTAGAAAATACTAAGCAGCACTTTGCTGGGTTGGCAAAGATGGAAGATCTGATGGAGGGAACATGCCTAACGTATAAGCTATGCTGATGAGCAGACATAGAGGCATTGAATGCTTGGCAGAAGTACCTACTTTCTAATCGCAGTAAAATTGTAGTAATCTTTGTAGTAATTTTTTCTCAAATATAATGAATGTATGAAGGTATAAGGTGGAAGACATCATGTGGATGACAATCATCTGAAGATACTGAGCTTCTGATTGATGTTACCCGAATGCTAGTTGACAGTTCTTTTTATCACTCACTTGAGCACTGCCACCCAGAAATAACTCTTTTCCTCGCATGCACCTACTAGCCCGGCTGAACCCCATTCTCTTCCCCTCCCTGCCGTCTGTTGACATTTTAAAAATAATACTTACAGCGATAGACTAAGCAGGCGCATCTACCGGTGGAAACGTTGAGCAGATCTATGCAGGGTGCAAACCCCTGGAGGCTCCTGGAAAGCCTATGAGAGTCCACAGAGCCCCAAAACTTCTGCCTGGCCCAGACACCTCCAGCACCAGACACCTGCATGTCGAGATCACAGCTCCTCAACTCCTGGCTGTTTTTCTCACACCCCCGCTTCACAAAGTAGCATTGTCTGTGTGTGTGTTACTCTCGTTTGCTGTAGAGAGAAACAAAGGTCTAAGACCGTTAAACTCAACATCCTGGGCCTGATTGCATATTTGCAGACTTAAAAATAGAAAAGAAACTGCTATATCCGCCTAAATCAAAACAAACCTAATTTTGGGCACAGGTTTTGATGTAAGGCAAATCATAATAATAATTTTGTGTTCTCAACTAAATCTGTATACAATCTGTTATATAATTTGTTTAAACAGACACACCATTTGTCTTATGGTTATATTTGTGTAATATATTACACTATAATTGTAAATGATTTAAAAATTGACTGTGCATTAATTGTGCATTTGTGCAGTCTGTTATTAGGCACTGTGACATGTGTTGTTCCCTTTTCTGGTCAGTTTCGACAGCTTTGGATTTGCTTCATTTTTGTCACAAGCGCCATCCCCTATCCCCACTCACAATCCCTCCCGCCAAACACACACACAGACACACAGACCATTGGCCCAACCCTGAAACCCAATACAAACCCCTTTGCCCTAATCCAAAACCACTAAGCTATGACTAAACACGACAACTTAAAGCATGGAACCTATTTCAAACATCAAGCCTGACCACAACACTGAGAACCCGTAAGCTTCGCAGAGATCATGCGGATGGATGGACAGAAGGGCCGTGTCAGAAAAATAAACGATATCCTTTTTAAAGACAGCCTCTGGACAAGCCATTGAAAGCATGTAGGTGTATTTGACTGAAATGGGTACAGGTCACATAAATGATTAACATACTACGCCATTAACCTCACATAGCCTTGGCAATCAGCTCACCTTGTGGCCAGGCAGGTAAGTTGCTAAGGGCTGTGGTATTGCTAATGTGTGCATACTGTATTAGCTATATAAAGAACTGATGTGCTAGTCGTGTTTTTTTGATCATTTTATATTTAGTTTATGTAGACAGACATAAAATCACTGACACATATATTATGTGTTGTTGTTTGATGAACACAGACCAATAGTGGATGCTATTTAGTCAACATTCAAGAGGCCACTGTGACAGAGCAAGTAGTCCAGTAGCCGACTGTTTTCAAACAGGACTTTTATTTAACATTTTAAGCAATGTTCAATGTAGTCATTACACAGATTTCCACAAATTTCATGTAATAACTTTCAATTTGAAAATCCCAAATGCTTTTATGTCGAAGCTATGCACTGCTCTCCAACTGATATTCCTGTCAAACACACACACTCACACACACACACCCAAACCCCACCCCCCTGGACTACCTCTGCACTTGTGAGATCTTAATGAGAAGCGAAGCGGGCCTCTGCCTCCTGCCCTCCTGCCTCCGCTCCTGGCCTGAGCCCCTCCACTCTCATTATGGCTAATGTCATCATGTCTTTTTTAGCTCAATAATCCCCACCCAAAATCAAATCGCTACCTGCCATACCCCCGCGCGGGCCCGCCACTGCTGCTCGGCACGAGCGTAATGGAATTTGTCATAATAAAGTGCATCGCCTAATTAATTGAGTGGCCATGATTGCAATTAGTGCCCTTAAGATGAGGGTGGGAGGATGGAAAGGCGGAATGGAGGGATTAGGTGGATGGAGGTGGAGTGGCTGTTTGAGTTTACTGGTGTTTAATTTTTGGTGTGCAAGGGAGTGGGGGTGGGGTTGATGGAGGCTGCACCCCTGCACATAAAAGGCAAATGCGTTCCAGGATCCCACGGCTTCTGCATCCACTCCTGTTGCCTCGGGCTTCTAGATACCAGCAGCGTATTGATTGAGCAAATAGTGCTAATGAAAGTGATGCAGAACGGGAGAGACAGTTCATTAAAGTTGAGCTTGATTAAAGTAGAGCTGATCAGTTTGTGCGTGTGCATGTGTGTATGTTTAAGAGAGGGTGTATTTATATATATACCTTCAACTAAGGATAATGGACTTTAAGGGCTCAATTATGTTGTCCAAGAACATTAAGAAATGTAATCCAGCTAGATTGCATTCAAGGGGCTATACGCAGCTCAAACACACCATCTCCATTGTGTTTCATATCCAAAGCATTGTCTTTGTCAGCTCACTGTGGTCCCAATCTTTTATGGTCTACTGGTCCGATAAAATGCAGTTGCCTCAGTGGGCAATCTACCAAAAAAAGTCAATGTTTTTTTACTGTCTTATTAAAGAGGAAAACAGACTAGCGTGTGACCGAGCTAGTCAGCCACCCCAACTCATACATGACTCTAGGTGTCCTAACAATGCAGTTCTTAACAATGGCAAAACACACAGAGTTGTGCGGCTAATGGTTCAATTTGTACCCTTAAGAACTTAGGGGTTGCGGGTGCTAGTATGCATCGCTTACTGTTTCAGGCTGTCCCAGAAAAGGCCATTTTCTAAAGACCTGTACAAAGGTGCTATTCATAGCAACACACTCAAAAGTCTGCTGGGAGAAACCTGCCGTGACACGTTGACATGGTTTTTGTCCACATATGCTGGTCAGTAGGAAATTCAGCATTTGAATGTTTCATTTGAAAAAAAAAAAGTTTTTTTTTCTTTCAAAGGTAAACAGGCTGTGATGTTTTTTGCTGCTTTTTTTCAGGAAAAACAAGCACAAATTTTACACGCATAGAATATGTGCTTTGTCAACATGGGCTGAGCCACAGTAGAATATGTAATTTGTCATATAAATAATGTCGACCAATGTACACCTTTTACTTTGTACTTTTAGCCACACTAATTCAACGTGAGTATAGGCTTTTGAGAGACCCATGGCCATATACAGCATGTTTACAGAGAGAAACCTGCAATCCTTTAGTTGACTCAGAGAAGGAGAGAGAGCGAGCGAGAGGAAGGGGGAGATAAATAATTCATTCAATGATTAATTTACAGAATCAGAACCTAAGCATTCACCTTCTGGCCACCTCATTTCTGTGCTTTTTGATCCATTTGAGGGAAAGGTCTCCCTGCCAATTACAATCAACCATTAATTATAGCCACAAATCGAAGATTTAATTCATAAAAAAAAAACTAATGAATATGTCAACACAGGTATTTCTCATTTTAACAAAACATGATGTTGGTTGGTTGTAATTAAATAAAAATAATCTATTTAGGTTTAGTAGGTAGTAAGTTTAGATTTCACCCTTTAAAATCAACAACAAAAAACAAACACTAATCTTAAACTATTGAATTACAAATCTCAAACTAATAATCAATTAAGAGTGTATATAATAGATTTATATTTCAATATCAGGAAAGAGCAAAATGGTTTGTTGCCATATGGCAACATCGTGCAGTAGAGGGTCTATCTATCTATCTACTGTATCTATGTATCGATATATATATATATATATATTTAACTTTTGTGCTCCAAACCCTCGCCTCTCTCAATCTCTCGCTCCACCCCTCTGTGTGCTATGAGGGGACAGGAAAGTGCTTGACCACTTACAGAAGTTGAGCCCCGAAAGAATGGAAAGTGCTTGCAACAGCGAGTAAGCGACTCAAAAAACTTCACTAAGTTCCTCGCCTCCCTTCCTTCCTCTGCTCGCCTCTCCTCCTCCTCCTCCTCTTCCACCCCCTCATCCCCCTCCTCCCCCCCCTCGCCACTCACTCACTCCTCTATTTTCTCCCTTGAAAATTCTCTGAGAAGATTATCTGCAGGTAAGCTTGTTACCAGGGCCTTCTGCATCAGCAGCTATTTGCCAGCATTGACCACTGTGTGTGTGTGTGTATGTGTGTGCGTGTGCTTGTAGGGACAGAGAGAGAGAGAGAGTGAGATGGAATAAGTGTGGTAAAATGGGGAGGGGCAGGTCACAGAGAGGGGGTGAGGGGGGACCATGGCGACTAGCCACTCGCCCATAACGCAGCGTGACGACATCATAAGATGGCGCAAATGACTCCTCTAGCTCTCGGAGACGGTGACGCCGGGGGGAGGGACACAAAGATACCTCCCTCACACACACACGCACACACACATACACCCTCTACTCGACCCCCACCCATACAGTTTAGAGCCAGCTTGTCTGCCTTGCCACCCCCCCCCCATACAAAACACCCAAATATACCACGCTTTACTCAGTCACACACACTTTTCCTTGACACACACACATATCCAGCACTCATACATACAGACTCTAATAAGCTATTTTGAGCCAGTACCTGAAGAACCCTTTTGCCATGGCAAACTCTCCCCTACCACACTCACATAGTGGGAAAGCCAATAAAAAATACATCCAGTTTTCAACACAGGGTGTGTAGAGTTTGTATGAATCACTGTTATCTTATTGGGTTCAAGTGAAAGACAGCACGGGTCCAAATAATCTACAGTATAACTTCACACATTTTCATTATACAATATGGTTTGTGTTTAACCGTGTTGTGTTTATTAAATATTCACACACTTATACTGTGATATTCATCATTTTATTTTCTTTAGCTAAATCTTTACACCCTAAAAACTTCAGGGTGCACACACACACACACACACACTTCTTACCCACCTGCATTCTGTTTGATGAAATTCAACTGTAATCAGACCTTGTTCTAGAACCTTCCTTTTTATTAATGAAGACCCCAGCATATAATGATGACCCCCAGCAGATTTTTTGTCTCCAGCATAGTGGAGCAAAGTGATTTCTGATAGCCATTTCATTGCTTCCACTAATGACTGTGATGTAATAACATGCAATGCTATGCCTGGTGGGTTAACTCTGCCGGTGAGAAGAGAGACGTGAATAAAGGCAGGATATATTTCTTTCATAGCCAAATCAAGAACCCACAATATAAAGCAATATTTTTTGTTCATTTATTACCGTGTTCCTGTTTTCTATTTCATAGTTTCATATGTCTACATAGAGATGCCTCTTCATGTTGTCAGTGTTTTGCTGCTATTGTCTTATTAATGACATTGTCCTGAACTGACTTCCATGATGTATTCTATGAAAGTACTAGAACAGCTGGGCCTATAGTAGTAGGAGTTGAGCTGCATCCTCATAGTCCATCACACACGCTGTCTACAGAGCCCTCTTTAGCAAACCCCTGCCCTCTCTCCATATCTCATTATCTCTTTCTAGGTCGCTGTTGGCTCCTTCTTATGGCCCTCTTTTTCCCGTCCTCCTTTCACCTCCTGTCATTCGGCCATCCTCTTGTTCTTTTTGTTTCCATCTTTCCCCTTCTTTCCGTCCACTCCTTGAGCCTGCAGGATGAAAAAGTAGCTGTCAAATACAATTATTCCTTCCCTGCATCACAATTAGTGCGAATGATGCATTACACCAAAATTATCATCTATATGATATTATCAGATGCTGGCTAAACTAATCACAGGGAGAGCAGCCTATTCCCCTGTCTGTCCACATAACATGAGACTTTATGAAGGCCTGGTGCCTGGATTGAAGGGAACAGTTTGTCCAGCTCATTTTAAACAAGCATGAATGCAACTATTGTGAAAAGATGAATGAGGTTGAATAGACTTCTGTTTGAAAATATCTGTAGTTAGCATGTGTTTTTAACAGACTATTTTTTTTTCAACATTGTAAAATGCACAAACCACACAAGTTACTTTACAAGGGAAAAATTATCATTTTCCTCACTGTTTTTTGCAACAAGAGAAGATATGCACCACTTCATGATTAATTTTTATTAATATATTAATATTTATCCATGCATAATTTGTATTATCTGTTTGTCTGGTGTCTGTTTGACTTTATGTTGTCTGATTGATTTGTGTCTTTGGTAAATATATATATATATATATATATATATATATATATATATATATATA